>JASIRB010003963.1:138908-154931 GCA_030323885.1 Branchipolynoe longqiensis | reverse complement strand
TCCACGATGTTGTTACTGTTTCAAATAGAGAGAGACAAAATGGTCATGTCTGGCAAAAAACACAATTGTTTCCAGTTGTGTGACCAACTTTGCAAAAAGTTGTCGACCGTAATTTTTGTGGTTAATTTTCCTGTTGTTGTTGAGGCTTCAAAGGCACGATCTCCCCATCAGGTAGCTTACATTTGTTTATTTGTTGTTATTTTACGTCCTAGCAACATCTAAGGTTTGTTTGTTTGTTTATTGTTTTAAGCCCTAGCAACATCTAAGGTCATATCAGGACGGGTACCGACTTCTGATAGTGCCCACTCATGGTGACTTTATAGTGCTGCCCCACTGGGAGACCAGGCTGCCAGCACCATGTCCTGATATCCCACTCAGTCACATTATCCTGACACTGAGCCAACCAGTCCTTGCCCTATC
The DNA here is from genome assembly GCA_030323885.1 of Branchipolynoe longqiensis. Classification (NCBI taxonomy): domain Eukaryota; kingdom Metazoa; phylum Annelida; class Polychaeta; order Phyllodocida; family Polynoidae; genus Branchipolynoe; species Branchipolynoe longqiensis. Next base: position 154,511 of record JASIRB010003963.1, on the reverse strand, counting down.
CTAATAATGCCGAGCGCCTGGCTGGGAAGCGACAAGTATCAATCTTTAAGTCATTGGTTTGACTCGACCAGGGTTAGAAACCACGATCCCATGGTCTACCAACACGGGAGACGGACGCTCTAACTCATTTGGCCATCCCATCTGGTTACATCTAAGGTCATATAATGACGGGTACCGACTTGTGACAGTGCGCACTCATGAAGACTTTATAGTGCTGTCCCACTGGGAAACCAGGCCTCCAGCACCATGTCCTGATACTGAGCCAACGAGTACTTGCCCTATCCTAATAATGCCGAGCGCCAGGCAAGGAAGCGACAAGTATCAATTTTTAAGTCATTGGTTTGACTCGACCCAGATTCGAACCGACAAACTCATTGGTTCGGATTCCCTGATCTCCCAAAACAGGAGACGGACGCTCTACTGATTCGGCCACCCCGCCTGGTGCAGTAGCTTACAAGTAAAGCATTATATCGTTGTATGTCCGTGTGTAACTCTGCCGGCCTTTCATTAATATGCTCCCGAACTGCTCCACATCTGACAGCAACTCGCCAGCACAACGACCGTGGGAGATTCTCCCAAATGATCGCCCGTGGGAGATCTCCCAAATGGTCGCCCGTGGGAGATCTCCCAAATGATCGCCTCGTTTTGCTTTTCTTCATTCCTCCCTCCCAACCTCCCTCCCCTTCCCCTCTGCCTCCCCTTTTTGGCCAGAGAGTGACATCAATTAAAGTTGCATAGACAATGGTTTTGAGTTTCTGTCATTTTCTGAGATAAATATATCAGGTTGATCATTATAATCTACCTTACTTTTGTTTGAAGTAACTTTTATTTTAAATGGCTAGATTTTGAGATATTTGAATTGCAAACACACTAAATTAATTTTGGCAAGCACGCCAACATTGTGACACCATAGGCTTCTGCAGTAACAGGTTCTGTTAATTTGATTGAGTACCCCCTTTTATGTGGCAACAAATGCTTAATAATTGCAACAGTGTCTAAGCTAGATAGGTATGATCAAATCTAGATAAATGTTTTGGTTTTGAAAGTTTGATGTTTTCATCGGACTATGCAGCTTTAATTAATCGTCAAAAACAACCGATACGAATTCAGTAGACACAATTCTATTTAAGCGCCAATCGAAATTGGAAAATTGGGGACAAAATGCACCAAATACTGAATGATTCGGAGGTTTATTAAAGTTTCATAGTCCGATGGCTTTGAATTTCTACCATATTTTTCGTAAATATATTGCATCGATACATTATAATCTACTTTATTTTTGTTTGAAATAATTTTTTTTTAAAGTTAACGTTGACGATATTTGAAGTAAAAATAGATTGATATAAATTAATTGTGTCATGTTCGTTGAAATGCTGGACACCATAGGCTTTAATGGGTGATAGGTTATATTAAATGGACAGTATTCCTTCTAAGTTCTATGCAGCAATATGTGTTTAATATATGTGTGTCAGTTTCTAGGTTTGGATACGTAGGATCAAATCTAAGTAAGTGTTTTGGTTTCTGAAAACTTGATGATTGCATCGAACTATTCAGCTTTAAATTCATATCTGCTTCATTTACTCAACCACACACACACACACACGCGCGCGCGCACATTTATTTAACCACACTGATATGGCCAGAAAGGAGACAACTAAATTCATGGACACGTAAAGAAGTACAGATGGGAAATAAAGATATAAAACCTACCGAACAGCCATGAAAGGGTTAAAGTTGCATAATCCGATGGCTTTCGAATTTTCCCCTCATCTTTTAGATTAATGTATCAGGTTGACCATTATAACCTAATATGCATTATTCTGGAGACACTTTGATTAAAAAACGCCTAATTTTGGAGAAATTTGAGAAAGAACCTAAAATAATTTCGGCAAGCTTGCCAAAAGTCCAGTTGTTGTGGTCCAGATTCACATCTCGCGATGGTCACGTGATGAGGAATGACCTTATGTCCTGGAACCTGACTAAAGCCATATATGGTACTGGAATGAGGGCCAGACTAATGAGGTCACGAGATTGACGTAATTGATCAGTGCCCTCTCTACCTAATGGCTGTCTCAAAGTAGGTGTCCAAAGGGATGGGGTAATAAATTCACTGATTATTCTGTATATGATGTACCAAAGCATTAGTTAATGCACCAGTACCTAAGTTGGATATATAGAATCAAATATAAGTAATTGTTTTGGTTTTGAAAAAAAAAATGTTTCATCGGACGATGCAACTTTAAGAGGTAGACATCTTGAATGATGTCATGTTTAACTCACTCCGTACTGTGTGTACGTGTTTGGGGGGGGGGGGGGGGTGAGAGTGAGAGAGAGAGAGAGAGTGAGAGAGTGAGCGAACGAGAGCGAGAGAGAAAGCGAGAGAGAGCGAGAAGGAGAGCGAGAGAGAGCAAGAACGAGAGGAGAGAGCGAGAGGAGAGAGTGGGAGAAGAGGGGAAGCGAGCGAGATAGAGAGAGAGAGAAGAGGGAGAGAGCGAGTGAGAAGAGAGAGGGTGTGTTGGAGGGGGGGGGGGGGGATTCCGATGATTTAAACATGATTGCGGCACCACTGCGTTACATGAATGATAAATCTGGCGATAACAGTGTTCAGAATTTGCTCTTGTCCCCTACTTAAATTATTCACACCTTTATTATTGTTCCATTGTGGTGGCGTTCCACTCATCCGGGCCCCGTGTGTTTGAATAGTCTGCCCCGCACATAAAACCCCGCACCTTGAATACTACAACTACGCCTCAGGTGTCGCCATCAGTGAGGGTTGGGGCGAGTCGTAAGGACACCATTAAAGACATCATCACGTGACCACACATGCCCCAGGAAGGCTTTGGACACTTTTCATTTATAATACACCATCGGATACCAGTATTTTAAAAAACAAATAAGCAGATGTCAACTGACGAAAACTAGCACATTTTTATACAAATCCATCCATGTCATGCTAACTGTATCGCTGCAAGGGTAGATTGACAGATAAATGGCCGGATGGACTGTGATTATAAATGGTTAATTTTTTAGATATTTAAAATGAACAGATTCAAAATTTGGTGTGAATGTCAAAATTCTGATAATAACAGGTTAAACAAAATTGACTTAGTATTCCCGTCTATGTAACAACACATACCTAGTAAGTAAGCCAGCATCTAAGATAGAGATCTAGGATCAAATCTTGGTAAATATTCTAGTTTTGACAAGTTTATGCTTACATCGGACTATCGAGTTTTAAGTCTGCAAGGGGCAGTCCACTATATTTCACGGAAAATGGAGGGGATCCATAAAAAGGCACAGTTCTCTCATCCCTGTATATTGTAACTCTGGATGTGGATCGGCCATCATTCTCCTGGATTAAGCCCTGGCTATAAATCATATTGATGTCTGAGAAACATCAAGAACTCACCCACACACACACTTCATCCCCGTTCCCCCTTCATAGCTCACCCGCGATCCGCACCCATAAACTCCAATGCCCGATGGACGCTTCACGAGAGTGGCGAAAACAGGCAGTTTGTGTGGTAGGTAACAAGGGGAATCGCGATAGCTTGTGAGCCCGATGGACAGAGATTAAAAGTTCACTGTTTTACATAATTACTCCCGCAGCACTGGCTTTCTGACAAGGCTGCTAAACAAACCTATAGAAAAAGTACCGGATGGCAGGGTTATGGAAATAACCCCATGTGTTTTACCTCCTGGAAACATCTCAGGTCATATCAGGATGGGTACCAACTTGTAACAGTGCACACTCATGGTGACTTTATAGTACTGCCCCACTGGGAAATCAGGCCACCAGCACATGAACCAATATCCCACTGAGTAGCATTATCCTGACACCGGGCTAACCAGTCATTACCCTATCCCACTAATGCCGAGCGCCGGGCTAGGAAGCGACAGGTATCAATTTTATAAGTCATTGCTTTGACTCAACCAGGAGCCAAACTCCTGTTCTCCGACACACAAGGACCGCGTTCTACCGGTTCGGCCTCCGAACCCGGTGCCATTCCCGGGAGGTGTCCAGTGGGATTTTGTTCCATCTGCAACCGGCCATTTTCTCATATATTGACTATTGCGCATAAGCATCTCTGTGTGGCAGGAGATTGAAAGGGATTGATTGATTCTGCACAGTGCTCTCTAAATACACATCATGCATTTATATTAAAATCAATCTGCGGTGACTCCCTGAAGCCTACTCAGTATTCGTCAGGTTTTCATCTCCTTTAAAAAAAATTTAAAATAAAATCCTCAACTGTAGACGCAGTTAATGACGTGTTCCTAAATTAAAGCTGTTGTTAACTCATTAAAATTGCAAATCCTTCAGAATGCAGCTTATGGGGTGTGTGTATACAAATCCCTACCAGCAATTTGCTTATTTGATAAGTCTCATTATAATGGGAATCACCATCGCTTATGCACACGTGGGAAATACATTATGCTGACGACAAATGGTATGTTTAAAATAAATAACAAGATAAACTCACACAAATCGCATGTTCAAAAACAAAGTTCAGTGCATATATCGTAACACCTCCTCCACAAGCCATGCCTTATATGGAAATTATAGGAAAATGTGCAAAGATGGGGAAGGACTTTTATTTTTAAAACAGGCTTTATAAATGTTCTCTTTGACATTGGAATGTGCTACTGCTAGTATCATTATCAGTAGTAGTAAGAATAGTAGTAGTAGTAAGAATAGTACTAGTAGTAGTAGTAGTAATAATAGTAGTAAGAATAGTAGTAGTAGTAAGTAGTAGTTGGTAGTAGTAAGTAGTTAGTAGTACTAGTAATAGTAGTAGTGGTGGTGGTGGTGGTGGTGGTGGTGGTGTGGTGGTGGTGGTGTTGCCCTTGCTGTTGCTGTTGCTATTGCTACTATGTGTGGCTGTTGTCATAATCATAATCGAGGTAATATGGTGGCTACAGACAGTACAGCAGTCAAAAGGATAGCTAGCAGAAACAGGTCACACTGAAACTGAAAGGGCACGCGAATTGGGGGCCAGCTGGGTTGGGGGGGGGGGGCGGATCGAAAGGGCGGAGAAGGCTGAGGGATGGGGCAAGGGGATGGCGAGACGGGTAGGGAGCGGGCGGACGGGGGGAGGGGAGGGGGAGGGGACGGGGAGGAGGGGGGGAGGAGGGGGAGGATGGGGAGAAGAGGGAAGGGGAGAGCAGAGGAGAGGAGGGGAGAGCAGAGGAGGGGAGGGGGATGGGGTGATGGGAGAGGTAGGGGGAGGGTGATGGGAGGGGAGGGTGATGGGAGCTCAGGGGGAGGGTGATGGGAGGGTGGTGAGAGGGGAGGGGGAGGGGAGGGGGAGGAGGGGGGGAAGAGTGGGGGGAGCGGGGAGAAGGTGATGGAGGGCGTCAGGTGAAGGTAAAATGTCAGATACATTTATGCATGAAGGCTGCGCATGAATGGTGATGACTCACGGGGTGTAAATACTTGTAACTACCCTCCGCACCTACCACTACCGCCGCCACCACCACCATCACCACCACCACTACCGCACCCCCACGGCCACCACCACGGCCACCACCACCACCGCCACCACCACCACCACCGTCACCGCCACCGCCACCGCCACCGCCACCTCCACCACAACCACCACCGCCACCACCGCCACCACCACCACCACCACCACCACCACCACCACCACCACAACCACACCACCACCACACCACCACCACCGCCACCGCCCCGCCACCGCCACCTCCACCACCGCCACCATCACCGCCACCGCCACCACCACCACAACGAACACCACCGCCACAACCACCACCACCGCCACCACCACCACCACCGCCACCACCATCTCCACCGCCACCGCCACCGCACCCCTGACTCTCTGGATAAACACAGTGCAGTTCATTCTCTTCTAAATTTCTAAATAGATAGCGACACGCCATCCCTTCCCCTCCGCTCCGCGCACGCACACACACACACGCACACGCGCGCTCTGACACAATAACTGCCACCAACAATAACACAGGCTCGTCACTGGCGCCTCCTCCCATCCGCACCCTCTCCCACCACCCCCTCCAGCCTGTCGGTGCTCTTTTCCTCCTCCTTCCATCTTCTGCTCCTTTCCCTCGTTCAACATAAGGCTAATGACATCCCACCGCCGTACACCTGGCTACCCCACCCCCGGACTGATCGTGAGCCTGATATCCGCCCCCTCCGGCCCCGCCTCACCGCCCCAACTTATGACTCCATGTCCCCAGGGGACCACACACAGAGACCGCCCCTCACCCACCTCTCAACCCGAGCCACTCACCCCCAGCCCCGAGTCCCCACCCCCTCATCCCACCCCACCCTCACCCCACCCCACTCGCCCCCGCCCCTCACACACATACACAATACAACAACTCAACCTAGCCTAGAACAGGTAGGCCTAATATTCCAAAGCCTGTGTGATATTAGAGCCATATTACAAACACGCCCAGCAGTAAATCATGTTGGTCGGTATAATATACCCCACACTGCTCTCTGTATATAATTACCAACCATTATATTCTACTTGGGTACTGCAACAAAAGATTACTGCAACAAAAGATTACAAATGATGGGAGATGTGAGGAAGAAATTAAAAGAAGGATAACAATAACCCGAACAACATTCTCCAAAATGTATAGAGTGTTAACATCAAGTAAGATATTAATACAAACAAGGAAGCGTATTCTTCAGTGTTATGTGTGGTCTACTCTAATGTATGGGGCAGAGACATGGACAATCTCTAAGAAAATGTACAAACGTTTAGCAGCATTTGAGATGTGGACTTATCGAAGGATGATGAAAATATCATGGACAAAGAAGATCACCAACAAAGAAGTTCTCAGAAAAATTAAAAATAAGAAAAGCTTGTTTGCCACTATACAGACAAAGAAACTTATTTATTTTGGCCACATCATTCGTCAGAGTTCAATATACCGTACATTGTTGGAAGGGAAGGTGAATGGCAGCAGAGGGAGAGGGAGACCAAGAACATCATGGTTTACAAATATTTCACAGTGGACAGGCTTGAATTATTCACAGTCTATCAGAACAGCACACCATCGGGACAAGTGGAGAACCATTGCATCCAACCCTCGACTAGAGGACGGAACTATTGATTGATTGACTGCAGGTATTGCGATACCTCAGGGAGTTTGACGCCCCTGCCCTGCAGAGTTATAAACCACTGCCGTGTGTTACAGGTTCTTGACAGAACCGAAGGCTAAGGGAGCAAACCCTAAACAGAAAACCATGTCACTGTGGCAGCATCAAGGGCGGTTGATGTATGGAACTCCCAACATCTCCCGACCAACCACTGCAGGGACAAATAGTTTTGCGCCTGTCTGGACATGTTCTTGCTGGTGTGAGACCTCTATTTGCTCCCCACGAGAGTGCCGCCGGTAACTTGCAAAAGCCAGCAGCACTTCAACCCTTTTTCAGGCAGCTTTCATGAAATGTGACCGACTCATGGACATCACTCTCACAGCAGAGAGCTAAATGGAGAGCGACAGTCAAGTAATGAAAGCAGTCTTGGTCGCATCATGACCGACAGCATGATGATGATGATGATATTCTACAAGCGCAACAGAATTTAAATAGCAACATAACTGAAATAGGGACAAAATTTAAAGTAGCATAGAGTAGCATAGTCCACTGACTTTTAGTTTCTGCCATTTTGTAATATATAAATACATTAGATTGATCATTATAGAGTACTCTCTTTGAGTTTGAACTTGGAAGTAACTTTTATTTTAGATGGGTAACTTTAGAGATATTTGAAGTGAAAACATGCTACATTAATTTTGGCAAGCAGGTCTAAATTTGGACACCACAGGCTTCAACAGTAACATGTTCCATCAAATGTGCTTAGACTAAGTATCCCCTTCTATGCAGAACAAATGCTTCCTTAATAAGTGCACCAGTATCTAAGTTGGATGAGTATGATCAAATCTAGGTAAGTGTTTTGCTTTCAAAAATGTTATGCCTTCAACAGACTATGCAGCTTTGAAGCTGCATAGTCTGATGAAAAATCTAATTTTCAAAACAAAAATAATTATCTATATTTAATCTAACTTTGATACTGATGCACTTTTAAGCATTTGTTACCAGATAGGAGGGAATACCGCAGAAGCCTGTGGTGTTACTGCACGTCCCCAGGTGACCACACGCAGAGACCGCCCCTCTGTGGCAGAGGGGCGGTCACACTGGGTCTGGTGTCAGAATCTTAGCATTCTTGCCAAAAATTAATTCAGCATGTTTACACTTCAAACATCTCAAAAGCTAGCCACTTAAAATAAGTTTATTTTAAACGAAAGTATGGTATTAAAGCGATCAACCTAATATGTTTATCCCAGAAAATGACAGAAACTCAAAACCATCGGACCACGCAACTTCAATAAGTGCACCAGTATCTACGTTGGATGTGTAATACCCCTGTCACACTACGACGTAACGAGCCAACGTGAGCCTAACGTGATGATTTTTCGTCATTACGTTGCCGTACGTTGGGTCACGTTATGATGACGTCATAATGACGTTAGAGTGACGTCGAGCTACGTCATGTTACGTCGTGTTACGTCACCCCCACGACAGGTTTGATCAGATCCTGTACAAACTTTCAACGTATCTCAACGTGAAGCCGTTACGTTGGGATGACGTGACAATGACGTTAGGTTGACGTTCCGCGATCGTTATAGCAGCGTAAATGACGTTAGAGTCATTATGTCACGTCAGACCGACAGCCCAGGGGGAGCAACGTGTGGGCAGCGTTTTGCACTTACCACTCAGGTCACGTTACGGTCACATAGACAGGTAGGCGTGGTCACGGTGATGATATCAGGGAGACTAGGTCACGTTACGGTCACGTTACGGTCACGTTACGGTCAAAGAGATGTGGGTTCGAGTCACGCTCTACCGCAATATTTCCCATTTTTCATCAACCCCGTCACATACATTAACCGCTCAACCTAATATGTTTATCCCAGCTAATGACAGAAACTCAAAACCAACGTTACCACGCAACTTCAATACGTGCACCAGTAGTCACGTCGTAGTGTGACAGGGCCATAAGATCAAATGTAGATAATTGTTTTGGTTTTAAAAATGTCATGCCTTCATCGGACTATGCAGCTTTAATTAAAAGTACTGAGACACCGAGGGTTGCCGCCCTAAGCTGGATTCTTCACAGGTGTAGGCTCTGAGCAGCAGACAACACGCAGGAGCCAACTCTCCGTTGCCATGGATACACGCGCGCTCACCACTAGTCACGTGACAGGTCGACCGTCACATGACCGACTCATTTCCCGCCAAAATGGAGGCAGCCGGAAGTGGCTTCCACAGATAAGGCAGGAATGGCGTACTTTGCCGCCATCAGCGCGCGTATGGAGGCGCTGCACGTGTAGATCTGAGCAGCATCGTGAGGGCTGCTGGGATGGTCATGCTATATAGTGCTATAAAGTGCTATATTGTGCTATATAGTGTTATATAGTGCTATATAGTGTTATGTGGTGTTATATGGTGTTATATGGTGCTATATAGTGTTATATAGTGCTATTTAGTGTTATATAGTGCTATATAGTGCTATATAGTGCTATATAGTGCTATATAGTGCTACATAGTGCTACATAGTGATATATAGTGTATATAGTGCTATATAATGCTATTTAGTACATATACTGTCATATACTTCATATACCCAGGGTCATATGGTGTCATATAGTATCATAGTGTAAAACAGTGTCATAGTGTCAAATAGCCTATAGTGTCAAAAAGTGTCATATAGTTCCATAGTGTCATAATTCATAGTGTCATAATTCATAGTGTCATAATTCATAGTGTCATATAGTGTCATATAGTTTAATATAGTATCATAGAGTGTCATAGAGTGTCATATAGTGTCACGTAGTGTCATATAGTGCCATGTAGTGTCATATAGTGTCATATAGTGTCATATAGTGTCATATAGTGTCATATAGTATTATATAGTGTCATATAGTATATATGGGTATAAATCCTCGGGTGTAACTGACACTGGTCAACATTTGGTGATGGCGAGGTGGGCCGAGATGGCGCCATCGGTACAGTGTTGCATCTTACGGAGTATAACAATAAAAATAATAATAATAATAATAATAATAATAATAATAATAATAATAATAATAATGAGTAATATCTTTATTCTCAGATAATACGGTACAGCACCACATATTACCATATCCTAATTGACAGAGAGAAAATTATCCCTTTTAACACCCTAAGGCTGGGGGAAAAGAATTAAGAAAAAATTACCAGATTCAAATGACGTCCTCCTAAATAGTAAATATCGCCATGATCAACTATTACTGGGGTTGACCTTATTTCTTAGAAAGTTACAGCTATTACCTTAGATTTACACCCCCATGTCCAGGTATACTCTGTATGAAAGCGGTTACCATTAGGGCAATTCACCAGTCTGCTTCTGCCACCAATTGCTGTTAGTAAGCTGCTATTAAGTGAATACTGTGGGTGGACTGACATAATTGGTGATTCTACATGCTTTACAATAACCATAATACCAATCACTAAGCGGGCTGGGTAATTATATAAGGTGAACATGCACACCTATGCTAGTAGGTTCGCAGTTATAGTGAATACTGCTAATGTGGAACAAATCGACTGTAATGAGGCAGTAACAGTTGGTTCACACAGACCGGTGGCGCCACACCTGGGCAAGGCATTAGGAAGTTAGTTTCTTGGGCTTTTCCAATTTAGCAAAACCTGAGGTAGTATCAAATTTCCCACGGCTTTTACAATGCATCTAGTTAGTTAGATAAAAGATTCACCCGGTACTTGTAGTACACGGGTGAATGACAACGTAGTGTAAATACGGGCGAAAATAGGTTTAGTATGGAACCTGAACTAGAAACTGTGGTTCCAGTATCAAATGGCTACTTATATCGGCACAGATTTGGTGAAATGGGAGAGAATGCAAAAAGACAAGATGGCGGCCGCAGAACACCGTCGATTTCACTTTTAAATCTTATTAAACTAGATATTATATTATAATTTTCAACTCAAAGGTAGCGGGCTATCAATAAGACATATGTAAAGAATAAATGTTGCTTCTTAGATTGTGAAATTAGGCTCTCATTTCCTTAACCCGCTTTTCGACCATTTTTATATAGGGTTGGTATTCACCCATGTACTGCGAGTACCAGGTGAATGCTTTATCTACTAGTTAGTGTAACATTCTAAATTTATTTGTGTTTTCGTCGGGACGGGTGTTGCAACAAACGGGACCATTGTGCCAAAAGTTGGCCTCGAACCCATAGTTCACTCTTTGAGTGGTGTGTCGTGAGGATATGTGACTGCGTGGATATTGGTTCATGGTGCCGGCAGCCTGGTCTCCCAGTGGGGTAGCACTATAAACTCACCATGAGTGTGCACTGTCACAAATCGGTACCCGTTGTAATATGACCATACATGTCGCTAGGACATATAACCCCATCAAACAAACTGTGACGTTCTGCTATGCTCACTAGTTGTCTAGGTTGTCGGTGCATAACTCAGCCCGTACTTGATAGTTAAAATGCGGTTTATATACACTAGTTGATTCATAAAACTGTGCGGGCATTGGGTGCTTTGCATATAAAAAGACATGATTTAGGTCCATATGTTAAAGTTGCATAGTCCAATGAAAACATCAGGTGTTCAAAACAAAAACGCTTATCTAGATCTGATTCTACATATTCAACTTAGACACTGGTGCACTTATTAAGCATTTGTTGCTGCATAGAAGGGCATAATACGTCAATTAATAGAAACCATTACTACTGAAGTCTATGGTGTCAGAGTTTTGGCATGCCTGCCAACATTATTTTGGAATATTTTGACACCAAATATCTATAAACTTAGCCATTTAAAATTAAAGTTACTTCAAACTGAAGTAAAGTAGATTATAACAATTAGCATAATATATTTATCTGGAAAAAAAAGCAAAAAACTCAAAAGCATCGGACTATGCAACTTTAACTATTAATGAAGCTATTACAATTCCCTAGCAACATAGGATCAAAGAACCTGCAGCTACAGATTAAAATTAATCTAGTAGTAATATATGTATACTTGATGTAGGTTCAATTGTTTTCGGCTATTCATTGGTTTTTGTGGCGGTTATCACTGAAGTTGTAGTTTTCTGTACCAAATCACTGAGGACATATTGACCACTAAATTTATCATTTTTAATGATGTTACTTCAAACATGAAAATCCACCTGATCATTTACACATAATCGCACTGGTTGGCTCTGTGTCAGGAAAATGTGCCTGAGTGGGATATCAGGTCATGGTGCTGACGGCCTGGTCTCCCAGTAGGGCAGCACTATAAAGTCACCATGAGTGCACACTGTCACAAGTCGGTACCCGCCCTGATATGACTTTAGATCTTGCCAGAACGTAAAACTCCGATAACCATTACACATAATAATCGCCTTATTAGAAATGGTATTCAACCATTGTTGTTGGTTGTTGTTTTACATCCTAGCAAAGTCTAAGGTCATATCAGGACGGGTATTGAAACCGTGGCACGTGTCAAATACAGATGTGGGTCAGTGACCCAGCCTACTTTGAAATATAGGGCAGCTAAGTGAATGTCTACTAGTGAACGATCACTTTCTCGCCATCAGTATCAGTCATTCAGGAGTAAAAACTAGAAAACAAATTTGTCCCATTATATTTGATTGTAATTCTCTGAGATGTGCATAGCTCAATTTCAGAAAAAGGAATGTGTCAATGTCACCACTTATCAGCCAACACCAGGCAAATGCGTTCCCCAAGATCCCAGTGGGCACTGGATTCACGCAGGTTCCGAGAAACAAAGTTGCACAGTCCAATGGTTTTAAAGTTGCATAGTCCGATGAAAACATCACATTTTCAAAATCAAAGCAATTATCTAGATTAGATTCTACATATCCAACCTAGATACTGGTGCACTTATTAAACACTTGTTGCTGCATAGAAGGGTGTAATGCACCAATTTAATAGAACCTGTTACTACTGAAGCATATCGCGTCAGAGTTTTTGGCATGCTTGCCAAAATTAATTTGGAATGTTTTTGCATCAAATCTCTCCAAAGGTTACCATTTAAATCAAAAGTTACTTATAACTAAACCAAAGTAGACTATAATGATTAATCTAGTGTATTTATCTCAGAAAACGGCAAAAACTTCAAACCATCGGACTACGCAACTTTAAGTTTCTGTCATATTTTAAGATAAATATATCAACTTGATTATTACAATTTATGTTACTTCAGCTTAAAGTAATTTTAATTTTAACTTTGGAGATATTTGAAGTGAAAATATACCTAATTAATGTTGATGTGCACATCAAAGGTCTGACACCATATGCTGCAGCAGTAACATGTTCTATTAAATTGACTTAGCGTGCCCTTCTATGCAGCAACACATTTTCCATAAGTGTATTAGTATCTATGTTGGATATCTAGGATCAAATCTAGATACATATTTTGGTTTAGAGATTTGATGTTTTCGTCGGATTATCTATGCAGCTTTAAAGTTGCATAGTCCGATGGTTTTGAGTTTCTGTGATTTTTCTGAGATAAATATATTAGATCGATGACTAGTATCTACTTTACATTAGTTTAAAGTTACTTTTATTTTAAAGGGTAAACTTTTGATATATTTGAAGTGCAAACAAGGAAAATTAGTTTTGGCAAGCTTGCACAAAACTCTGATACCATAGACCTCTACAGTAACATGTTCTATAAAATTGACTCTGTATTCGCTTCTATGCAGAATCAAATGTTCAAAAAGTGCATCAGTATCTAAGTTAGATATGTAAAAATCAAATCTAGATAATTGTTTTGGTTTTGAAAATTTCATATTTCATTGGACTATGCAGCTTTAACTCCGACAGTACATGAAGTCCTGCGAGTGTCTGGTTGTTTCATGCGCACGCACACAAACAGTAGGGCGCGAAAAATCAGATCGAGGCTGACAACTGACGGCAGACCGGAAGTGGACTAATTAATTTGTGTGCGACCAGGGTCAGTGAGTGAGCCGGTAAGTAATTCTATTTAGATTCTGCCGCCCGGGCCGGCTTACCGGAAATACGCCGTCAGGGTCACGTGACCGCCAATTGGTGAGGACGCCAGATGCTATGTAAATTTGACTCTTTGTTTCAGAATTGGAGTATCAAGAGGGCGTGGGCGTGGGTGTGGGTGTGGGGGTGTTGGTGTGGGTGTGGGCGTGTTGGTGTGGGTGTGGGCGTGGGCGGGAGGCATATGTACCCAACCGGAAATACAATGTTCATATGGTGGGTCTTGTTTATGTAACACAAGGTGTGAAATTGTATCAAAATTCGGAACCTCTCTAAATCGGCCGATCATGGGACTGACTTTAAATGGTATATTTAATGAGGTGGTCGGTTAAGGGAGGTTTTTTTTTATCGTTAAAATGGTATTGTATGGGCTTTCGTTTGGGACCCAAATTAAGCAATCGCTATAGGGGAGTGGTCGATCTGTTGAGGTGGTTGGTTAGAGAGGTTTGACTGGACTTGAAACCCCAGTAGTAAATGGTAACTTGTCACTTTAGATGTTTGTAGTGTTGAGATTTCAGATGTAATTGGTGTTGGATAGGAGGGAAGTCCCTTTTTTTTCTTCTTTAAAAAAAACAAAACAACAAAAATGTAACAAAATTACAAATCGATTATAGGGGATAAGCTGACTGTGGCCTCGTTAGTTAACCAGGTGTAAGGCAGGCGGGGGGCGCTAAACGCGTTTCGCTCGTGGCTACTCAACCCAGTTCGGCTAAAACTAGGTTAGATTGTTCACTTAGATGAAGGGGCGCACTGGATTGGCAGTACGTGTGCTGATTCCGGCAGGGGTCTTACATTTATTTGCAGAATTACATTCTAAAAGAAAATGGCCTACTTTCGCGAAGCAAAATAATTTCACGGGGAAAAAACCCAATTATGATTTTTCTATGTATTTGGGTTCAACCACATCGTGGGTTCGTTAGTAAAGCGTCATCTGTTACTCTTACTAGTGTTAGCACACCTGACAGGGCTCTCGTCTCTCAGTCTCAGTCTCTTTGCACGCCAGGACTGCCATATTCAGACAACACAGGATGCACCCCCCCCACCCACCCCAACAAACCACCACTCACCACCACCACCCACCACAACTCTTCCAACCTCACCCCGCCTCAGCAGACCGGCATCACGCTTCAGTGCACACGCTGCCACGCTCCAGCAGGTCGCCACAGACGCTGCCAAGCTGCCATTGTTGTCCGCTGGTGCCCGGTGGGTGGCGTCTGTCAGCAAGGGGTCCCGTCGGGAACCAGTGGGCGCAGATTAAACTTGCATAATCCGAAAGTTCTGATGGTGGTTATTTTTGTGTGTTTTTAAAGATGAATGTACAGTAAAAACCTCTCTAACCGACCACCTCCACAGATTGACCACTCCACTATATCGATCACTTTATTTGGGTCCCAACAATACCATTGCATTGTAAGGATATTCTAACTCCGTAAACTGACCGCCTCCCTAAATGGACCACTTAAAGTCGGTCCCATGGTCGGTCGATTTAGAGAGGTTTTACTGTATTAGGTTGATCTTCTA
>JASIRB010003963.1:61408-133908 GCA_030323885.1 Branchipolynoe longqiensis | reverse complement strand
CGTCAGTGTTCTTTAATTTACTATATTATTCTAAACAAAGAAAGAAGTTAAATCTCAGAGACAAAAAAACACTGACAGCAAAACACTGACAATCTTTGGCTATCATTACTGAATTAATCATATCTTAAGGAATCGAATAAATAACAGTCAGAGTGGGAATGAAGTCAGATGATGGAACGCAGATCTGACAGTAGCTGATGGCTTCAGGTGGGAAAGGTCGCCCTTCTGTGCGTGTGGGCAGAAAGAGGGGGTGTGTGTGATTGTGTGTGTATGTGTGTGTCTGTGTGTGTGTGTCTGTGTATGTGTCTGTGTGTGTATGTGTTTGTGTGTGTCTGTGTGTGTCTGTGTGTGTCTGTGTGTGTCTGTGTGTGTCTGTGTGTGTATGTTTGTGTCTGTGTGGTGGTGGGTGGGGGGATTTGAATCTAAAATCATTGGGTCAGTTCTAGTAACAATCCATCAATCAATTATCCCAAACACTATAAGCAAAGATTGCATGTATAACGAATAAATATGGGCTTTCCAGATCTTTCCAGACGTTGTTGGTTTTTAAACATTGTTTTCCCGACTAAAGACCTCGGGGCTTCCTTCATAGGCAACACCTAGCGTCTACACAGGGCATTGCTGCGACATGTTGTATGATATAAGTTGGCACCCATGAGGAGACCCTGGGGTAGGATTTTCGTCGCCACAACGCCGACAGAAGAAGGGTGGGGAGGGCAGGGGTAGGGGGGTCGGCGGGGGGAAGGAGATGGAGGGTGGGGGGAAGGGAGGGGAGAAGGAGGTGGAGGTGGTGGGGGGGGAGATGGAAATGGAGGGGGAGGTGGAGGGGGAGAGGGAGAGGGAGAGGGAGAGGGGGGGGGAAGCGGGGGAGAGCTGGAATGGCAGGGGGAGGGGAGAGGTGGAAGGGCAGGGGGAGGGGGAGTGGAGGGAGGAGGAGGGGAGGTGGAAAGGGAGAGGGGTAGAGCGAGGGGAGGGGGGAAGGGAGAAGGAGAAGGCGGTGTGTGAGAGGTCGGAGGGGAGGAGGAGGGGGAGTAAGGGGGGGGGGGGGGGGGAGAGAAGAAGCGCGATATGAGGCGGAAAAGCCTCCTGATTAAGTCTGTGACCAGAATGGTGATCGTGACAGGATCAGGTCTCACGGGCTGTGACCAGGAGGCACTGATTATAGCTTCAGGGATCGCCGTATGACAATATTTGTACATGAGCCCACGCCGCAGAATCGCGCCGTTTAAACTGTACACATAACGGGGTGATGGGGAAGGGCCGGAGAGGGGGAGAGGGGAGAGGGGGAGGAGAGAGGAAATGGGAGGGGGGATGGGAGGGGAGAAGGGATGGGGAGGGGGATGGGGAGGGGGGAGGAGAGGGGGTGGGGGCGGGGGGAGGGGAGGGGAGGGGAGAGGGGTAGGGGAGGGGAGAGACGAAGGGGGAGAGGCAGAGGAAATGAGGGGAGGGAGAGGAGTTAGCGAGGGGGAAAACGGACGGGGAGAGGGATGGGAGAGGGGCGGAAGGTGAGAAGGACAGGAAGTAGAGGAAGGGGGCGGGGGAGGAAGGGGGAGGGAGGGTGAATGGGTGGGGAGAAAGGGAAGGAGCGAAAGGGAATGAGAAAGAGGAGAGAGCGGGAGAGAGTGGAAGGTATGGATATGGGAGGGAAGGGGGTGAGAAAGATACAGTAAGTGATTGAGTGGTTGGGTGAGTGAGTGACTTAGTGATTGGGTGAGTGAGTGACTTAGTGAAGGAGTGAACGATTAGATTGATACATAGCGAGAGTCAGTACAGAACGTTCTAAAGAGAGTCCAGTATAGACGATTGCCGCCACCAACTCGCCCTCTGACGTCAGTGGGAGAACTAGTGTTGTGGGTAGCACAACAGAAGCCAGCCAGCGTTCTTACCGATTTGACCACCCCTTTCCCGTCTCAGATGTTGCAATGGCGTGAAATCGGAACCACTCCTCCCCCGGACACAACCTGTTAAATGTCCCCAGATGGCTGCAGCTGATAAATTGTCTTTTTAATCAACTATTAATCCGTTTAACCCATCCACCACTGTCCACAGCGCCACCTGTCAAAGGCAACACGGCAGAATTGAGTGTATTACCGCATATACCCCCCCCCCCCCCACCAAAACTCTTCTAGAAGGTGCCTCTATTATAAAGAGAGAGTTTGTGTGTTTCCATAGTTATGTAGTCATACCGTTGTTTATCATGGAATTAAGTTATAATTTTAATAATTGGGTTCGGTCTCGGATCTAGTTCCGTTGACTGCGTTATATAGTTATTTCTTCTCATTGATTGATTGATTGATTGATTGATTAATGGTTGTTTTACGCCGTGTCGGCAGCACACACCATATTCACGGCCCATTCTTTCTTCTAAACAAACTGTGCAGGTCGCTACTAATAGTACCAGCTAACAACATTAGCTAAACCAGTTTTAAAATCTAGTTCAGCTGATCATTTAAATGTCAGAATTCAACATGATCAAATTTCAGAATGCGACATGATTAAAACTTCAGAATGCAGAATCAACAAAGCGTGGAACTTCCGGTGCAGAAATTGATACGATGTGTGTGTTTTATAGGTGAGCAAGCACAAGAGTAAGGAGGCGTACACACATTGACGGTGAACCAGTAGCAGGGAGATGGGTGTGGGTGTGGGGGGCGGGGGGGAGGGCTGGCAGCTGGCCAGCCGGATCCAGGCCGTTATTTCCGGTCTGGTGAGCAGCTCAGCCAACTCACTCCCACACCCCGATCCCCATCCCACGCCGCGCCTACCTCCTACCCAGATTCCAGACCCCACCTAACCCGATCCCACGCCGACATTACCCCGATCCCACCCACCCTCCCACCCACCCACCCACTTCCAGCACACCACACCGCACACACTCCAGCCACACAACACACACTTCCACCACACACCACCGCCACACACCTCACCATGCACATGCCAATCCGAGACAAACCTCCTGGGGGCTATAAAATCAAAATAAAAGTCCAGGAAAAAAATTGCTTCCCAAGTACTAATTATTTTCTATGCGCACACACACACACCCACACACACCCACACACACCCACACACACACACACACACACAGAAAATATCATCATCATAAACGCTCACAAATTCTGCGATAATTTACTTTTATTTAAAGCTGTATGGGCCGATGGTTTTGAGATTCTCTCATTTTCTGAGATAAATACATTAGGTTGATCATTTTAATCTACTTTTCATTAATTTTAAGCCACTTTTATTTTGAATGGCTAATTTTGCAGATATCTGACGTGGACACATGTCAAAGTAATTTGGACAAGCATGTCAAAATTCTGACACCAGAGATTTCATCAGTAACATATTGTATTATTAAATAGGCTTAGTACCGCCCCTTTCTATTCAGCAGCAAATGCTTTTTAAAGCGATGGTTTTGAGTTTGTCATTTTCTGAGATAAATATATTAGGTTGATCGTTATAGTCTACCTTACATTAGCTTGAAGTAACTTTTATTTTCAATGGTGTGTTTACTACAAGTTTACCAACTGAATACAGAAGATAACTTCTGCTTACATTCTAAATACTATGTAAATACTCACATTGATCTGACTAATATTGATCTGGTTATATGACACTACTGTACCATATTGTTATGGAACTTTTGGGTTTCAGAATTTCATTGTGTTACATGGTGCAAATTGTCTATTCAACAGGTATTGTACACCTTATTTTATATACCTTTTGTGTAAATAACCCTGAATTGAAAAATGGCTGGAAGACCAGTGCTTCGGCACTGACAAAAGAATTATTCAGCAGAATAAACATATTTACAACAACAACAACAAAATGGTTAACCTTTGAGATATTTGAAGTGCAAACATGTCAAATTAATTTTGGCAAGCACGCCAAAACTCTGACACCATAGGCTTCTGCAGTAACACATTGTATTAAAATTTCCTCAGAATTCCTTCTATGTGGTGACACATGATTAATAAGTGCATCGGTATCCAAGTTAGATATGTAGAATCAAATCTAGATAACTATTTTGGTTTTGAAAATTTGATGTTTTCATCAGACTATGCAGCTTTAAGTGCACCAGTGTCTAACTAAGTTGGATGTGTAGAATCAAGTGTTTTGAAATGGTGATGCTTTCATCGGACTATACAGCTTTAATTCAAGATGACGAATGTGCTGACAGAGAAAACACAGCCAATGCACCTCGTTGGTGCACAGCTGTGCGGCGCCCACGTCACGATGCACTGATCCATCTCGCTTCCCCTCACAATCTTAGAGAAACCGTCCTGATGACCTTAGATGTTGCTAGGACGTAAAACAACAACAACTAAACAAAACAAAACACAATCTTAGATATCCACCCACATAATATTTTGAAGGCGCAAATTCTAGAACCCAACAGAAACCGACTGTCCTGCACTTGCGCCTTGAATGAGTCCCTCCCTGCGTCCTGATATGACCTTAGATGTTGCTAGGACGTAAAACAACAAACAAACTCTCCCACCACCCCAATGTCGAATGTGATACCGGCGCAACGATCTAGGGCAACCAGAAAGGCGGCCCTTTGATAGTCACATGACCCCCTTTCAATGTCACGTGACTCATAATGAAGATGGCCCTTAATTGACAGCTGCATCCATTTAGACCCGGAGGGAGTGCTGGTTCCCGCGGATATTAGAACCAACAATGACCCCCCCCCCTCCTCCCCCCTCCACACACCCGCACACACACACCCACCCACCCACCCACCCACACACACACACACACACGCACGCACGCACGCACGCACGCACGCACGCACGCACGCACGCTCGCTCGCACGCACGCACGCACGCACGCACGCACGCACGCACGCACACACACACACACAAGTCAACATGCCGAAAAAAACAGCGGCCAAAGCTCACAAACTGAGTCTAAAATGGAGACTTGTAGTTTTATTGTCACTTTTCCGCATCTGATCAATGTTATGCCCGGCACACACCTCCCGTATAAACCTAAAACTGCCCATTTCGTGATTAAGTTTGAGTTTTAGTCGGTTCCAGTCTTTAGGTGTGTGACACCCTAATGCCTCACGCACACCTCCCATATACGATTCACGCGCTAAGACTTGGATGGCAAACGGACGGTGGGTATCACACATATACCGTATAAGATACGACTGACTGCTCACATATACACCGTTTCTCAAACGGCCCGATTCGTTTTTCGAATGTCTTGCGATTCGAGTCTTAAGCACTAAAACTTAGTTTTAAGTCGCGAATCGGAAGCATTAGCAGTCGGTATATGTGTGTTGTCCCTGTTGTCAGTTTTAGTCGGGAAACGGGACGGGTCGGGAAACGGGACGGGTTGTGTTGTGACGGGTCGCGTCGGGCAGGCAGTTTTAGCGGGTGAATCGTATACGGGAGGTGTGTGCCAGGCATATTACATAGTCCGATGGTTTTGAGCTTGTCATTTTCAGGGTTAAATATAGTAGGGTGATCCTTACGGTTAACATTATTTTGGTTTGTAGTAGTGTCGTGGGGGTGCTGAAAATGGGAAATATTGCGCCAAGAGCGGGACTCGAACCCATGTCTCTTTGCATTCCGGGCCAGTGTGCTAACCATTACACCACCTAGGCTCCTTGATATCACCACACTACCCACGCCTACCTGTCTATATGGTTACTTGCCTGGAATTGTATGTCTTTTAATGCTTACAATTACATACATACAGGCAATGCACTCACACAAACATACACAGGGTAGGTTCAACAGCCACACCAGTGTGTAGCTTGTACAGGATCTTGGTCACGGCGCCAGTGTCGTGGGGGTGCTGAAAATGGGAAATATTGCGCCTAGAGCAGGACTCGAACCCACATCTCTTTGCATTCCGGGCCAGTGTGCTGACCATTACACAACCTAGGATCACCACACTACCCACTCCTACCTGTCTATGTGGTTACTTGCCTGAGGTAGGTGCAGACTACTACAGTAGCTTCAATTTAAAATGAATTCAGAAATATTTGAAGTGTAAACATGCTAAATTAATTTGGCATGCTTGTCAAAACGTGCTTTCATTTCAAAGATCTACATGAATCTGTACCAAGGACATAAGTCCTCTTCCTAAAACTGGACGCGGTGGCCAAATTGGTAGACTGCAGGCTTCACGTGCAGAAGGTCAAAACCCGGCTGAGTCAAACCAACACGGCGTAAAGCAACCACCAATCAATCAATCAATCTGAGTCAAGCCAATGACTTTATACTTGTTGTTACATAGCCTGGGGATCAGCAATGCTAGGATAAGGCAAGGACTAGTGAGCTGAATATCAGGATAATGTCACTGAGTTCAAAACCCAGCTCAGTCAAACCAATAATTTACCAAATTTATACTTGTCGCTACATAGCCTGACGCTCAACATTACTAGGATAGAGCAAGGACTGGTTAGCTCAGTATCAGGATAATGTAACTGAGTCAGAAATCGGGTCATGGTGCCGGTGGCCTGGTCTCCCACTCCCAGTGACGCAGCACTATGAAGTCACCATGAGTGCGCCGTGTCACAAGTCGGTACCAATCCTGATATGACCAGGATGTTGTCAGGATGTAATGGCTGGCGCACACCTCCCGTTTACGATTCGCGCACTAAAACTCGCGACCCGACCCGACCCGCTTAAAACTGAAAACGGGCCGATTCGTTTTTCGAATCGCGAATCGCAATCGTAAACGTCCGCTTTTAGCACTAAAAACTGAGTTTTATGCGCGAATCGCAATCGCTAGGTGTGCGCGGGGGGGCGCACACCTAGCGATTTTTGTGCGCGAAACGGGCAGTTTTACATCGTAAACGGTAGGTGGGTGCACACAAACGGTAGGTGTGCGCCAGCCATAAGACGCCAACAATAACAAAACAAACCTATAATGCCCGTACACACCTACCATTTGTGTGCGCACACCTCCCGTATACGATCAAAAACTGCCCGTTTCGCCCACAAAAATCGCTTGGTGTGCGCTCCCCGCGCACACCTAGCGATTGCGATTCGCGCATAAAACTCAGTTTTTAGTGCTAAAAAGTTTTTTTTGGGCCATAGGATTCGCTGCCCCGTTTTCAGTTTTAAGCGGGTCGGGTCGAGTCGCGAGTTTTAGTACGCGAATCCTATACGGGAGGTGTGTACTAGGCATAATATTATAACAGTTAACACTGCCAGATGCTAATGAATGAATCACCGCCCATGGTGACGTCACACCAGGACTGGTTACCGGTGTGTACCAGTATCCAATGATGTCCTATATCAGACACATGCGGAACTAACTGAAGCCAGAGAGGGGAAGTGTCAACAGATGGTCATGGACATGTGGCCGGGGAGCTAGAGGCAAGTGTCAACATATGCCCGTGAACAAATGGAGGGCTGATTATGTTGAGGGTGACTCTGTGGATTCCCATTGTGTAACCATGCTGACAAAAAGATCCGCAACAATTTTATTTTAATAGCAACAAAGACAGGTGGGTTATTATTACTTTTTAATAATTTTAAAGAGTTTAAAGCAGGGATCTTTTAAATGAATTTGTTTGTTTGTTTGTTTAACGACACCCCAGCACAAAAAGTAAACATCGGTTATTGGGGGTAATTTTTAAATGCCAAGCGCAAGATTGTTTGTTGTTGTTTTACGTCCTAGCAACATCTAAGGTCATATCAGGACGGGTACCGACTTGTGACAGTGCGCACTCATGGCGACGTTATAGTGCTGCCCCACTGGAAGACCAGGCCCCCAGCACCACGCCCTGATATCCCACTCAGTCACATTATCCTGAACAATGAGCCAACCAGTCCGCAAAGTGTGTTCATCCTCAGCAAGAAAATGCAGACACATACCAAAAGATACAACTTCCATCAAGCTGTTTTTCTCTTTCTCGCTTCTTTGACATGAAGCCACATTGGGTATACTGTTGTACATAATACAATGGATCCATGTTAATATTTGTAATTTCATAGATACAGAAGAACGGTAGAAAAACTGCAATTTCTTCGTCCTTTTTTTGGTCTGCCCCCCCCCCCCCCCTTTGCTTTGTCTGAGTATGATTCATAAAAGACACGTCAGGTTAGTGCTTTTAAACTTCTTTCTTTTTAGGGGGGCGCCGACAAATGGCTAATACCGTCATAATGTTTTCTTCTTTAAAAAAAAAAAATCAATATTGCGCTGAATAAGACCACTCTATCTACACATTTCCAGTTAAATGACCGCCTATGAAGTTCCATAGTCCGAAAAAAAGCACACAATTTTCGAAACCAAAACAATTACCTAGATTTGATCCTACACATTGAATTTAAATGGTGCACTCATTAAAGCTGAATATTCCAATGACTTTGAGTTTCTGACATGTTTATAGACAAATATATGAGGTTATTCATTAAAAACTATCTTAATTTAAATTGAAGTAACTTTTATTTTTATTATTATTATTATAATTGGCTAATTCTGGAGAAATTTGAAGTGAAAGCATGCTAAATTAATGTTGGCATGCAAATAGAAATGCTGGACATCATTGGCTTCAGCAGTAAAAGTGACCTAGTTTTCCCTTCCACGATAAATTAGTGCACTGACATCTAAGTTGGACATGTAGGATCAAATCAAAGTAAGTGGTTTAGTTTAGCTGCTTAAAGCTGCATAGTCCGATTATATATCAAATTTTCAAAACCAAACCAATTATCTCAATTTGATTTGACATATCTAACTTACATACTGATGCACTTATTAAGCATTTGTTTCTGTGTAGAAGGCAATACTGAGTCAATTTAACAGAACCTGTTACTGCAGAAGTCTATGGTGTGAGAGTTTTGGCAAGCATGCCAAAACTAATTTTCCATGTTCGCACTCAAAATATCTAAAAGGTTTACCATTTAAAATACAAGTAACTTTGAACTAATGTAAATTAGATACTAGTGATCGATCTAATATATTTACCCCAGAAAAAATACAGAAATTCAAAACCATCGGACTATGCAAGTTTAATGTTGATGCTTTCATCAGAACACCAGACATGGTGGCCGAATTGGTAAGAGCGCGGGCTTCCCATGTGGAAGGTCGGGACTTCGAATCGATTCTCAGCCGAGTCAAACCAATGACTTACCAAATTTATATGTATTGCTACCTAGCCTGGCGCTCGGCATTATTCACATAGGGCAAAGACTGATTAGCACAGTATCGGGATAATGTGACTGTGTGGGAAATCAGGTCATGGTGCCGGAAGCCTGCTCCCCCAATGGGGCAGCACTATAAAGTCGCCATGAGTGTGTACTGTCACAAGTGAATACGCGTCCTGATATTACCCTAGATGTTGCAAGGACGTAAAACTCCAACAACACAAGACTTCAGACAAATGACTATGGCTCCCCCTGTTGTTCTTCCCTGGGACTACCCGAAATTATCTGCGAGTCTGCCTGCTTCCAGCCGGGGGTGGGGGTGGGGGTGGGGGGCGTGGGGGGTGTCCGGTATCAGAGAAGCGAAGTGTGCAGCCTTGGTGGACAGGGTGTGTTGAAAGCTTTACACCCCACAGTGAGTCATCGCACCCGTCCGTCACACAACACCTGAGCCACCCCCCCCCCCCCTTCTCAGTCTCACAGTCACACTCAGACTGCGACGCAGTTCAGGCCTCCACGACAAAATCAGCAAAATGAGAGAGAGTGTGTGTGTGTGGGGGGGGGGGGGGGGTACAATATTTGAATTTTTAATATTTTTTAATCAAAAAGAAAGTAAGAAAGACAGAGAACAGGGAAGAAATGAAAGAAAGAAAAAAAGAAAGAAAGAAAGAAAAGGAAAGAAAAAGAAGGAAGGAGAAGGAAAAGGAAGGAAAGGGAAGACAGAAAGAACGAAAGAAGAAATGAATGAAAGAATGAGAACGCGAATGAAAGAACAAATAAAAGAAGGAAGGAAAGAATAGAAAAACGACTGGAAGAAAGAATGAAAGAAAATGTGAAAGAAAGAAAGAACGAAAGAAAGTGAAAAGGGGGAAAGGAAAGAAAGAAAGAAAAAGAAGAAAAAAGAAGTAGAAAAAGAATGAAAGAGAAGGATAAAAAAAGAATGAACGAACGAACGAAAGAAAGAAAGAAAGAAAGAAAGAAAGAAAGAAAGAAAGAAAGAAAGAAAGAAGAAACGCTATGAATGGGTGCAGCTAGGGTGTGTGGCTTATGTAAGGATTTGCTGGACACTTTGAATGACTCCACCCCCCCCCACCCCCCACCCACCCACCCCGCCCTCACCCGGCCTCCATCTGCACTCCACACTACACTTCCATACACACACTAACATTTTTTTTTACAGCTTCCTGTTCTCTTTTCTCCAGGGAGAGGTTTCACCAACAGTCAACAACCTCTTATAAACTACAGTAAAACATTTCTAAATCGACCAACCATGGGGCCGACTTTAAATGGTCCATTTAGGAGGTGCTTCGTTCAGGGAGGTTTAAAAAAATCATCATTATAATGGTATTGTATGGGTGATCGTTTGGGACCCAAATAAAGCGATCGATATAGGGGAGTGGTCGAACTGTGGAGGTGCTCAGTGAGACAGATTTGACTATATAAATAACTTGTTGGCTTGTTGTTGTTTCACGTCCTGGCAACATCTAAGGTGATATAAATAACTACCAGGTAGCCATAATTCACGCCGATACTACTAATACTCAGTATTAGTAGTATGGGTGCCAATTTTTTCCACAACCAACCCCCCAAAAGTGGTCCAAAGCGAAATTTGGAAATTGGTGAAATTAAGGAAATTATGATTTCGCGCATTTTTGAAGATGTATATCTTGAAATGTATCCACATCAGACCCCTGGATCTTTTTATTCTCATTGTATAGGCCATGGATTTGAAGGAAAAATACAGAAAGTCTGATAGGGTGGTTACTTTTAATTCTCGGGGCCATCAGAAATGTTATCTTTTTAGTTTTGGGTGGGACCAATTAAGTAACAACCTAAAAAAGTCCATATCTTCTTTAATATTAGAGTGATTTTCACAAATGAAGTGTCATTTTATTTCAAATTAAATATACTAACAGGTGAAATCCATTAAATCAAACTCCAAACTATTTTTGAAAATCACTTGGGATACCTTCAGTACTAAACACGCTCACTGGAAGAGGTAGAACCTGGACGGTACACCATGGCATGTTATGCTACAAGAAGCGTGTTCATAAAACAAATACAAGATTTATGCGATCCAGTTTCACAGGGCATCATTTGTTTTAGATCAAAGGAGGACATATTCTATCGCCCCCACAAAGCCCCCGGCGAATTTCTCGCGGGTCGGTGTCGTGCCAAGTTGCTGCCCTGCTCCCACGTCCCATACATGGTGCACTTTTCTGGTGGCTGACTTTGTATGGAATCATCATGACCGGGGTGAGGTGTCGTCAGCTTCGGGGTGGTCCCCTCCCCCTCCCCCTGTGTGTGTAAGTGTGTGCGCGTGTGTATGTGCATGTGTGTGAGTCAGTGATTGAGTCAGTGATTGAGTCAGTGAGTCACTGAGTCTGAGTCAGTGAGTCTGTGTATGTGTATGTGTTTGTGTGTGAGTCAGTGAGTGGGTCAGTGAGTCACTGAGTGTGAGTCAGTGAGTCAGTGTATGAGTGAGTGTGTATGTGTTTGTGTGTGAGTCAGTGATTGAGACAGTGAGTGAGTCAGTGAGTCACTGCAGTGAGTCAGTCAGTGAGGGAGTCAGTGTATGAGTGAGTGTGTATGTGTGTGAGTCAGTGATTGAGTCAGTTAGTCACTGAGTGTGAGTCAGTGTATGAGTGAGTGTGCATGTGTGTGTGAGTCAGTGATTGAGTCAGTGAGTCACTGAGTGTGAGTCACTGAGTGTGAGTCAGTGTATGAGTGAGTGTGTGTGTGAGTCAGTGATTGAGTCAGTGAGTCACTGAGTGTGAGTCAGTGAGTCACTGAGTGTGAGTCACTGAATCAGTCAGTCAGTCAGTCAGTCAGTGTATGAGTGAGTGTGTACGTGTATGTTTATGCGTGTATGTGTGTATATATTTCAAGTTTTAATTTTGAATTAGATCGCAACAACAAAAAGGTGAAATATCAACCGGACGGGATGGCCAAATGAGGTGAGGGTCCCTCTCCAGTTTTGGTAGGTCATGGGATTCGAATCCTGGTCGAGTGAAACCAATTACTTCGAGATTGATATTTGTGGTAGCCGGGTGCTAGGATATATGGCAAAGAGCAGCAGACTGAGGAAGACCAATTGCCGCAATTGAAATTTCTCCTGCTTAATCAACTAATGTACACACACAAATTAATTGAAATTTAGGAACGTGAATATCATTGACAAGACTATAACAGAATAGACACCACTAGCTTTTCAACAGGAATATGGTCCTTGCTGCCGACTCGGCAATAAACCATCAGCAATCAATCAATCAATCAATCAATGATATATACACACGCATGGATCTACAGCTTTTTAATGGTAAGCTATGCAGGAAGACGGTCAGATTATCCTGATACGGAACAAATCAGTCCTTGCCCTATCGTAGTAGTGCCGAACGTCAGGTTACGTTTGTTTATTGTTGTTTTACATCCTAGCATCATCTAAGGTCATATCAGGACGGGTACCGACTTGTGACAGTGTACACTCATGGCGACTTTATAGTGCTACCCCACTGGGAAATCAGGCTGCCAGCACCATGACATCATATCCCACTCAGTCACATTATCCTGACACTGAGCTAACCAGTCCTTGCCCTATCCTATTAATGCCAAGCGCCAGGCGAGGAAGTGACAAGCATACATTTTTAAGTCTTTGGGTTTGACTCGACCGGGAACCGAACTCCCAACATTCCGCACGCGAGCCCTGAGCTCTACCGATTAGGTCACCACGCTCAGTACTAGAACCAAGTATTAATTGTCTAAAGGGCGCATTCCATATACGCGTAATGCGTAATGCGAATGTGAATGCGACAAAAAATCGAAACGCCTTGAAACCTATGAGCTACATTCCATATACGCGTAATGCGAATGCGAATAAAATCCATTATCCCGATCGCTCCATGTAGCGATCGGTGCGTAATGCGTAATGCATAAAGGTGGTGCGAATAGAAAAGCATCAGTCGCATTTGTCCATTGATATAAGGCTGGAGGAGGCGACTGATAATTACGGACAGCTGGGACAAGGTTGAGCGCGGACCTGTTAGGAAGCAGCAGTCTCCAAGGCTGCTGAGTGGAAACATATGGTAGTGGTGGTGGGGGTTCGGGTTGCTAAAAATGCTACCAGAACCACAAAAATATGAATACTTATCTATAATTTGGTTATAATAAAGGTAGGAACCCCCATGTGATGCACAAAAAGTTACATAGATATAAATGCAATATTTGGTCATGGAGAATAATTGTTTATTTTTATTTTTTAAATATAGCCAGTCGTGTGCCGCATAACGCATTACGCGTGTATGGAATGATGGCATTCGCATAACGCATAACGCATATAACGCATTACGCATATATGAAATGCGCCCTTTAAGGCTGCATTCCATATACGCATAATGCGTAATGCGAATGCGAATGCGACAAAAAATCGAAACGCCTTGAAACCTATGAGCTACATTCCATATACGCATAATGCGTAATGCGTAATGCGAATGCGAATGCGAATAAAAATCCATTATCCCGATCGCTCCATGTAGCAATCGGTGCGTAATGCGTAATGCGTAAAGGTGCTGCGAATAGAAAAGCATCAGTCGCATTTATCCATTGATATAAGGCTGGAGGAGGCGACTGATAATTACGGACAGCCGGGACAAGGTGGTGCATATTTGGGACGGTCCTAACATCCCTCAAAGCAAGCTAAACTGAGCCATATTTGGACCGTCCCATTCTTCATATTTCTCATGAAGACTGCTTCCTAACCACTTGCTATCCGGACCGCACTTCGTCCACACCTCTCTCTATCACCTCTCTGCCGGACCAGCACCTCCTTGATATGTCTGAAAAGAGTTCCAGGAGGGGGTGCCCGCCAGCATTTTCACTTTCTATTCTTACTCTGTCCGTGTCTATGGCTCGCTGGATAGTCACCGTAGGGCAAATAGACACGTCCTTTGACTCAACTCTCCTCATTTCTCTTTCCTAGATTCTGCCCATTCGATTTCTCCCAGGCACACTTCTTCCCCTGACCAGGGTTGTTGTGTTCTTGGGTGGGGCCCTTGACCTATTACGATTTCTCTGTCTGGTTCTTGTTGCTGGAACGACCGCTGCTCCCACCTTTGCCCGCCTTCCTCAAACCCCTGCTGACCGGATTCAAGTGCTACACTACACTACACACACCTACAGTTCTACTACATACCGGCACGGAGAGATCCCTGCCACCCGGCGCCCCGTCGTCACTACGTCGTGAAGGATGTCCCCAGCCTTCACAACACTCCCTCTACGAAGACAAGTCTTCAACCAAAGATTGGGCCGATTTATCGGAGCCTCTCTACCCAATGTTGCAGTTCTGCAACCTGTAACCGTCGTAAGGTTACGAACACCCCCATTTGATTGATTGATTGCTTCCTAACAGGTCCGCCGCATAAACCTACATGTTTGCACCGTCCCATTCTTCATATTTCTTATGAAGACTGCTTCCTAACAGGTCCGCCGCATAAACCTACATGTTTGCACCGTCCCATTCTTCATATTTCTCATTTCTGTGTTTCTGTGTGTGTGTATGTGTGTGTCTCTGTGTGTGTCTGTGTGTGTGTGTCTCTGTGTGCGTCTCTGTGTGTGTGTCTGTGTGTGTGTCTCTGTGTGTGTGTCTCTGTGTGTGTGTGTCTCTGTGTTGTGTCTCTGTGTCTGCGAACAGAAAAGCATCAGTCGCATTTGTCCATTTGAGGAGGCGACTGATAATTACGGACAGCCGTGTAGGTTTATGCGGCGGACCTGTTAGGAAGCAGTCTTCATATTTGGGACGGTCCTAACATCCCTCTAAGCAAGCTAAACTGAGCCATGTTTGGACCGTCCCATTCTCTGTGTGCGTGTGTCTCTGTGTGTGTCTGTGTCTGTGTGTGTGTGTCTCTGTGTGTGTGTCTCACAGACAGAGACACACACAGAGACACGGAGACACAGACACTTTTTATATACTTTTTATATACTTCACTGCATAATGCATAACGCATAACGCAATACGCATTACGCATATATGGAATGCTGGCATTCGCATAACGCATAACGCGTAACGCATAACGCATTACGCATTACGCGTATATGGAATCCTAGCTTAAGTCCTTAGTTTGAGTTGGCCGCAGTTCGAACCCACGACATACAAAGCTAGCCTGTGCTCTTATGGATTCGGCCATCATGTCCGGTCGTGCATGTGTGTGTATGCGCTCGCATGGTGCATATATGTGTGTGTTTGTGTGTATGTGTGTATAGTATTATTGTGTATATGGGTCGTTTCATGGTAAATGGGGCCAAAGCATTACATGAGGGTAAAAAATGAATATAGTGAATTTTCCTAATTTTTTCGCTGAGTGCACGCCAAAATTAAATTAGCATGTTTGCACTTCAAATATCTCATAAGTTAGCCATCTTGTTTGTTTGTTTGTTTGTAACAAACAAACAAACTTTGAGTTTATGTAAGGTAGATTACAACCATCAACCTCATACCGTTATCTCAGAAAATGATAGAAATTGAAAAACCATCAGACTATGCAACTTTAAGGCAATGTACCATAGGGTGAATTCGTCCCAATTTTGGCAGCCACAATAATGTAATATAAAAAACTCAAATTGCTAGCTAGTTGCTCCTCTCCTTCAGTAGCACACGCTTGAGTGATACAAAGGTGGTTAACCACCCCCCCCCCTACCCCCCTACCCCGCCCCCACCATCACTCGCTGCTCACCCGCTAATTTCAGCTAATAGAGGACCCATATGACAACTATATGCTATGTGTGCACACTAGCTATTGCGTTGCAGACACGCAATATGCTCTTGTGTACATGAAATGACAACCAATAAATAACCCCACAGATACACCGTGCTCGCAGGGCCGTTCACCATAGCTCTGCGTCAAATGAATAGCGCATACAAAAGTGTATTGAAAGGGGACTGGGAAGGGGACTGGGAAGGGGACTGGGAAGGGGACTGGGAAGGGGATTGAAGTGGGAGAGAGAAGGAGGAAGAATGAGGAGGAAGGAGGAAGGAGGAGGAAGGAGGAAGGAGGAGGAAGGAGGAATGAGGAGGAAGGAGGAGGAAGGAGGAGGAAGGAGGAGGAGGAGGAGGGAGGAGGAGGAGGGAAGGAGGAGGAAGGAGGAGGAAGGAGGAGGAAGGAGGAGGAAGGGGGGAAGGAGTAGGAAGGAGGAGGAAGGAGGAGGAAGGAGGAGGAAAGAGGAGGAAGGAGGAGGAGGAAGGAGGAGGAAGGGGGGAAGGAGGAGGAAGGAGGAGGAAGGAGGAGGAAGGGGGAGGAGGAGGACTAAGGAGGAAGAAGGAGGGGGAAGGGAAGGAGGCAGGAGGAAGGAGGCATGAGGAGGAAGGAGGAGGGAGGAGGAAGGAGGAGGGAGGATGAAGGAGGAAGGAGGAGGAAGGAGGAGGGAGGAGAGGAGGAAGGAGGGGGGAGGAGGAAAGGAGGAGGGAGGAGGGAGGAGGAGGAGGAGGAGGAGGAAGGGGGAAGGAGGAGGCAAGAGGAGGAGGAAGGAGGAGGAAGGAGGCGGGGATCCGGGGTGGGGAAAATGAGGACCGGTTGGGGGGAGGGGTGGGGGATGGGGGAGGAGATGGGGAGGGGAAAGGGAATGGGAGAGGTAGAGAGGGAGAGGGGAGAGGGGAGAGGGGAGGGGGAACGGGAATGGAGGGGGAACATTATGGGGGGAAATAGATGAGAGGTGAGGTGAGGGTAGAGGGGACGGGTATGGGAAGGGAGGGAGGGAGGGTATGGAGGGGGGGAGGAGGGGAGGGGGGAGGGGAGGGGAGGGGAGGGGGGAGGAGAGGAGGGGAGAGAGGGGGAGGGGGGAGGGGTGAACGGAAGGAGGTCGTGGCACGGGAGGGGATGCAGGAAGAAGGGAGGGAGGGGAAGGGAAGGAGGAGAAAATGGAAAGGGGAAGGGGTGGGTGTGTGTGTGGTTGAGTACTAATGCGCAAATACCAAATCAAAAGTTCCCACGAGTTTGTTGATAAAATATCACATTGACTACAAACAAGTAGAGCAACACAATATAAAAAAGTGTTTCATTTTAACACTTGCAAGTTGCAGCCAAACTGACTGTTGAGGGCAATAAATAAGTTGGTAACAGAATTGAAAAGAGTGAAAAAGAAAGAAGTGGGGAACAAAGAGGTGTGTGTGTGTGGGGGGGGGGGGGGGGGGTCTATATAGCTCCACTCCTTAATTCATTGAACACGAGCAACAGGAAGAAAAGAAAAACCTACCACCAGAATAGATTTAAATCGCCATCTTCCCACTCGGGAAGTAAAAAATATGACAAGGTGAATATATTCTATACTGCCATACAACCTCTTGCGTGTTCAGATAGCGAAGGCTATTTCCGTGAGCGCCTTATCGGACAAACACCAGAGGGTGGGCGAGATGTGCTAACCAGGTCAAGCCTGTCAGGTCCCTATCAGTATCAGTATCAGAAAACTGTGGCCGCCTGACCACATCATCTGCGCCTACGCAGTTGGTTGTTGGAGTTTTATGTCCTGGCAACATCTAATATCATATCAGGACGGGGCCCTTGCGCAGTGATTTTTCTTGTAATGCACCGAATCATATATATACGTATTTTCACCCGGCTGACAGGACGGAAAAACTTGGAAAATTCCTTGCCCACAAACATCTGTTAAGCAGCGGAGCTGTGCTAAATAATATATGAGCCTGTCTCAAAAGGTGATAACTCTTTTTTTTTTGTCCATTGTAACGATTGACACAAAACAGCACAGAAACAGTTACACTGAAAACACAAGGACATTTGCTTCAAATCAATATGTATTCTATTGGGATTATGAAACACCATGTAAAAAACAAATCAGTTTATCCTGAACAAATGCATAAGCATATGTTGATCGTTACAATGGACAAAGTTTTGTCCCATTTTGTTTAGCACCTTTTGAGACAGTCTCATATATACGTATTTTCACCTGGCTGACAGGACGGGAAAACTTGGAAGACTCCTTGCCCACAAATATTCCTTTTGTTAAGCAGCGGAGCTGTGCTATTTAATATATGCATATAGATGTACACAGTAGCATTCACTTGCAGCGCACAGCTAAAACAGGGCGGCGAGTGATATGTTTCACATGATACCCGGCAGACGGCCGGGAGGTCAGAGATAACAACGGTCTTATCGAAGGGTGACCGGCATCCAATTACCCCGAATCTGTCGGCCGAACCAACAAGCGCTGGTTGGTTATTGTGTTTTTATTTAGATCCTAGCAACATGTAGGGTCATATCAGGACGGGTACCGACTTGTGACAAGTGCACACTCATGGCGACTTTATAGTGCTGCCCCACTGGGAAACCAGGCCGCCGGTACCATGATCCCACATTGTTGCATTATCCTGATACTGTGCTAATGAGTCATTGTCCTATCTTATTAATGCAGAGCACCAGGCTAGATAGCGACAAGAATACATTTTATAAGTCATTGGTTTGACTCGACCGGGATGCGAACTCCCGACCTTCCATACGGAAAGCCTGCGCTTTACCGATTCGGCCACCGCGTCCGGCCCAACACGCACTGTTACTAGTTCGCTACTAGTACAGGAGTAACTAGTACTAGTACTAGTTTCTCCTGAAGCTCTGTTGATGTGACAGGGCTGCTAAAGATGTTTGTTGTTGTTTTACGTCCTAGCAACATCTAAGGTCATATCAGGCTGCTAAAGAACTACAGTAAAACCTCTCTAAATCGACCGGCCTTGGGAACGAATTTAAGTGGTCGAATTAGGGAGGTGGTCGGTTTAGAAAGTTAGAATATAGTTAAAATGGTATTGTTGGGACCCAAATAAAGCGATCGGTATAGGGGAGTGGTGGATCTGTGGAGGTGGTCGGTTATGGAGGTTTTACTGTAATTAGAACAAGTTTCGGAAGACTGGGTCATAGAAATAGCCACATGATTTTGCAATCAACATGCTAAATTATATTGTTCAAATACTTGTCTATCCAAGTCTGGGGTTATGAGGCCGGTGGCCTGGTTTCGCAGTGGGACAGCACTATAAAGTCGCCATGAGGGTGAATAATAATGATAACTAAAGTTTGTGAACCATATTCAAAAACAAAAAAAGTCCTTATGAACGACGTGCTCTCTGAACTATTTTTTCTACACACACAGTGGCAAATTCGCACCCTTTAATAACCATACAATGATGGCTTAAATATATATCGGCGAATTGTTAGTAATGCAGACCGATGTGATGGCGGGACAGGGAGCCAGGTTGTGATGGACGCTCCCCCTGGTTCCCGACACTTTCATCATATCATGTCCAGTAAGCCAGTGACATGCCGTAAAAGGGTGACAGTGTAACCCCCCCCCCCCCACCCCCACCCCACCACACCCCTACACACGGCCTACCACGACAATCAGTGGCAACATTGACAACCCCTGACATACAAATCGTTTCGCCAGTCAGTATCTGGTCGTACTAATAAAGCCGTGTTCACACACGGACATTAAGTCGCCGCAACTAGTTCGCCTTGTCTAGTTCAGCTCACATTCGCCGTGTGGACGTGACGCTGAGGCGGATTAGGGCTGATTCGCCCCATCTAGTTCGCTTCAAGTAAACCACGTCGCAAGGTAGTCCAGATGAACCGAACTAGCTTAAGTCGCCCCATATTGCCTGTGTGGATGGTAGCGGTTTAGATGAGGCGGATTAAGGATGTCACAGTCGAGACCTGAGTGTGTTAACTTGCCGGTAAATTTGCTCTATGAAACTGCTAGCTGTGCACAGATATTTTTTTCATCATTTATTTTTAGGGTTTCACTGCCCAGCAGCAGTTTTGACCGTTCCAAAACAATACGATTCAGTCGAAACAGATCTAGATCGAACCCACACTCTCGCGTGCCGCCGTCGACTAACCGAAACTGGCGCTGGTTAGTATGGACTTGCTCATGCGCAGATATCGATTTCCGCCTTAAACCACCCCGAGAATACTGCATGTGTGGACACGACACTAGTTTGCCTCATCTAGTTCGCCTTATCTAGTTCGACCTAAAGTTGTGTGTGTGAACACGGCTTTAGATAGAAATGTTAAACTGAAACTAATGGATGGTCTGATATTTCTCACAATCCTCAAATCCTTATTCCATCAATCCCAATGGATCCTTTACCCCGTGACATCCACCCCTCCACCCCTACACACACACACCTACACACACACACTACACCCACACAAAGATTTGCGCCCTACTTTCGATATCATTACCATTAGATAAAAGAGTCACCCCGTACTTCCAGTATAGGGGTGAAAACCAACCCATTAGAAAAACTGGCGTAAAAGTTTGACATGCTGGGGAAATAAACTGAGCTGGTAAATTTAAGAAAGAAAATATTTTGTTCACATAAATCTTCATATTTACCCACTACTTCGGATTTGAAAAATATAATAAAACATGTAGTTTAAGGAACGTTAAAAGTAAAAACGAAGGCGTTTTATCACTGCCATCTTGTCTTTTTGCATTCTCGCTCAGTTCACCAACTCTGTGCCGGTATAAATAGCCATTTGATTCTGGAACCAGGGCTTCCACTTCCAGTTCCATACTAAAGCAGTTTTCGCCAGCTTTTATATAGTGGTTGTGTTCATCCCTGTATTGTAAGCACGGGGTGAATCTTTTATGTACATTACCATGTGCTCTTTTTACCAACTGCTACCAATATTGACGGGCTTATGGCTGGCGCACACCTCCCGTTTACGATTCGCGCACTAAAACTCGCGACCCGACCCGACCCGCTTAAAACTGAAAACGGGCCGATTCGTTTTTCGAATCGCGAATCGCAATCGTAAACGGCCGCTTTTAGCACTAAAAACTGAGTTTTATGCGCGAATCGCAATCGCTAGGTGTGCGCGGGGGGCGCACACCTAGCGATTTTTGTGCGCGAAACGGGCAGTTTTACATCGTAAACGGTAGGTGGGTGCGCACAGACTGGAGGTGTGTGCCAGCCATTAAACGTTACATGTAGAACAATACTAACAAGTCTTGTAGGCCTTCAAGCTGCCTAAATTGCATATTTTGACAAAAGTTAGGGATTTTATAATAAAGGTCACTCTATGCTTAAAGTAGAATAGATTATGATAGTAGTAGTGTGCACTGACTGCAGGTGGGAGAGGAAGGTATGATTGCACCAGGGAGCCTAGATATTGACGGGCTTAAACGTTACATGTAGGACAATACTAACAGGCCTTGTAGGCCTTCAAGCTGCCTAAATTGCATATTTTCACAAAAGTTAGGGATTTTATAATAAAGGTCACTCTCCGCTTAAAGTAGAATAGATTATGATAGTAGTAGTCTGCACTGACTGCAGGTGGAAGAGGAAGGTATGATTGCACCAGGGAGCCTAGATGTTTAGGGCAGTAACCCTAGAATGGCAAAAAGTGTGGGTTCGAAAACTGTGCTGCAGTAGGTGCAATATTTCCCATTTGCAAAAATACCCCCATGACATGATGATCAATCTAATATATTTATCCTTAAAAATAAAGATAGCAGAAACAATGGAATTATGCGACTTTAACCGTCATAAATACATCACCTTACTTGTTTTGTTTTTACATCTTGGCAACATCTAATATCATAGCAAGCCACGTCATCACTGACAGTACGCAATCATGATTACTCTATAGCACTGCCCAATTGGGATAGCTTTCCGGAGGGAACATGCCCACAAGCAGACATAAAGTAGATGCCTAGCACACAATACCACCTAATATACTCAGATGCCATCATCACCTTTAGCTTAGGTCCCTTCACTTTTTCACTCCTCACCCACCACAGATTATATACAGTAAAACCTCTCTATATCGACCCCTCCACAGATCGACCACTCCCCTATATCGATCGCTTTATTTGGGTCCCAACAATATCATTGTAAGGATATTCTAACACTCTAAACCAACCACCTCCCTAAATAGACCACTTAAAGTCGGTCCCATGGTCGGTCGATTTAGAGAGGTTTTACTGTATATATATATATTACCGGACGCGGTGGCTGAATCGGTGGAGCACAGGCTTCCTATGTGGAAAATGGGCGGTTCGATTCCCAGTCGAGTCAAATCAATGGCTTACACCATTGATACTAGCCTGGCGGCGCTCAGCATTACTAGGATAGGGCAAGGACTGGTTAGCTCAGCATCGGGATAATGTGACTAAATGGGAAATTGGGCTGTGATGCTGGTGGCGTGGTCTACCCTAGTACCAGCGGAGCAACACTATAAAGTTGTCATGAGTGTTCACTGTCACAAGTCGGTACCCGTCTGATTATGACCTTAGATGTTACCAGGACATAAAACTCCAAAAAACAAACTATATACGTATAATATATATACTACACATATTATTACTATATGTACTATATACTATATACTGTGTATACTATATATAATATGCATAATATATATAATATATCAAATATAATATATATAATATACATAATATACTTATCCAAACGGGATGGCCGAATGAGTTGAGCGCCCGTCTCGCATTCTGGTAGATCGTATTTTCTAACCCTGGTCAAGTCAAACCAATGACCTGAAAAGTGATACTTGTCGCTTCCTAGCCTGGCGCTCGGCATTATTAGGATAGGGCAAGGAGCAGTGGAATGAGGAAGACCAATCGTCCACGATTGAAATTTCCCCTGCTTAATCAATCAACAACAACACAACAACAAATATTATATATGTATATATATATATAAATCTGTCTACCTTTGTCTCTATCTCTCTCTCACGTTCTCTCTCCCTCTCCCCCCCCCCCCCCCCACCTCTCTCTGATACCGGGCCACCTGCTGGTCTTGCTGCTGCCGACTCACTCATTCAATGTCATTCAATGTCGGCAACGCCTCGCTGGCAGCTTTGTAAGTCACGTACGTACGTCAGGTGTCGGCTAAGGAGCCTCACTCTCACACCCACTGACTTTAATGCATGCACAAAACACCCAGTGTGCGCCTTTATTGCCAGGTGTTTTTTGTTTATGGGGGTGTTTTATATTTGAGAATCCAGTAGGACCCCACCTTTTGGCCTCACTCCTACCATAGGCAACCTGACATTTGCCTGACTTTGGCCAAAGTGTTGTAGCTCATTGAGTGTCAGCTTCTGGGGTGGGAGGGGTGAGGGGGGGGGGGGTAGGGTTGTCGGGGAATACTTTTAAGTATTTTAAGTTTTAATGGTGTAGTAGTCTCTAAGTGCATTGCCTGTATGTATGTACTTGTAAGCATTAAAAGACTTGGGGGACGAGTGTAGTGGTCTGCACTGACCTCTCAGGCAAGGAGCCACATAGACAGGTAGGTGTGGGTAGTATGGTGATACCAGGAAGCCTAGGTGTAATGGTTAGCACATTGGCCCAGACTGCAAAGAGATGTAGGTTCGAGCCCCACCCTAGGCACAATATTTCCCATTTTCACCACCCCCACGACACTGGTTGCTGTGACCATGATCCTTTACAAGCTATGCGCTGTATGGTTGTTGAACCTACCCTGTGTATGTATGTGTTAGTGCATTTCCTGTATGCATGTAATTGTAAGCATTACAAGACTTACAATTCCAGGGGGATGACTGTAGTAGTCTGCACTGACCTCTCAGGCAAGTAACCACATACACAGGTAGGCATGGGTAATGTGGTTATATCAGAGAGCCTAGGTGGTGTAATGGTTAGCACACTGGCCCGGAGTGCAAAGATATGTGGATTCGAGTCCCGCTCTAGGCGAAATATTTCCCATTTTCACCACCCCACGACAATGGTTTTGTTGTTGTTTTTGGTTATTGGTTTAATGGTGTTGGTCTTTTGGGTGTGTATCTGTGTGTTGCTATAAGTATAACAAAGCACGATTCTCTGCCGGTGATTTGCCGACTAGCACCGAGTGGAAGCCACAAGACATTCATGGTCTTATAATGGAGGCAACGACTGACACCACACCAAGCCACACATGCGCAGCGCACGCAACTGGGACGTGTGTGGTGGCCGCATGTCGATTATGTTGCCTTACTTTGTAGAAACAAAGCAGATGGCGACACCCCTGACAGGGGACCAGTCAGGTAATCTGGGCGCCGATCTAACCCCGGGATCCAACCCCTGCCACCTGGTGGGACTTGTACACGCAACGTGTGGGAGATGCAGGTGGCGCTTGTTTGAGTGTGCTGGCTTCCGACACGGCGGTGGTTTCCGACACCATGGTGGTCTTTGATATTATGGTGGTTTCCGACATCATGGTGGTCTCTGATATTGTGGTGGTTTCCGACATCACGGTGATCTCTGATATTGTGGTTGTTTCCGACACCATGGTGGTCTCTGATATTGTGGTGGTTTCCGACATCATGGTGATCTCTGATATTGTGGTGGTTTCCGACACTATGGTGGTCTCTGATATTGTGTTGGGTTTCCGACGCCGTGGTGGTCTCTGATATTGTGGTGGTTTCCAACACCATGGTGGTCTCTGATATTGTAGTGGTTTCCGACACTATGGTGGTCTCTGATATTGTGGTGGTTTCCGACATCATGGTCTCCGATATTGTGGTGGTTTCCAACATCGTGGTGGTCTCCGATATTGTGGTGGTTTCCAACATCATGGTGGTCTCTGATATTGTGGTGGTTTCCGACATCATGGTGGTCTCTGATATTGTGGTGGTTTCCAACACCATGGTGGTCTCTGATATTGTGGTGGTTTCTGACATCATGGTGGTCTTTGATATTGTGGTGGTTTCCGACATCATGGTGGTCTTTGATATTGTGGTGGCGGGTAGGAAATTTGTTGGGAGGCGGGTAGGAAGTGGGTGGGAGGTGGGTAGGAAGTGGGTGGGAGGCGGGTAGGAAGTGGGTGGGAGGCGGGTAGGAAGTGGGTGGGAGGCGGGTAGGAAGTGGGTAGGAGGCGGGTAGTAAGTGGGTTGGAGGGGGGGGGATAGGAAGTGGGTAGGAGCAGGTAGGAAGTGGGTGGGGGGTGAGTAAGAAGTTGGTGGGAGGCGGGTAAGAAGTGGGTGGGAGGCGGGTAGGAAGTGGATGGGAAGCGGGTGGGAGGCAGGCATGAGGTGGGTGGGAGGCGGATAAGAGGGGAAAGCCTCGTTCGGAGATCCGGTCCCAGCCTCGTTCGAAGATCTGGTCCCAGCCTCCTTCGGAGATCCGGTCCCAGCCTCCTTCGGAGATCCGGACCCAGCCTCCTTCGGAGATCCGGACCCAACCTCCTTTGGAGATCCAGACCCAGCCTCCTTCGGAGATCCGGACCCAGCCTCTTTGGTAGATCCGGACACAGCCTCCTTCGGAGATCCGGACCCAGCCTCCTTCGGAGATCCGGACCCAGCCTCATTAGGAGATCCGGACTCAGCCTCGTTCGGAGATCCCGTCCCAGCCTCGTTCGGAGATCCGGACCCCAGTGGCGAGGTAGAGCACCCACCCTGACCAACACAACACTCCACACTCACAACTCTCAACCCCCCCTACCTCCACCCTCCCCCTCACACCCAACTCAATCCATCTCGCCGCAGGGAGCCTGCAGTGGGAAGAACAGTCATGTTCTCACCTAATTAACTGTCTCTAAGCATGCTCTAATAGTCCGCGCTCAGGATTTACTCCCAATTTCCCTTCGCCTTCTCGCCACCTCCATTAATTATGAAAATCCCTGAGAATGAGCTATAGACATGCAAAGGCCGTCGAGGTCCTCAACCCACCGGTAGAAAAGTACAAGAAATGCCTTTCTATGGCAC
This sequence comes from Branchipolynoe longqiensis, assembly GCA_030323885.1. Taxonomy (NCBI): domain Eukaryota; kingdom Metazoa; phylum Annelida; class Polychaeta; order Phyllodocida; family Polynoidae; genus Branchipolynoe; species Branchipolynoe longqiensis. The sequence continues at coordinate 108,092 of JASIRB010003963.1, read as the reverse complement.
ACAAATAATAGCCATCATATATATAGTTTGCATCAGCCGAATGAGTCGAGCGTCCGCCTCCCGTTCTGGTAGGTTGTGGGACTCGAACCCCTGGGTTCGAACACTGGACGAGTCAAACCAATGACTTGATGCATTGTATGTCTACGTATATATAGCTATAATTGTTTTGTTTGTCTTTTATCGCCTACATTTTTTTTAGTACATTAATTGATTAAGAAGGGGAAATTTCAATCGCGGACAATTGGTCTTCCTCATTCCACTACTCCTTGCCCTATCCTAGTAATGCCAAGCACCAGGCTAGGCAGCGCCAAGTATAAATGTGTAAGTCATTGGTTTGACTCGGCCAGGGTTCGAACCCAGGAATTTTTTTTATTTGGTAGGGAATAAATAATCTCAATGGGCGGAGCTTTTGACCTACCCCCCCTCCCCCTCAGACCCCCCCCCAACGCATCCAGCCTTGGAAGAAAAAAAAAACAAATATGCGTGCAGCATGGCATTTAATGCTGTCGACGAAAAATATTGATTATGCCATAATGCAATGAATGCATCAATCTTTATTGGAAATATGCATTTGTTGCTCAAATATAATGCAAATAAAAGCGTGTGTGTAACGACGCCTTAAAACTGCTGTCATGCGGGGTGATTTAGTAGTAAGCGAATGGAACTCGAACCCACATTTATGCCATTCCGGGGCTGTTGTTTTAAACCATTATGCTATCTAGCCTTCCCCGATGCAATAAACATCCCCCATACCGACATGTGTAAGTAGCATTTCACTGGGGGATTTCAGTGCACCTCATTACACTCGTCCGCACCCCCCCCCCCCTCACCCCGGAATTTTACGTCTCATACTTACAATTATAAATATCCAGGCAACACACACTTACTAGTGTATAGACAGACACAAGGATGGTTCAACGCTATACACAATGCAGCATGTGCAGATTGTGGTCATTGCAGGGGGTGGGGTGCAAAGGAAGGAAAACAGCATCACTAGAGTGGGGCTTGAACCCACACTACTGCCATTCCAAGGCTAGTGTCCTAAGCATTAGTATATCTAGGTTGCCTGATGTAATCAACCTCCCCACACCCACCTATATATATGTGGAATTTAACTCTGGAGATCAGTGGATCTCACTATACTACCAAATGACAGGGCTTAACAAATTATACTTTAAATATAAATACCCCGAGGCTCCACAATGCACACAGCATGCCCTGTTTTTGTGTGTGTGTGTGTGTGTTTTTTTTTACATTAGTTGTTTAAGTAGGGGAAATTGATATAGTGGATGATTGGTCTTCCTCATTCCACTGCTTCTTGCCCTATCCTAATAATGCAGAGTGCCTGGCTAGGAAGCCACAATCAATTTTTAAGTCATTAGTTTGACTCGACCAGGGTTCGAACCCATGATCCCATGATCTACCAACACGGGAGACGGATGCTCTAACATATTTGGCCATCCCTTCTGTATGAGATAAAAACGATATCCAAGCTTGGCGGAAGTACACAAATCAGGATGCTCAGTAGAAAACCGCGCATGCGCTGCGGAACCGCATGTGACAGTGCAGGCTGCACCAATGTGAATTAAACCTCGGCGTCTGTGTGAGGGACACGGGCCATGAATAATCATAGGTGCTGCTTGGCTGAGGCTAGGAGGCATCCCTCCATGTGTGTGTGATCGTCGTGGTCTACACTCGTCATATACTGATGAATCACGCACCCGCCCCGACCTCCCATGAGAGCCGCGCGTCATATTGCCTTCCGGACTCACGGCTGTGATATGGATGCACTCTGGCATTATTAACTTATCTCACAGAAAGGAGAGACGGGGAGGAGAGGAGACGGAAGGAGAGAAGGGGTGGGAAGGGAGGGAAGGGGATAGGAGGGGAGAGGAGGGGAGGAGAGGGAAGGAGAGAAGGGGTGGGAAGGGAGGGGAAGGGCGGGGAGGGGAGCGAAGGGGAGGAGAAATGGGAAAGTAGGGCAGGGCAGGGCAGGGAAGGGAGGGAAAGGTGAAAAGAAAGGGAGACAGGGGATGAAGAGAAAGGGGTAGTTGCGTGGCCGGGATGGAAGGAGAGGGGGGACGAGGAAAGGGAGGAATGGAAGGAAGGGAAGGAAGGGAAGGAAGGGAAGGAAGGGAAGGAAGGGAAGAAAGGACGGGGGGAGAGGGAAAGAGGAGGGGGAGGGAGACTGACAGACAGGCAGGGAGCAAGAGAGTCATACTAAGATTCCATAGGCCATAAATCCGTACTAGACTCAGTATATTATTAGCAAACCGAGGCAACTGCCGACCAACTTTTGTACGGATTTTATTTGATTGAAACACGCAAAATTTGCTGGGCAGGAGGGAGGCAGGCGGGCGAGTGGCTGAGGGAGGCCGGCGGGCGGCCTTATAAGGGGGCCTGGAGGGCGGCAGCAGGTGAGGTGTGAAAGCAGCCGGCCCGGGGGAGGGCGAGGGGGAGGTGAGCAGCGGGCGTCGGGTGAGGCGAGAATGCTGGGCGACAGCCCGGGGCGGGGGAGGGGGAGGAGGGGAGCGGGCGTCGGGTGAGGCGAGAACGCTGCGCGACAGCCCAGGGCGGGGGGAGGGTCTCTTCCTCTCCTCGCATCAACCGCAATGCTACGCATTACGACCAATGCGCGTTCACACCGATGGCAGGTAATTGGCATTTCACGAGCAATTAACAGTTTTTTCTATATTTAATCAATGTCATCAAGATAGACCTTCAATAAGGAAAGCGCTAGTGCTATGCCATTGGTGTACTTGGAAATCTTTAGTCAGAGAGCCACCACCACCACCACCACCACCACCACCACCCCCCACCTCCTCTACTGCTTAGCTCAGAAGTTAGCGGGAGGAAGTGGGGCGGGGTCTTGGAAAATTGTTTTCCAGCAAACTGCTTACAGAAAGAAGCCCAGGGACGACGCTAAGTTGGTTCGCTGGTTGTTGGAGTTTGACATCCTGGCAACATCTAAGGTCATATCAGGACGGGACCTGACTTGTGACAGTGCACACTCATGGTGACGTTATAGTGCTGCCCCACTGGGATACCAGGCCACCAGCACCATGACCCAATATCCCACTCAGTCACATTATCCTGACACTGAGCAAACCAGTCCTTGCCCTCTCGTAATAATGCCAACCGCCTGGCTAGGAAGTGACAAGCATAAATTGTTACGTCATTGATTTGACTCGACCAGGATTCGAACCCCTGCATTCGAATCCCACGATATACCAAAACGGGAGACGGACGCTCAACTCATCCGGCCATCCCGTCTAGTCAGGACGCCAAGTAGACTTAGTTAGCGTGAGGCAAGTGTGAGTTGTGGTGGGTCATGTAGCGCTGCATGCTGGCTGTGGTTGAATCTATCGGCAATAGTACTAAGTAGACACCGGTGTAAAGATTTCAAATTCCCCCCTGATTGATTGATTGATTGATTGGTGGTTGCTTTACGCCGTGTCGGCAACATAGGCCATATTCACGGCGAGAAATGTTTGTTTTTGTTCAAACCATCGCTTTTACATGTAAAAGCATACAATCAATTTTGTGTCAATGCACACTCATGAATTTTGTAAACTCACAATCATATAGCTAAATAAAAGTCTAAATGATAGTATTATTCACTGATGAAATTTGTTTAAAAACCTATATGAGTTGGTACAAACCAGCTGCCCTCAAAAAGGCTAAAATCTTTTCTTGTTTTACTTTAGTAAAAAGGTCTTGCATGTTGTTTGCAGTGTAAAATTGTTGGCGCAAGGCCATGAAATCCACACAGTTTAATAAAATGTGTTTTAATGTCAGTGGGGACTGACATCCAATACATTCAGGGGGAGGCTCCCCCTTGAGCAGAAAAACGTGTGTTAGCCACGAGTGGCCAATATGGCATCTTGTTAAAACAACCTGGTCGTGTCGCCCTTCCAGGCGACTCTGCGGCAGTCCGTTCACGGAGGGGGTAATTCTATGGAGTTTGTTGTCTGGGTGTTCATCCCATTCGATCTGCCATAGGTTCCAAATGTATTTTTGAATGGTAGGTTTCAGATCAGAGTGGGGAATATGACAGTGTTCCAAAGGAGCAGTCAGGGCTCGAGTGGCCGCTTGATCTGCTCTCTCATTTCCTGGGATACCCACATGACTAGGCACCCAACATAGGTGAATGTCAAATTTTGCTATTGAAAGAGAGTTTAGTTTAATGAGTACTTTAAGTAGTATTGGGTGGTCCAGTTTCCTATTGTTTAAAGCCTGAAGGCAGGAAAAAGAGTCAGTGAAAATGATGAATTTATGACTGGCTGAGGTTTCGATGCACTCTAACGCGAGTAGGAGTGCTCGTGCCTCAGCAGTAAAGATGGAACTCTGATCTGGAATACGCGTACCTAATTCACGTCCGTGGACGATTGCTGCCGCAGAGACTCTGTTGTCTGTCTTTGACCCATCCGTGTAAACGGCTAGGTGGGCGCTAAAAGCACTTCGCACATCGATAAAGCTTTCATGATATGAAAGTGGGTGCGTTTGACTTTTCTTTGACATGGCCAGCTGGAGGATGATGTTTGGTTTCCTCAGCTGCCAGGGAGGAACATCTGAATATTGTGAGGGTGCTATGTTATGTATATTTGCCCTCAAGGCCTCCAAATGAGGCTTTTTTCTGAGGCCTAACGGCTTTATGTATGTTGGCCTTGATTCATAGAGGTGTTCATATGGTGGCATAAAAATGGAGTTATATGCAGGATTTAAAATATTTCCTTTTAATTTTATCGCATATTGCATAGACAGTTTGAGCCTTCTACTCTTAAGGGAAGGCTCTCGGCCTTCGACATAAAGGCTCTGGACGGGCGAGGTTCTAAACGCCCCCCCTGATTGAAGTTCCCCCACCGGAACTTGAAAACATTTTCAAATTCATCCCACGGGAATTTGAAAACATTTTCGTTTTCCCTCCCTCGTTTTAACTTTCCTCCCCCCATTTTGGGGGAATTTTCTTCTTTTTTTTTTCTTTAAAATTTTTTTTTATGACAAATATAATAATACACAGAGAATAGCATAATGGAAATTATTACAAGTACAACAAAACATAGTTCACCCCAAATGACACAAAAAGTCTCCAAGATGGGTAAATAAAAAATTATAGGTCTGAATTATAAAACATTTTTTAAAGTTTTTTAAACAATTTTAAATTCCCAGAGGGGGAATTTGAAAATAGGGTGGAGGAATCTGAAAACTGTTTTTAATTTCCCTCACGGGAATCTGAAAACGTTTTCAATTTCACAGGATGGGAAATTAAAAACGTTTTCAGATTCCCCGGGGGAACTTGAAAAAGGGGGGAAAGTGAAATCGTTACTCTGGCACTCGTTCACGGCAACACCGGCACCCGGCTGACCGCCAACCCGGCTGTGGAATTGGTGCCTAGGGTGAGCAGCTCGACCATCTCAACCACAGGTTGCCACTGTGTGAGCGATCCCAAACACATGCATCCCTCCTCTCTTCCCCCTCCCCTCCCGCATTTATAATATATTGTCATTATAGTTTGTTTGTTGTTTTACATCCTAGCAACATCTAATGTCATATCAGGATGGGTACCGACTTGTGACAGTGCGCACTCATGGCCACTTTATAGTGCTGCCCCACTGGGAAACCAGGCCGCCCACACCATGACCTGATATCCCACTCAGTCACATTATCCTGACACTGAGCCAACCAGTCCTTGCCCTATCATAATAATGCCGAGCACCAGGCTAGGAAGGGAAACATATATATTTTTAAGTCATAGGTTTGACTCGACCAGGATTCGAACCCACAAACTCATGGGTTTGGAACTCCCGATCTCCCAAAACAGGAGACGGACGCTCTACTCATTTGGCCACCCCATCTGGTATATGTTATATTATATGCTGTATAAGCCATTATATGAGTATAATAAGGCCGGAAGCTTCCATCTTCTCCCCAGCCTATCTTCATATTGTATACTTCATCTGAATGTTACACATTACGCACACGCGCACACATCAGCCAACCTTGACATCCAAAGCAGAAGTGTGCATGTTAGGGGCCTGGGGTGGGGGAGGGGGAAGGGGGGCGAGTTGGGAAGGGGTGCGAGTTGGGTACTGGGGGGCGATAAAAGGGGAGGAAAGTGTTGCCAGAATCTGTAGCATTGGGGAGAAGCCAGGGTGTAAAGAAAGGCAACCTCGTCATCACCATAAAACACCGGCAGTATCCATCCACCCCGCATCAAGGCGGTCACTTCCCAATGCCTGGCTCTAACTAGCCCGACTTGGGCCGTTTCAGTCTGACTGGCAAATGGTTGCGCCAACAGTCCAAATCCAATGCTTTATACACTGCAACTTGCAAGTCCACATTGGAATGCCTGACAGCACCTGCTCGAACAAAGCCAACACAAACAGTCCCGCCCAACTATATGTTGAGTTCTATTCAGTCGGTAGTCAACAGGTTGAATGGGACGCTCGGGTTAGTTAGAGACAGGCATAAGACCTAGACGCGCACCATCATGTGCACTTATCACTTCATGACGCGGCGTCGAGCACCGCCATGGAAACGCCATTTATTTATTAGATGCAGTACGAGAAAACTGCTGTAAGGAGAGGATTCTGGGTAGGAATGATACTGAGAGAGGAGCGCTGCATCCGGTACATCATAGACCGACATTTGCTGGGTGTTGGTTGGTTGGTTGGTTGGAGTGTTATATCCTGGCAACATCTAAGGTCATATCAGGACAGGTACTGACATGTGACAGTGCGCACTCATGGAAACCTTATAGTTCTGCCCCACTGGGAAATCAGGCTGCCAGCACCATGACCTGATAGTGATATCCCACTCAGTCACATTATCCTGACACTGAGCCAACCAGTCCTTGTCCTATCCTAATAATACCGAGCGCATGGGTAGGAAGCGAAAAGTAGCAATTTTGTAAGTCATTGGATTGACTCGACTGGAAATCGAACTCCCAATCTCCCGCATGGGAGACCTGCGCTCTACCGATTCGGCCACTGGGTACGGTCGCAAATGAAACCAACAGATACATCTGGTACATCATAGAGCGACATTTGCAAGGGGTATATGAGCTTCAGCCAAAGATATGTTTGTTTGTTTGTTGTTGTTTTACGTCCTAGCAACATCTAAGGTCATACCAGGACGGGTACCGACTTGTGACAGTGCGCACTCATGGTGACTTTATAGTGCTGTCCCACTTGGAAACCAGGCTGCCAGCATCATGACCTGGTATCCCACTCAGTCACATTATCCTGACACTGAGCACACCAGTCCTTGCCCTGTCCTAATAATGCCGAGCGCCTGGCTAGGAAGTGACAAGTATAAATTTTTATGTCATTGGTTTGACTCGACCAGGTTTCGAACCCACGACCCCACCATCTACCAGCACGGGAGACGGACGCTCTAACTCATTCGGCCATCCCGTCTGGTTTCAGCCAAAGAAAATCTGACTGTATTACTATAAAACATTCTATATTACATATATAGAATGGACCAGGCTCCACAGTTTGAATTGTCCTGTATAATGAATCCTATAAATGAATCCTGATTTACAACAACTGCGTGGGAAGTGTTGCAAACCAACGAGAACATCATGCCTAGAAGTAGAAGGGATTCGAACCTACATTTCTGCCATTCCAAAGTGAACGTTCTAGCCATTAGTCTATTCCAGCATCATCATCATCATCATCATCATCATTAACCTCTTAGTCTTAAGGCCCTGTCACACCTCACCGGATTGGAGAAACGGGCAGAAACCACACACTGTCCGGTGAAATACGGCAATGTACGGTTTATATACGGTTGGCGTCCGGCCTGTCCGGTATCTGTCCGTTGGTTTCTGATGGTACGTTTTGAACATGCACAAAACTTGTACCAGACACCGCCGGACTGGCGTGTACGGTTGGTGTCCGGTTTAAGTCCGTTTAGTCCATTTCATGTCTGGTACCCATCCGTTACGTCTCCGGTTTGCTTCCTGCAGTCTGTTGATGGTGATGCGGGAATTCGGTCCGTCGGTTTTTTATCTGTTTTTGGCGCGTCCGTGAGCAGTCCGGTAGGTGTCCGGGAGGTGTCCAGTAGGTGTCCGGTTGGTGTGTGGTTGGTGTCCGGTCCATCCGTTTGACATTCGGTTTTCACCTGTCGGTTGACCGTTGCTTGTCCGTTGTTATCCGGTTATCGTCCGGTTATCGTCCGTTTATCGTCTGGTGGCTATTCGTTAATGTACGTTCCTTGTCTGTTGAAAGCGCAACATTTCGACACATTTCGATACATTTTGATACCGAATACCACCGGACTAGACAATTCTTTGTCCGGTTATGTCCATTGCTCAATCCAGTAAGGCGTGACAGGCGCTTGAACCACGAGGGTCGTTGGGGCACCACAAATGATTTTACAACCAATTTTCTCCATTTTCCCCTGTTCTCCACTGCCTTTTGGGACTTACTGAACTCCAGGCCTGTATGTCCATTCCGTGATGTTGTAAGTCTCCAGGTGAGGGTGGGGGAGGGGGAGGGGAGGTTGGAGGAGGGGGAGGAGGGGAAAGAGGAGGGCGAGGACGTTGAAGGGAGGAACCTACCCATGCCTACCTGTGTATGTATATGACATTTCAACTAGGAGGATACATGAAACTCACTACAACATTAATTATTTTAAACTGACAAAGTTAAATATTCAGGGGTAGAAAGTTTGGCCCACACAGAAGGCATGGCATACTTTAGAAAACCGGTTGTGGGAAAGTGATGCGATCAATAGACGAAGCAGTGAAAGGAACGAAGACTGAAAAGAGGGTTTTGGAAAGAACTCTTCCAATGGAGGGGTGAGTGATTGGTCGCCTGGTGTGTGTGCACCATGGGACCAGTGAGGAAAGGTGGAGCAAGGAGGGAAGGAAGGCAAGTGGAAGGCGCAAACCAGGTGGGGTGTGTAGACGCGAACACAGGCGCCACCTCACGGGATGAATGGGGGGCGGGGCGCAGAGGGGGGTGGGAAGGGGGGGGGGGGGGCGGTGTAAGGAAGGTAGGGGGGGAGGGGAGGGGGAGGGGGGAGGGGGGGAGAGGGAGGGAGAGGGTGATGGGGGGGGATGGGGGTAGGGTGCAGGGGAGAAGGGGGAGGGAGGGGGAGGGAGGGGAAGGGGGTGGGGAAGGGGAAGGGGGAAGGGGGGGGAGAGGGGAAGGTGCGATGGGGGAGAGGAAGGGGGAGGGACGTGCACGCGTGCGAGGGGGAGGGGGAAGGTGGAGAGGGGAGGGGGAAGGGGGATGGACAGGGGAAAGGGGGGAGGGGGGGGAGGGATAAGGGGGGAGGGGACGGATAAGTCAAAACCAATAGCGGGAGGAAATCGGTCAGATTTACAGCAATACAGCAGGTTGTGATCGCACATGGAGGGAGGGCCCGTCAATCAGTCAGAGAGGTACCCGCACATCACGGCTATGTGAAGTAGCTGAGAGGAGGGAGGGGTAAGGGGGAGGGGGGGTGAGGAGGCCGCTGGTTCCGCACCCATAACCAACACGGCCACTGCTCAGACACATCAATGGTGTCTACATGGAAGTCAGTACAGGATATATAGGTGTGACTTTGAAATTAACCAATAACAGTTTGAACCCGCTTTGCATAATCGGATGGTTTTGAGTGTCTACCATATTAATAAAACATCGGGAATGCACCAGTGGCTAAGTAACAGTAATAGGAAGTCTCATTATAATCCCCTATAATGAGACTCCCTAATTCTACTCTACGTCAGAAATGTAGGATCAAATTTAGGTACATATTTGGGGTTAACGGAATGTTATGCTTACATTAGATTATGCAGCTAACGAAAGGGAGTGCTTGTGATTGTACGTCCTAGCAACATTTGAGGTAATTTATTAGTATCCAGACACTGAGCCAACCAATTCCTTGTCTTTTCCTAATGCGCCGATCACCAGAAACGTATTCATTTTTGTTGTAACTTTGACTCGGCCAGGTATCGAATCGGAAGCAGACCGGACACCCACTCGGCCATCCGACCCAGTCAGTAATGAAATCGGAAGCAGACCGTTGTGGCGTGCTCAGCCGTGTCCCGTGCTCAGCCATGTACCTATACTCAAACTCAAGGCATTGTCAATGGTTGTAAGTCACTAACCTTATAAATTTAATATAATCTTTTTGGTAAAGATGTTTTCTATATGTGTACCAGGCGATTTGTTTCTAGGTGGTGTGGTTTTAGAGATATTTCACTTTTCCTGGATTTTCTGTATGAAGATTGCTCACCACCATTGACAATGCCTTGAGTTTGACGGTACGTGCAGTGCAAAACATTAGGAGTTTTAATTAAAATTAATAGAAATCAAAGAACCCTAACCTTATAAATTTAATATAATCGTTTTGGTGAAGATGTTTTCTATATGTGTACCAAGCGATTTGTTAATAGGTGGTGTGGTTTTAGAGATATTTCACTTGTTCTGTATTTTCTGTATGAAAATTACTCACGACCATTGACAATGCCTTGAGTTTGAGTATAGGTACACGGCTGAGCACGGGACATGGCTGAGCATGCCACACCGGACACCCACTCGGCCATCCAACCCAGTCAGTAATGAAATCGGAAGCAGACCGGACACCCACTCGGCCATCTGACCCAGTCAGTAATGAAATCGAGGCAGTGATTCAAATTCCTTTCACTGTTACTCTTAACTACACCGGTTTGCATAGTTTGTTTGATTTTTGTTGGAGGAGGAGGAGGAGGTGGTGGAGGAGGAAGAGGAGGAAGAGGAGGAAGAGGGGGAAGAGGAGGAAGGGGGGGAAGAGGAGTAGCATCAGTAGCAGGAGGAGTAGGAGCAGCAGCAGTAGCAGGAGGAGGAGGAGGAGGAGGAAGAAGAGGAGCAGACATGAACCGACCAGATCTGCGCGATAACCGCTTTGGTTCCAGCGCATACAGCGCAGACGGTACATTCCTCTCGCGTTAGGCTCAACGCACGTGTGTATTTGTCTAGTGGTTTCTGGGTAACGTCTACAGCCATGCTCCGTGTAAACGGGTGTGTGTGTATGTGTATGTGTATATATGTATGTATGTGTATGTGTGTGTGTCTGTGTGTGTGTGGATTTAGCACAATCCATGGTGGAGACTTAAGAAACATCACGTTTTACCAGCCCTGTCAGGGGTGGGTTGTGACAAACACTGCAGAGTTATCCAGAGACTGCCAGGGATACAATAACAGCATTTGTATTAACCCCTCCACCACCACCACCACCAACAACAACACCCTTGCTTGTAGAGTGCACACAAATGATTCTGAAGCATAATATAACACGTAAAGAGAGAGAAAAGAGCACATGGGCACATTCATTCATATATTTATACACGCATAACACATACATGACACATACATTACATACACACATAGCACATACATTACATACACACATAACAGATACATTACATACAATACATACAATACATACATTACATACACATAACACATACATTACATACAATACATACACACATAACACATGCATAACATACACACATAATAGATACATTACATACAATACATACAATACACACAATACATACATTATATACACACATAACACATACATTACATACAATACACACAAATATAACACATGCATTACATACAATAATATAATACATACATTACATACACACATAACACATACATTACATACAATACATACAATACATAACACACATAACACAGACAATACATACAATACATACAATACATAAAATACATACACACATAACACACACATTACATACATTACATACATTACATACAATACATACACACATAGCACATACAATACATACAATACATACAATACACACAATACATACAATACATACATTACATACACACATAACACATACATAACACATACATTACATACAATACATACATTACATATATACATAAACATGCATATATATGTATGCATACAAACATCCATATATGCATATACATACATACATACATACAATAATATATACAATGTATATATCATACACTGATATATACATACAAACATATATACACATATACACATACATATGTACAAATAAACACGTACATACATACATACAAATACGTATACACACCAGTTATGCTCGATTATGTTGCTCAAGTACATTACAGATGAATCCTTTCTGAACATGCTCCTCTCCCTGCACACTATATCATTCAGGGATGAAAGTGGTCTCCGGGAAAAAAGCGGAAATGCTGATATTCTCCCATAGGCTTAGCATTGTCAGGGAATCGCTGAAAATTCCTGGAAGTCGGGTTTCATACATATTGGTATACGCTGATAGTCCTGCGGCATTTGAAGCATGTGTAGTAGTATACGCTGATAGTGCTGCACCGTTTGAAGCACGTATTAGTAGTATACGCTGACCCTGCTGCAGCATTTGAAGTTATTAGCCGCTAGTACTGCGGCGTTTGCACCACATATTAGTATACGCTGATGATGCTGCAGCGCGAAACAACATATGGGTTGGTTGGTTGGTTGTTGGAGTTTTACATCCTGGCAACATCTAAGGTCATATCAGGAAAGGCGCAACTTATTAGTATACACTTATAGCTACAGGAAAAATCCCGGAAATCAGCGAAATCACAGAGATCTTTCATCCCTGCATGCCTGTGTGGACACGATACCCAGATAATTACTGTGTTGGTTAATTTCCAGCTGGCACCATTAAGCTAGGATTCCTTACACGCGGTATGCGGCATGCGGCATGCGGCATGCGGCGTGCGGCGTGATTACGGGATGGGTCCTTTCACCCACACCCACACCCACACCCACACCCACACACAGTGTCAGGTTTCCTCACCACTGCTCTCTATGGCAAACGCAGCAGCATTTGCATTCGCATGCCACACCGATCGCTACATGGACCGATTCAGTATTCGCATGCCGCATGCCGCATGCCGCATACCGTGTGTAAGGAATCACCCCCATTGATTTAGATGCTTTTCGATTTTTTGCCGCATTCGCATTCGCATACCGCATACCGCGTGTAAGGAATCCTAGCTTTATGTGAGTTGCAATGGCAAATTAGACAGTGATGACAGTAGACGCAAACAAAAAGAGAAAAGGTGGAAATCGTACTTCCGGTTACTCTAACAGTGCTAAGCATATACATGGGGAAATGATTCAATAATGGGATGAAATGGTTAGATTATTTGAGCGCCCACTTTCCTTGTGGCAGGTTGTGTAATTCGAAACCCCAGCCGAGTCAAACCAATGACGTCAAAAGTCTATACCTGTCGCTACTTAACCTGGCAATATGCATTACCATGATAGCAGTGTAATGAGGAAGACTAATTAATTGTCTTCAGATTTTAAAAAAGTCCTGCTTCATCGAAGACAAGAATTTCTTTTAATTAAATTAAAAAAATTACAACCCAAAAACAAATTCTGAAATCCGCCGAAAATCTGAAATTTCCCACCCGTGATTGGATGTTTTTTTGTTGTTGTTTTATGTCCTAGCAACATCTAAGGTCATATCAGGGCGGTCTAGTGCTCTGCTTCAGTGTCTCTGACTGTCTGGGAATATCCTAGATAAAAGATTCACCCGGTACTTGTAGTACATGGGTGAACGACAACGTAGTGTAAATACGGGCGAAAATAGCCTTAGTATAGAACAGGATGCCTGCCTCCAGAATGCCTGCCTCCAGTATCAAATGGATATTTATATAGGCACAGAGTTGGTGAAATGGGAGAGAATGCCATAGAACGCCATCGATTTCACTTTTAAATCTTATTAAACGAGATATTTTATTATATTTTTCAACTCAAAGGTAGTGGGGAAATATGAAGACATATACAAAGAATAAATGTTGCTTCTTTGATTGTGAAATTAGGTTCTCATTTCATTAACCCGTTTTTTCGACCATTTTTATATAGGGCTGGTATTCACCCGTGTACTGCGAGTACCGGGTGAATCCTTTATCTAGGAATATCCCAACCGTGAAAGTGATGAATGGGTGAAGGCCTGAATGGGTGCCATGCCGATTATGCTTCTCCATCTTTTTTGTATGTAAAACTATCATCAGTGAGGTTTGCTTTGATCGATTGATTGATTGATTGATTGGTTGTTTTATTCCGTGTCGGCAGCAAAGGCCATATTCACAAGGAGAAGTGTGTTTTTTTTTGTGGTAAATATGTTTATTCTGCTGAATAAGTCTTTTGTCAGTGCCGAAGCACTGGTCTTCCAGCCATTTTTCAATTCAGGGTTATTTACACAAAAGGTGTATAGCATAAAACTAAGATTCCTTACACGCGGTATGCGGCATGCGAATGCGAATGCGAATAAAAATCGAAAAGCATGTAAATGAATAGTGGTGCTTCCATAGGTCCGAATGTGAATGCGAATGCGGCAAATGGATCGACCCATGGACCGATCGGTGCGGCATGCAAATGTGAATGCTGCTGCGTTTGCCATAGAAAACGATACTGTTCCTTCACAAATTTGGAGGAAAAACCCCAACAAATGTTGGGGGTTGGCATATATCTACGCCATATATACGACATTCGCATGCCGCATGCCACATGCCACATACTGCGTATAAGGAATCTTAGCTTTAGGTGTACAATAACTGTTGAATACACAATTTGCAGCATGTAACACAATGAAATTCTGTTTAACTTGTGTTCTGTCCATTTTCATTCAACCATCACTTTTAGGTTCGTCACATGGACAGCTGGCGCACCCCTTAGTGCTACTGCTAGCTAGGCTTAGACTGTCTAGGCTTAGGCTGGCTATGCTTAGGCTTAGCCAGATGAGGAATGTGGTATGTGGTATGCGGTATGTGAATGCGACAAAACAAATGGAAAAGCATGTTCAGTAAAACCTCTCTAAATCGACCAACCATGAGACCGACTTTAAGTGGTCCATTTAGGGAGGTGGTCGGTTTAGAGAATTAGAATATCCTTACAATGGTATTGTTGGGACCCAAATATAGCGATCGATATAGGGGAGTAGTCGATCTGTGGAGGGGTCGGTATAGAGAGGTTTTACTGCACAGTAAAACCTCTCTAAATCGATCGACCATGGGACCGACTTTAACTTTAAGTAGTCCATTTAGGGAGGTGGTCAGTTTAGAGAGTTAGAATATCCTTACAATGATATTGTTGGGACCCAAATATAGCGATCTATATAGGGGAGTGGTTGATCTGTGGAGGGGTCGGTATAGAGAGGTTTTACTGTAATTTAAAGGCACAGTGGTGCTTCCAGGTCCGTTGTGAAAGTGAAAAGCGAATGTGAAATCATGGACGGTTTGTTTGTTTGTTGTTGTGTTACATCCTAGCAACATCTAAGGTCATATCAGGATGGGTACCGACTTGTGACAGTACGCACTCATGGCAATTTTATAGTGCTGCCCCACTGGGAAATTAGGCCACCAGCACCATGACCTGATATCCAGCTCAGTCACATTATCATGACACTGAGCTAACCAGCCCTTGCCCTATCCTAATAATGCTGAGCACCAGGCCAGGAAGCGACAAGTATAAATTTTTAAGTCATTGGTTTGACTCGACCTGGAACCGAACTCGCGAACTCCCGATCTTCCCCACGCGAGGCCTGTGCTCTCCCGATTCGGCCACCGCGCCCGGTACTGCATGGACGGTAAAGTGGATCGCTCAATGGACCGATCGGTGCGAATGCAAATGTGAATGCAAATGGCATGCTGCGTACCGCGTATATGGAATCTCAGCTTTAGGTTAAGCTACCTCCCATGACACTGGACCTCACTGTTTGACATCTGACAAGCTGGGTATCCCATAATTTGACAATCAAATATATAGATCCTACGCAACATGGTATTTCTGCATTGCCCTTTTAGTTTATGGAAAATTGTCAGATTTATTTTTAAAGACATTTTCCTTGAAAATGCGTGTTTAGTGGATCGAAGATTTAGATCAAGGAGAACAACTTGCAGTTTATTCAAACAGTTTCAAATAAATAGAAGTATTTAATTATTTAAATAATAGGGACCGGGGTTGGATTTTTTGGGGGGTATTTTTCAATTGAATTATTGTAGACTCACCACCTGGTATATGACTCTGGTTTGTTTTAAGACATCCTGGACTTGGACACTTACCTAAAGGGGGAAAAACAGAAGAAATGATACAATTAATCATCAATTTACGCATATAAACAAACAGGAACAGGTGAGTAGCATGTAGAATTGGTAACACATGCGTGGAGAATTGGTAACATCGCTCATGATAAATAACGGCACATGTGCCTAGATGTAAGACTAAGAGGGCACCAGGTAACTTATTAGGATCAGAGAATGCAAATGTGCATATATATATATATACTTATATAATATATATAATATTGTACACATGGTATAATAATCTATATCCAACTATTTGGCATAGCACTAAGCAGCATCAGTATTGAGCACCATCCACTATAGATAAAAGATTCACCCCGTACTCCCAGTATAGGGGTGAATGACAACGTAGTCTAAATATGGGCGAAAATAGCTTTAGTATGGAACAGGAAGTCGAATGCCTGGCACCAGTGTCAAATGGTTACTTATATCAACACAGAGTTGGTGAAATGGGAGAGAATACAAAAAGACAAGATGGTGGCCAGAGAACGCCATCGATTTCACTTTTAAATTGCATTAAAGTATATGTTTTATTATATTTTCCAACTCAAAAGTAGCGGGTAAATATGAAGACGTACATAAAGAATATATTGTGCTTCTTAAATTAAGAATTTACAAGCTCAGTTAAAGCTGCATAGTCCGATGAAGCATCAAATTTTCAAAACCAAAATAATGATATAGATTTGACTCTACATGTCTAACTTAGATATTGATGCACATATTAAGCATTTATTGACACATAGAAGAGAACACTGAGACAGTTTGATAGAACCTGTTACTGTTGAAGCCTATGGTAACAGAGTTTTGGCGTGCTTGCCAAAACTAAGCTTACATGTTTGAATTTCAAATATCTCAAAACTTATCCATTTAAAATCAAAGTTACTTTAACCTGAAACAAGGTAGGTTATAACGATCAATTTAATATATTTATCTCAGAAAAATTACCAAACCGCAAAACCATCGGACCATGCAACTTTAATTAAGCCAGCGTGTCGAAATTCTTCGCCAGCTTTTCTAATGGGTTGGTTTTCACCCCTGTACTGGAAGTACGGGTGAATCTTTTATCTACGTCCACTAATGCCACTTGCCAGTAACACTCAGCTGCACCAGGGTGATTCTAAAGTATATTTTCAGTAACAAAGCCTTGGGAGGCAGGGGTGGAGGTGGGTATGGGAAGAGAACTATAGTAGTTCCGTGTCGGTGTGTCCACAGAGAAGTGGCCGGCGTGGCCCCAACGCGCCAATACCCGCGTCAATATGGCCGTTGTAAAACGCCCGCCCATCCGCCAGGCGGCGCCCTCATAACGCCAATCACCACAGCGCCGGCAACCAGTACAAGCAGCAAATTACCAGCGCGCTTCGATAGGGGGCGCACGCACTTCCGCTTCCGGGCCAAGGACGCCGCTCTCCAAGCGGAGGCTTGAATACAGAGTTCAAGCGCTAAGGGGACAGATTGTGTGCGCACGGGGATTGGTCGTTTGTCTCAGGCCATTTTGTGGTCCGGTGTGCGAGGTCACGTACCGGGTCACGTGCTGCCTGCAAAGCCAATGGCGGGCAGTAGGGTCGGGTGCCTTGCCTGCCGACCAGGTGCCACCGACGCCCAGTGTCCATTCAGCATGTACAAGTTCGACTTCCACAGCAACAAGTTGGGTACGAGTCGGACTGACCTTTGGTGAATGGGGCAGACGCGTGAACCCCCCCACACCCCTCACCTCGTCACCCCCTACCCCCCCCCCCCAACACCCATTCGCTGTCCCCCCCCCCCTCCCCCCACCTGCCCTCGTCCACACCTAAATTTAAATGTCTATGCACCACCAAACCTCCCCACTGTTTCCCCAGCTGGCAGATATTCACCGTGGCAGATGTGAACCGTAGGCTTCAGTAATCAGTATGCCAGACTGGCTGAAATTCCCCATATCCGGTACCCAGTTGGAGCATGTCTACGCTCTGCCTCTGCCTCTGTCTCTGTTTCTGTCCATTCCCTACCCTTATTGAATAATACTTGAGTGATGTTCCCGCTCTCAAATCCTCCTGTCCTGATAAGATCTAAGAAGCTGCTCGGACGAAAAACCCCATTCACCCACCCTCCCAAAATCTATCAAATCCGCAATGCACCAAGCTACATTGTACCAAATCATGCGCACCAGGACCATTAATTTGACTTCCCCCTTAGTACATAATAGTACAGTGAAACCTCAATTTTACGCGGCCTGATTTAACGCGAATTCGGATATAACGCCATGATGCATTGGACCTGGAATTCTTAAATTCAAAAGTAATCTAATAACTTGGCACCATGACCCAATATCCCACTCAGTCACAGTTTGTTTGTTTGTTGTTGTTTTACGTCCTAGCAACATCTAAGGTCATATCAGGACGGGTACCGACTTGTGACAGTGCGCACTCATGGCAACTTTATAGTGCTGTCCCACTGGGAAACCAGGCCGCCGGCACCATGACCTGGTATCCCACTCAGTCACATTATCCTGACACTGAGCACACCAGTCCTTGCCCTATCCTAATAATGCCGAGCGCCTGGCTAGGAAGCGACAAGTATCAATTTTAAAGTCATTGGTTTGACTCGACCGGGACTCGAACCCACGACCCCACCATCTACCAGCACGGGAGACGGACGCTCTAACTCATTCGGCCATCCCGTCTGGTGCCACTCAGTCACATTATCCTGACACTAAAGCTAACATTCCTTACACACGGTATGCGGCATGTGGCATGCAGTATGCGAATGGGATGATTCCTTTCACGCGGCATGCGGCAAGTGGCCGTCCGTTTGTCGATAGAAAGCCCGAGCCTACACTCTATGCCTGTGTGTGACAGTTCCGTAATGATCAGTCGCCTCCCCTAGTCTAAAACTAATGGACTCATGCCACTGATGGTTCTATTCGCATACCGCATGCGACATGCCACACCGATCGCTACAGGGACCGATCGAGTTGCCACATTCGCATTCGCATACCGCGTGTAAGGGATGTAGCCCATTGACTTCAAGGCATTTCGATTTTTTGCCGCATTCGCATACCGCATACCGCATACCGCATACCGCGTATAAGGAATCTTAGCTTTAGCCAACCAGTCCTTGCCCTATCCTATTAATGCCGAGCGCCAGGCTAGGAAGGGACAAGTATCAATTTTTAAATCATTCATTTGACTCGACCGGGAACCGAACTACCGACCTTCCGCACGCGAGGCCCGCGCTCTACCGATTAGGCCACCGCGCCCGGTGCGCAACGGAGGGGGCTGGCTGTAAAGCCGGGCCCGCCTAATGAATCCCTGTGTGAGGGTTGTGACTGGTGGCCGACAGTTGTAGCAGACTGATTGTAAATGGCCCTGTCACACTTCACCGGATCGAGGAAACGGATTGAAACGGATCAAAGTCTGTTGATATCCGGCAAAGTCCAGTTTGTGTCCGTTGCATATCCGTTGAGATCCGTTGATATCTGGCCCGATCCATTACAAGTTTTGAGCATGCACAAAACTTGTAATGGATTGCGCGGGACTGACATATGCAGTTATTTTCCTTTCCCTGTCCGTTCCCATCGGTTCTATATCTATTACACGTCCGTTGCAGTTCTTTTTGTATACTGAATTGTCCGTTGATCGTTAGGTACGTTATCAACCATTACCGTCCATTACCGTCTGTTACATAATCGACGAATTGTACACTTGTCAGTGATAAAAATAAGCAAAAATTGTTCACTTGTCCACCGGACAAGTCTGCTGTGATTTTCACTTGTCCGTCTGAATTTTCACTTGTCCACAGTACTTACTGTATATAGATCTATATGTATATATACATACATACACAAAAATATTGTATGCAGGTATTGCAGGTATTGCAATACCTCAGGGAGTTTGACGCCCCTGCCCTGCAGAGTTGTAAACCACTGCCTTGTGGTACAGGTTCTTGACAGAACCGAAGGCTAAGGGAGCAAACCCTAAACAGAAAACCATGTCACTGTGGCAGCATTAAGGGCGGTTGATGTATGGAACTCCCAACATCTCCCGACCAGCCACTGCAGGGACAAATAGTTTTGCGCCTGTTTTGACATGTTCTTGCCGGTGTGAAACCTCTATTTGCTCCCTGAGAGAGTGCCACTTGCAAAAGCCAGCAGCACTTCAACACTTTTGCAGGCAGCTTTCATGAAATGTAGACTCATGGACATCACTCTCACAGCAGAGAGCTAAATGGAGAGCAGCAGTCAAGTAATGAAAGCAGTCTTTGTCGCATCACGACCGACAGCATGATGATGATGACATAATCGATACATTTCAAGTCTGAATCACACCAGATTAGAACATTTTTGTCCGGGTATGTCTGTATCCTCAATCCGGTAAAGTGTGACAGGGTCTTTAACCAGATGGCAGCGCGCCCAGATGTGCCACACCGTATATGGGATTCACGGCGCTAAAGGGGCTGTCACATTAGGTTTTTTTGCGGGAGCGTATGGCGGCGTAAGCGCGTTACGTCATATACGTCAGCATACGCCGTATACGCTACTCATACGCTACGCATACGCTACTCATACGCCGCCAGATACCGCCAGATGCCGGCGTATGTGAAGTGTATGAGGCATACGCCACCATACGCTTTCATAAATCCGTCCGTCCAAATTTTTTTGTGCATGCTCAAAAAAACCCGACCTATGAGGGCGTATGGCCCATACTGTCAAAAAATGTCACAGCACGCTCCCATACGCTCCCATACGCTCCTCATACGCTCCTCGTACGCTCCTCGTAGGTTCCACATACGCTCAAAACCACCCGAAAGGTCACCAAATGTCATCATAGGCCGGCACGCGCAGGATCTACGTAGGTTTTCAATATGCTCCCGCCATACGCCATAATGTGACAGGGCCTTAACGAAACCTGCTTAGTTGCCTGCATGTCAATGCGTATTGGTTTCGTCAGCAGCCAAAGTGCACAGCTGGACCCTGCATCAGAAAGGAATATTAGGGTTATTCTCTAAAACTGGGCACCACATATTTGGTTTCCACGTTACAATGCTGATAATTAATTATTTCTTTTATTGCTGGCAAGTCAAATAATTATTGTTGCCTCTGTTATCAATGCTAAATATATGTAATCTATCCCACAAAAGATTTTTTTTAAATGTATGCGTATAATGTTGTGCTAAAGTGAAAATGTACACATCGATACAATGCATGCAGTCAAACTTTTTTTTAATGTTTTTCTTGTGAGACATAATCTTGTTTACTTAACAGTGATCAATATAATCTTGTTTGACTTTGTTGTGTATGTTAAAAATATGTTCTGAGTGTGCATTTGATTTCCATGTTTCACGGGTGATATTAACATATTGTTCAATTTGTATAAGAACTAAATCAAAAAGTGATGTGTTTTTTCCCCCCAACTCTGACATATGCACAACATGCAAATCCTCATAAAACATGGATTCTTCTATTATTTGGGGTGTTTTTTGCTATCACTTAGAAGATTTTTACTTTTGGTTTCCATGTAACACTTTAGTGCCCAGTTTCAGAGAATGACCGTTCTATCTTTGTTTGTCCTAGCAACATCTCAGGTGATGGATGACCAGTACAGGTACCGACTGGTGATAGAGCGCACTTTTGGTGACTTTATTTATAGTGCTACCCCCCCTCCCCATTGGGAGATCAAGCAACCGGAACCATGACCCGATATACCACTCAGTCATATTATTCTGAAGCTAAAAGCTTGTTTTATTTAATGACACCTCATATCATCGGCTATTGTTAATCATATGGTCATTCTGACATATTTCTTTGGTGGAAACCTGCTGCCGCCACATAGGCTACCCTTGCTGATAACCAACAAGGGGTCTTTTATATGCATTTTCCTCATGGACAGGACCACTGTTTGGAATGGAAAATAGTCCAAACTGCAAATGGATCCATTGAGCAGGATCGTTAGGATGACCAATACGGGTGGTATCCTCTGTGGCGGAGTGGTTAGAGTGTCTGACTTTTTTTCTAGGTCAGACTCCTAATCTGAAGGTTGGTGGTTCAATTCCCCATGCCCCCCACCTCTGCCAATTTGGATTTCCACCGCTGTGTATAACTTATAGCGTCATTAAAGGCCAGTTGCTCTCATGCCATGTCTATGTGTTGTGGGAGGTTAAAAATCCCTTGGGTTGGTAAAAGTGTAGGCCCGGGCTTTCTAGCGACAAACTGTCTAATGGTGAAAACTAGTCTATTCAGTCTTATCCATGATAGGCAGTATAAATCTTCAAGAAGAAGAAGAATCTAAGGAAATCAGTCATTGCCCTATCATATTAGTACTAATGCCAAACACCAGACTATGTGGTGAGAGGTATTAATTCATTAGTTTGACTCGGTGAGGTTCTAACACGGTAGACATATGCCTATAAATATATAAGTAGAATGGATAGATGGAATTCCAATGCCACAGTGTTGAAAACATAATTATGAATAAATAATTTACTCTTTTAAAATAAACCTAAAACAAACAATCATGATTATAATGAATTACGGCTTAGCAATATTATAAGTAATATCAGAATGGGCATAAGGTTGTATATATTTGGCATAAGCTTGGAGATAATTGAAGTGCAAACATGTTCAATTAAAGTTGCATAGTCCGATGGTTTTAAATTTCTGTATTTTTTCTGAGATAAATATATTGTAATCGATCACTAGTGTAGTGGTCTGCACTGACCTCTCAGGCAAGGAGCCGCATAGACAGGTAGGCGTGGGTAGTGTGTTGATATCAGGGAGCCTAGGTGGTGTAATGGTTAGCACACTGGCCCGGAATGCAAAGAGATGTGGGTTCGGGTCCTGCTCTAGGCGCAGTATTTCCCATTTTCATCACCCCCACGACACTGGTGCCGTGATCAGGATCCTGTACAAGCTTTGCGCTGTATGGTTGTTGAACCTACCCTGTGTATGTATGTGTTAGTGCATTGCCTGTATGTATGTAATTGTAAGCATTACAAGACTTACAATTCCAGGGGGACGAGTGTAGTGGTCTGCACTGACCTCTCAGGCAAGTAACCACATAGACAGGTAGGCGTGGGGAGTGTGTTGATATCAGGGAGCCTAGGTGGTGTAATGGTTAGCACACTGGCCCGGAATGCAAAGAGATGTGGGTTCGAGTCCCGCTCTAGGCACAATAATTCCCATTTTCATCACCCCCATGACACTGGTTGCCGTGACCATGATCCTGTACAAGCTACGCGCTGTATAGCTGTTGAACCTTCCCTGTGTATGTATGTAAGTGCATTGCCTGTATGTATGTAATTGTAAGCATTAAAGGCTTACAATTCCAGGGGGACGAGTGTAGTGGTCTGCACTGACCTCTCAGGCAAGGAGCCGCATAGACAGGTAGGCGTGGGTAGTGTGTTGATATCAGGGAGCCTAGGTGGTGTAATGGTTAGCACACTGGCCCGGAATGCAGAGAGACGTGGGTTCGAGTCCCGCTCTAGGCGCAATAATTCCCATTTTCATCACCCCCATGACACTAGTATCTACTTTACATTAGTTCAAAGTTACTTTATTTTAAATGGTAAACTTTTGAGATATTTTGAGTGCAAACATGGAAAATTAGTTTTGACAAGCTTGCCAAAACTCTGACACCATAGACTTCTGCAGTAAGAGATTCTGTTAAATTGACTCAGTATTGCCGTTTACGCATAAACAAATGCTTAATAAGTGCAGCAGTATCTGAGTTAGATATGTGAAATCAAATCTAGATAATTGGTTTGGTTTTTGAAAATTTGATATTTCATCGGACTATGCAGGTTTAATGTTGGCGTGATGCCATAGGTTTCAGTAGTAACAGAATCTATTGACTTGGTGTTCCATTCTATGCAGTAACAAATGCTTTATAAGCGCACCAGGCTCTAAGTTAGATATATAGAATCAATTCTAGATAAGTGTTTTGGTTTCGAAAATTCTATGTTTTCATCGAACTATGTAGGGTTTGATTGATTGATTGATTGGTGGTTTCTTTACGCCGTGTCGGCAGCATAGGCCATATTCACGACGAGAATTGTTTGTTTTTTATTCAACCATCGCCTTTACATATATGTAAAAGCATACAATCAGTTAGGTGTCAATAGACACATTAATTTTTAAAAGCCCAAAATCATATAATTAAATAAAATAGATGTAGGGTTTGATTATTGGTTATGCTAACCACTTGGCTGGTGTAGCGAGTCAGTATAAAAGCCTAGATTGCAGTCAAGCACTTCACAGTGTGATTTACAGCATAACTGAAGGTAGTAGACCTCATGGCGTGTATATTGGTTCCCTGTGCCTCCCGATCCCTTTGGCCAGGGTTCGAACGTATGGGTTCGAATCACATGATCTACCAAAAACGGGAGACGGACGTTCAACTCATTCGGCCATCCCGTCTGGTCTGTCCGGGGTGGGTACACAGTGACAGTCGATGACCAATGAGTTGCATGGTCCGATGAAATATAATTTTGTCCAATTAAAACAACTACTTACATTTGATCCTATATACCCTACTTAGATACTGGTGCATTAGCTAATGATTTGGGACAGCATATACAGAATAACCAGTGAATTTATAACCTCACCCCTTTGGACACTCACTTTGAAACACCCATTATGCAGGGAGGCCATTAACCAATTAGGCCAATCTCATGACCTCATTAGCCTCCCCCACCCCCACCCGACCAAGTAGGCCTATTGGGCAGGGCCATAGTGGGGAAGGGGAAATGAGGTTTATGTTGCCCATCCCATCCATGTTGGATATTTAATGCTGTTTGGTCAATTTTATAAATATATTTAATCAATTTGGGTAATTTTGAAATTTTTACATTTGTCAATTATAATTGCATCTATGTATGGTATGAGGGAGGATGAGACATGGATGACATAACAGTAAATAATAACAGAGCAATAATATGTACATGAGAAATGCAAGCAGTACGTCCTTGGCAGTCTTAATGTATGTGAGGATGTGAAATTTGTGAGTTACACTGTATATAAAAGGAAAATATTTTTTTGTTATTGAATGTAAAAAGGAATGAACCATATGGCGTGAGATATGCGCATTTGAAAGTTTTTGACTTTCAGATCTTTTGTATTAGCTAATGCAACAGCCGTTCCATGCTGGCCACATCAGCCGGGCCTGATGGGATACGCCCGCAAATACACAGGTTTCCGGTTTTAATGCTATGATGGCAGCAGCCGTTCTGGTTGTGCCTATGCGTTATCATTTGGACGGTATCTATCGCTAATACATCGGGTTCTGCACTTAATTCTATGATGGCAGCAGCCATATTCTACGATCCAGCCAGACCTGAGAATTAATGGCTTGATGGGATCCGCCGCAAATGCATAGATCTCCAGGTTTAATGCTATGATGGCAGCAACTGTTCTGGTCATCCGTTATCGTTTGGATGGGATCCATCGCAAATGCGCCGGGTTCTGGGCTTAACGCTATGATGGCAGCAGCCGTTCCGCAGCGTATGTGCCAGCAGACGGCTCGCGATCGCAGAGTGCGCAGTTCGTCACAGGTGAGTGTAGAAACTGATATGGTGCTACGACTCCAGGCCGTTCTCCGATGCATACGCTGTGGAACGACAAATTTTCTATGGCTCCCGTCCAAATGATAGGCACGACCAGAATGGCTGCTGCATTAAACCCAGAAACCTGTGCAATTGCGGCGGATCCCGTCAAACCATTAATGCTCAGGCCCGGCTGAATCATAGAATGTGCAGTTTGGTGGGTGGTTGCATAGTTTGATGTTTTGAAATTTTTGACATTGGGACGATGTCAATCATATACCGATGTTTATGTGATGTTGGATTTTCTATGCTACTTGGTCAATTCGACAGATATAAATCAAATTAACCTTTCTACAAAATAATATTGTAGTAGTCCAGACATGAGCTCCACTACCATACGGTGGCAGCAAGGACTGCTCTGTCACTGTCACTGTCACAGTTTAGAGCGATAGGTGGCGGTACAGTAGCCGCCAGGCAGTGCCACGACAGGGCTGCCACCTATTGCATGCGGCTAACATAACCCCACCTCCTTGAGGAAGTTGATGTGTGACCTGGCAGGACAGAGGCGAATCACTCGATCGTGGACGCCGCAGTAAGCAGAGAATAAAAGACGACTAAGAAGCAAGCATACTCATTCTCCTGCTTGCTTGGGCGGTCTACAGCATGAGGGTCTAGTTCCGGGCGGCCAACAAAGGGGCCCCATCACACTGGCACCAATCCGTTCCCAGAATGTTCAAATCCTAAACAGAAATACCTACCTACAGCCCTGTCAGGAAGGACAACTCGCCTCTCCCCACATACACACTTTTTAAAATGCCAAATTCGGAATTTTTGCTTCTTCACATCATTCACAGTTCATCTTACACACCCATAACAACAGTCAAGAACAATAATAATAATAATAATAATAATAATAATAATAACAACAATATCCATGTACACATGTGTGTATGTCTGTTATTGGTTTTTGTTTAAAGTTGCATAGTCTGATGAAAACATCAAATTTTCAAAACCAAAACACTTATCTAGATTTGATTCTACATATTCAACTTAGACACTGATGCACTTATTACACATTTGTTGCTGCATAGAAGGGCATAATAAGTCAATTAATAGAAACCATTACTACTGAAGTCTATGGTGTCAGAGTTTTGGTGTGCTTGCCAAAATTATTTTAGCATGTTTTGACATCAATTATCTCCAAATTAAAGTGACTTCAAACTAAAGTAAAGTAGATTATAAAGATTAATATAATATTTTTATCTCAGAAAATAGCAAAAACTCAAAAGCATCGGACTATGCAGCTTTAAATTAACACAGAACACTAGTTTTAGGCCTTGCAATAAATATCATAACTTCATTTTTTTATTCCTTACACCCTTGGGTTGGGGGAGGGGGCACAATACAAATACATGCATACAGAGAATCACCGAAACCAGCATGACACTTCGTTACTTATTAATTAATTAGAACAGCAAACCAAAATGGCCTATTTTTATTTGTATCAATCTATTCCAAGGCAAAACCTCAGTAATTTACCCACCACGAAGAAACAGTGTGTAATGTTCGGCAGTTAACATGGGAACTCAGTTAGTCCAGAAGATTTTATGGACCAATCCCTGGGAAAACCCCCATTTAAATTCCATAAAATATTTATGGGGCGCCACCGGTGTGCATGCCACAGACGGGTGTTTACTGCGTTGCACAATTTAATCATCCAGCTGGTGTTATAGCGGCTAGCGAACCCCCGGTGTGAGAGTCTGGGCATTGGCTTACTAACACAGCACTTACCAATTTACCCAATACAAACACATGGGCACCGGCTTAGTAACACACCACTTACCAATTCACCCAATATAAACACATGGCCACTGGCTTACTAAAACATCACTTACCAATTCACCCAATACAAACACATGGGCACCGGCTTACTAACACACCACTTACCAATTCACCCAATACAAACACATGGGCACTGGCTTACTAATGCCTGGTACACACCTACCGTTTGTGCGCACACACCTACCGTATACGATCGAAAACTGCCCGTTTCGCCCACAAAAATCGCTTGGTGTGCGCTCCCCGCGCACACCTAGCGATTGCGATTCGTGTATAAAACTCAGTTTTTAGGGCTAAAAGGGGCCGATTACGATTGCGATTCGCGATTCGAAAAATGAATCGGCCCGTTTTCAGTTTTAAGCGGGTCGGGTCGAGTCGCGAGTTTTAGTGCGCGAATCGTAAACGGGAGGTGTGTACTAGGCATAACACACCACTTACCAATTCACCCAATACAAACACATGGCATCAGCTTACTAACACACCACTTACCAATTCAACCAATACTATACAAACACAATGCAACAAGCACCGGGCGCGGTTATCCGAATCAGTAGAGCACAGGATTCCCATACGGAAGGTCGGGAGTTCGAACCCTAGCCGAGTCAACCCCAATGACTTATGTAATTAATACTTGTCGCTCCCTACCTAGCCTGGCGCTCAGCATTAATAGGATAGGACAAGGACTGGTTTGCTCAGTGTCAGGATAATGTGACTGAGTGGGATATCGGATCATGGTGCCATAGACCTGATTTCCAAGTTAGGCAGCACTATAAAGTCACCATGAGTGCGCACAACCACCTGCAAGTCGGTACCCATCCTGATATGACCTTTGATGTTGCTAGAACGTAAAACAACAAACCAACCAATACAACATACCAGGAGTCTCTGCGATGGCAATCGGATAATTTAAAATTACAGGGCAGGCCTGGTCTATTAGTATTATGTAGATGGTCTATTTATTTATTAACACATACATGGATAGTTTATTTTATTTTTGTAACCTAAAATACTGGCTCAATCTATTTAATTTTGTTCGCCATCGGTGTGCTAGTCTTCTCGCTTTGAGCGTAATCACCTGATGAGCTATGATGATTTCCTAACGTTGGAAGTATTAACGGTGTTGGAAAATGGTGCGATGAGTGAGGTGTGAGTGGTAGGTGGTGTGGTTCTTGTTAGAGGGGCTTGATTGTATGCTTTTACATGTAAAAGCGATGGTTTGAACAAAAACAAACATTTCTCGCTGTGAATATGGCCTATGCTGCCGATACGGCATAAAGCAACCACCAATCAATCAATGTTAGAGGGGAGGTCAGTGGGAGGCATGGAAGTTGATTTAAAGTTAAGTTTCTGCCATTTTTAAAGTTAAGTTTCTGCCATTTTTAACACATACATACATACATGCACACATGCATACATACATACATACATACATACATACATACATGCACATATGCATACATATATACATGCACACATACATAACTACATAATATATTACATACATAAATATGTACATATACATATAATTTGGTTGATATATATGATTTAATTACATTAATCCCAGTAACTTATATCTTTAAAGGATTAATTTTGGGGGTATCTGAAGTGAAAACACACCAAATTAATGTTGGTGTCGAGTCTTAAAATACACTTTATTTATCTGTTTCCAAGTCTAGAACCTAGCACAGGAGTGCCAAACTGCAATGCATGTTTAATGAGTGCAGTGGTGTCTAAGTTGAACATGCAGGATTGAATCGAAGCAAGTGCGTTGTTTCGAAAATTGCATGCTATCACTCGACTATGAAAATTTAAGATCAGCCATGCTATTTTAAACATACTTCTTATCACTTTTTGAGACCTGACCCTCAATTCAGAGAAGGGGCAGGGGAAGAAGGAGGGAGGGAGATGGAGGGAGGGAGAGAGGAAGGGAGTGGGACAGGAGCCGGAGGAGGAGTAGAAGGAGGATGAAGAGGATGAAGAGGATGAAGACGAGGAAGAGAGGAAGAGGAGGAAGAGGAGGAAGAGGAGGAATAGGGGGAAGAGGAGGAACTAGTTATTGGGGAGATTTTGTGGGAGGAAGTAAGCTTGGCTTCTGAAAAGAATTATCAAATGTTGGGTGATGGCTTGTCTGATATTTGACGCACACAACACACACAACAAACACACACCTTTGCTCTCTTCTATTCCACCCTGGGTTTGAGGTACCGGTTGGTTGGTTGTTGAAATGTTATGTCCTGGCAACATCTAAGGCCATGTCAGGACAGTTACCGACTTGTGACAGTGCGCACTCATGGCGACTTTATAGTGCTGCCCCACTGGGAAAGCAAGCCACCAGCACCATGACCTGATATCACACTCAGTCACATTATCCTTGCCCCATCCTATTAATGCCGAGCGCCACGGTAGGAAGCAACAAGTATCAATTTTAAAGTCATTGGTCAGGGATGAAAGCGGTCTCCGGGAAAAAAAGCGGAAATGCTGATATTCTCCCATAGGCTTAGCATTTCAGGGAATCGCTGAAAATTCCCGGAAGTCGGGTTTCATACATATTGGTATACGCTGATAGTGCTGCGCCGTTTGAAGCACATATTAGTACTAGAATAAGCTGCTAGTGCTGCGGCGTTTGCATCACATATCAGTATACGCTGATACTAGTGATAGTGCTGTGGCATTAGAAGCACGTATTAGTAGTATACGCTGATAGTGCTGTGCCGTGAAGGCATTAGTAGTATACGCTGCTAGTGCTGCACCGTTTGAACCACATATTAGTATACGCTGATGGTGCTGCAGCATGAAACAACGTATCGGTTGGTTGGTGGAGTTTTACGTCCTGGCAACATCTAAGGTCATATACCAGACGGGATGGCCGAATGAGTTAGAGCATCCGTCTCCCATGCTGGTAGATCATGGGGTCATGGGTTCGTGTCCTGGTCGAGTCAAACCAATGACTTTAAAATTGATACTTGTCGCTTCCTAGTCAGGCGCTCGGCATTATTAGGATAAGGCAAGGACTGGTGTGCTCAGTGTCAGGATAATGTGACTGAGTGGGATACCAGGTCATGGTGCCGGCGGCCTGGTTTCCCAGTGGGACAGCACTATAAAGTCGCCATGAGTGCGCACTGTCACAAGTCGGTACCCGTCCTGATATGACCTTAGATGTTGCTAGGACGTAAAACAACAACAAACAAAACAAAATCTAAGGTCATATCAGGATGGGCGCAACTTATTAGTATATACTTATAGCTACAGGAAAAATCCCGGAAATCCGCGAAATCGCGGAGATCTTTCATCCGTGATTTGTTTGATTCGACCAGGAACCGAACTCCCGACCTTCCGCACGCGAGGCCCGCGCTCTACCGATTACTCCATCGCGCCCGGTTCTTTCACGGTGGGTGGGGTTTCATTATTAACGGTGCGAGGACGGGCCTTGCGGAGGTGCCGTGCCGGACGGAGCTGGTGGGAAAGCCGAGGCCTGGAGCGTCCGGGAAGCAGCCAGATGGTTCCATTGTTTGAACAATTAATGCCCCGCACAACACGAGCGGACGCGCACACCCCTAATGGCCGCCACTAGGGGGCAGCCGGCGTGTGTGTGTGTGGGTGTGGGGAGGGTGGGGGGAGTATCGATATGAATTAGTGTGTTTGGCTGTGTTTGTGTGCGTACGTGTGCGTACGTGTGCGCGTGCGTGCGTGTGATCGTGCGTGAGTGCCTGCGCGCGCAGGTGTGGGGGTGGGGTTGGGGGCGGGGGGGGGGGGGATATGGATATGAATTAGGATGTGTGCGTGTGTTGGGCGAGGGGAGATGGGCGTGGGGTTAGGTGTGTGTATGGGGGGGGGGGGGGGTTAAAGAGATGGGAAGTGGGCAGTTTGTGTTTGTCGTGTGTGTGGGGGGGGGAGGGGGGTAGGCAGGGGGACTCTGGTGTGTGGAAGTATCGATTGAATTTGTGTTTCGAGTTGTGTAGGGGGAGGGGGAGGGGGGGTACGCATGGGAAGCATAGACTTAATTGTGTGAGGGGTATATAGGTGGGGAGTGGGCAGTTTGTGTATGTATGTGTGTGTGTGGTGGGGGGGGGGGTGGAAGTATCGATTGAATTAGTGTTTGGAGTTGTGTTGGGGGAGGGGAGATAGATGTTGGTGTAGAGCCGTGTGTGTATGTCTGTGTGTGTATGTCTGTGTGTAACATTCCTCACAGCTGTCCAGCGTTGAAAACAATCACCCTCGCGGGAGGGAGATTGACGTTCAGGTAGAGAGTTGTGTGTGTGCCGAGATATGGTAAGATATGTGAGAGTTGATGGTGGTGGTGGTGGAGGGGGGGGGGGGGACTTGCGTATGCGCGTGTCATGGTGAGTATGTGTGTATATGTGTCAAGGTGTGTGAATGTATTGGTGGGTCTAGATCGGTGTGCTGTGAACGTGGTTGAGTGAGTGGTCCGAATCGCGATCGACGCTACGGAACGGATCACTACGAAATAGTCCAAATCATAGCGCAACAAAAGATGAGATCACCGTTCCGACTGCGCATGCGCCAAAAACAGCGTTGGCAGCAAAGCAAATACGTACAGCCATTGAGTTAGCCGATACGCATAGGGAAAAACTTCGATTTTATTCCAAATTAATAGAAATACATAAAAATTTGGTATAAACATGTATGCACACATGCAATATAATGATCTGATGAATATATCTAAGACAAAACTAGCCATAGTTAAACATTTTGAGCTAAGAAACCTACAATTCCACACAAAACAATCAGTCACTTTAAGGCTGCTATCCACATTTCATATCTGCACCCAGTCTTAGCATTAGCCATGTGCTTCGCGAGGGTTTGTTTTTCTTCCACGCATCCCACAATGCACCGCGCGGCTGGAATGGCGATGTAGTCTATTATGTTTGGGTATATGTAAATTATTACGCAAAACGAGAACTTTTCAGAATGAAATGTAGTTGTTGCTAATCAAAAATGCGAAAAACTAAATATTCCTTGCTCTGACAATAGAGGTGGAGGTGGGGGTGGAGGTGGAGGTGGAGGTGGAGGAGGAGGAGGAGGAGGAGGGAGGAAGGAGGAGGAGGAGGAGGAGGAGGAAGAGGAGATGGTAGTGGTGGTGGTGCAATATCTAAGGTCATATCAGGACAGGGAGGCGGAGGAAGAGGAAAGGGAAGAGGAGGAGGAAGACGGGGAAGAGGAGGAAGACGGGGAAGAGGAGGAGGAAGAAGGGGAAGAGGAAGAGGAGGAAGAAATAGAAGTGGGACATGTAGATGTAGTTCGGGCAAGCATACACAAAGATGTTTACCATCTACGTACAAACGTACCGCCAAAATAAATGCATTTCATTGAATGCGCATTGTTACCCACGTAAATTCACATGGATTACAACTGTTTTGATTTCATGTATATATAATTGTACTCTTTTTTGTAAAAGAGTCGATTACATCCTCTTAAATATAAAGATGGAAGAGGACCAGTGCCCCGTCGCTTTAAACGAAGGATTCTATGAATAAACGTTGTGTGTGGGTGTTTTTTTTAACACACTGGTCTCAGTAAAGTGTCACCCCTGGAAGCTCTTTGCCGTCAATCATTGTATTTTTATGGGTTGTATTTTATACGTTTTTTTAGGGGAGAGGAGAGTTGTTAGTGGTTTTTGTGTGTGTGTGGGGGGGGGGGGGGTTGTGAAGAGGGGTTTCAACTGAAAGCCATGAATTATTGCTCGATTATGATCAGCTTCAAGTGTTATACTTATAAATAAGTCATGTTTTCGGTGAGCGATACATATTATGCATATGTAAGTACCTTTGATTCCAGTGCCCTACATTGACTTAATGCGAGCTGACATGTGTAGTGAGGACCTGCATGTATTTTGAGCTAGAATTGATGGTCGAGGATGGCGGTGTGGGGTGGAGGGGTGACGGGTGACGGGTGAGGCGGGTTGGTGAATTGGCGGCGTGGGGTGGCACGGTGGCGGGGTGAGGGGGGCATTGGGGTTGCTGAGGAGGCAGGACCCTGGGCGTGGATGGGCGTGCAGGAGAGTGAAGGGGCGTGGCACAGAACCCCACCCCCCACCCCCTCCGGCAGTGTACAGGACGCGTCAAGCGGGCAACGTGAGGTTGGATGGGGAGGGAGCTAAAGCGGGAGGGAAGCGGTGGGTGGATGAGGTGGTCGCGGAGCAGAAGCACAAGCAGGAGCAGGAGCAGGAGCAGGAGCAGGAGCAGGAGCAGGAGCAGGAAGGAGGAGGAGGAGGGCGGGGAGGAACGGGGGGGAGGGAGGCGGGGAGGCGGAGGAGGGGCGGCGGAGTAGGAGCAGGAGAAGCAGGAGGACTAGGGGCAGGAGGAGCGGGAGGAGGAGCGGGAGGAGGACGAGGAATATAGGAAGGAGGAGCAGGAGATGGAGGAGGAGGGGCGGAGCAGAAAAGCTGAGCAGAAGGCAGAGCAGGAGCAGGAGCAGGGCATGAGCGCAGGAGCAGGAGGCCAGGAAGCAAGGAGCAGAAGCAGGAGCAGGAGCAGGAGCAGGAGCAGAAGTCAGAAGCAGAAGCAGAAGCAGAAGCAGAAGCAGAGCAGAAAGGCAGAAGCAGAAGCAGAAGCAGAAGCAGAAGCAGAAGCAGAAGCAGAAGCAGAAGCAGAAGCAGAAGCAGAAGCAGAAGCAGAAGCAGAAGCAGAAGCAGAAGCAGAAGCAGAAGCAGAAGCAGAAGCAGAAGCAGAAGCAGAAGCAGAAGCAGGATGAGATGGGGGCTGAGGTGGGGGAATGGGACACTTGCACTGTTGCAGAGAATCTCGACACAGATTACTCAGTCCACTCTCCAATCGACGACTCCCCCCCCCCCACCCCACCCCCCCCCCCCCCCCCCCCCCCGCGCCAATAGTACCACAACTCACACAATTTTGGCGGGAAAGTAATCCAACTTCCGGTCGCACAGCAATGCTGGTGGAACCCGCGCTATGTGCACATTAAAGCACTGAGTGCGCGCATGTCAGAAGAGATAGGCAGACTAACGATTCACCGATCATCACCAGGGCACAAGTTGAAATATTTACAAAAAATGTAAATGGTGTAAGAGCAAGTACTCAACGAGATATCAATAAATATTTATTTGAACGAAAGCAGGTCACTAGGGTCACATGATCAAACAGTTTTCATGGGGGGAGGGGTTCAGGTTGATTTCCGGTTTAGAAGCGCTTGGTGAGCGATAATATGATAGCGATAGTTTGTAAGGGACACGCGGCTGGTTTGGAGGTGAGTGTGTGGTGGGTGTAAGTCAACAGACAACGTTTCACCACACACCCCGGTGTTTGCCCATCTCACGGCCGGGACTCATTCAATCGAAAAACCCTCCAACCATAGCGGAATACCCACGTCCACGTAGTTAAAGCTGCATAGTCCGATAAAAGTAGCAACTTTCCCTAAACCAAAACACTTACTTAGATTTGATCCTACATAATCAACTTAGATACTGGTACACATTTATTAAAAAATGACTGCATGTTTACATATAAGCAATGTCTTTATAAATGATTGCATGTTTATGTGTGTATATATATTTTTGAAAAAAGAAGAGGGAAAGACAACGGAAGAAAGAAATATTTAAAGACAATTCTAGAATCATGCAATACCATGTGATGCATATTCACCAAGTGCATAATATTTTTGTTGAACTGGAATTGTATCCAGTTACTAGTACAACTAATAATAGTTCATTTATATTATGCTTCTATTATCGAAAAGGATTTTCATGTGGTTATTATTTCAACTGATTTTGTCATTTATGTACCAACAAATTGTACTGAATGGCTGGAAGACCAGGGCGCTGACAAAAGGCATTATTCGCTGAATAAAATACATTTAGTAAAAAATATATATATTCCAGTGCGCGAGTGACAGTATTCGCGGCAGTGGTAGCGGTGGGGGGTAGTGGTGCCACCTGTTCCACTGTGCAGAGGGGGGTCACCGATAAAGTAGTACACAATAAGGAATATTCCCTCATGTGCCTTTATACTCGCATAAGTTTTATACGTCACATATATATATGCGGATGTCTCTACACACATAAACCTATAGAAAAAGATAATCAATTCCATTATGTGGGTATAAATAACGCATAGTTAGTACTGTTCACATTCTATTTACATAATGATCCACTGGCAACGTGGACTAAGAATTCTGAGATGGCTATAACCGTCATAGGAAATAAAAGCTGAATGACTCGCAATAGCAGCAAGTAATGCCCATACTTTATGTGAACGATTCCTTCGGACAACTCGTCTACATACCTCATTCTCCCCATATATATGCAAACATATTGAACAGATACAAACCTATCTATATGCACAAACTATGTACAAAGTGTCGGGAATAGTCACATTGCCAATGCTATACGCACTACTCTTGTTGACGCTAAGCGATGGGTCCGTTAATTCATAGGATAAGTGTGGTTCGATACCTTCTGGATGAAATCGTGCACATGCGCGCACACTCACGCGCAGGCACACGCACATGGCAACATGCACCTACCCAGGCACACCCATTCAGGCACACCCACTCACGCGTACACCCACTCACACAGGCGTGCACACTGACAGTAACACACATGCACATACAATAACACACAGGCACACACAATAACACACAGGCACACACTAACACACAGGCACACACAATAACACACAGGCACACACAATAACACACAGGCACACACATTGGCACAAACACACATACTGGCACATGCACACAGACACACATACCCACACACTGGCACATACACACAGGCACACATACTCACACATACATACACTGGCACATACACACACGGACACGTACACACACTAACACACACGAACACAAACATTCAGACACACACACACATACACGCACACCTCTTCACACTTCTTCACTCCCGCAGATACCCCCGGATCGATCCTCCCCGGCCGCACAATGCGCTGACCCCTGGTGGTGACCCCTGTCGGTGACCCCCGGCGCCACATCCTGCTGAATTTGTCATGAGCGTGGCAGACGACAGCGCCCGTCCACGTCGGTGACGACGTCAACAGTGCCCCCACCTTTATCCAGCACACGTCCGCCACCCCCCCCCCCCCCCACAAAGACACCAAACATAACATAAGACACCGAAAGCATGGTAGATGTGTCATCATGTAAGGCCATGGTGAGGCTTTCCGCTGTTTACTTTGTCACAAATTGGGTCATTGAGATGGATGTTCCTGCAGACTGTTTTGTGCATTACGTGTCGGTTAGCAATTGGGGGGGGGGGGGGGGGGGGGGGCGGAGCCTCATTTAATTCACCAGTCGAACATTTTGTTGGCCCTAGGAATACCCTACCCCCCACCCCCACACCGACACCCACCCCGACTCCATATCTCCACTCCCCACACCCACATCACAATTCCCCCCAGCAGTCACCATCAGCTAGGGTCAGATTGGGACTGAGAGGTCGGGAGGCAGGGTTCTGGCATTTCGAACGTGTGATGGAACACTGTGTGTGTACATTCGATTCTCTTCAGTTTATGTTCGTTCCTTTGTAAAGGAAGGGTTAGTTGTTTTCGGGGATGAAAGTGATTGTGAAGAAAGGAAAAAAAACACCCGACCCTGGCCGTCACAGAGAGACTGGGGCAAAGTTCAATGTTTCATGTGTTTCATGTTGATATTAGGTATTAAATACAGAAAAATACATAGAATGCGAGCATTTCTTTAGCGCGGGTTTGATGTCCTAGATATTTTAGAAATACTACAAATCACAGAAATCCATGAAATCGCATAGATCTTTCGTATCTCTTTTATATCATGTTAATACATAATTCGTGATTTGATTAGTTTATATTATGTCAATATATAGCCTATGATTCAGTTATTTTATATAAGGTAAATGCATAGCCAGTATAATCATTCAATATATATGATTCAGTTCTTTTATATAAGGTAAATGCATAGC
The DNA here is from genome assembly GCA_030323885.1 of Branchipolynoe longqiensis. Taxonomy (NCBI): domain Eukaryota; kingdom Metazoa; phylum Annelida; class Polychaeta; order Phyllodocida; family Polynoidae; genus Branchipolynoe; species Branchipolynoe longqiensis. The sequence goes on along the minus strand of JASIRB010003963.1, from coordinate 70,700 downwards.
CAGTACTAATTCAATGTATATCATGTTAATTAATACACAACCAATACTAGTTTCCTCGCTTAACCAACGACAGTAATTTAAAAATAAGAATTTAAAAGGTCTGATTTAGCGATTTATATTGTATCAATACATAGCATGTGATTCAATGACTTTATTATAAGTTTATATCTGACTGTCTGAGCTACCTTTTTTGAACACCCCTTCCCCATCCATTTTTTTTCTAAAAGAAAAGATTTTCTTATTTTATTTCAGTGTTTGACTTTTCATATGAAGTCATTTACAAATGTATTGTGAAACATCTCGCAGGAAAGGATTCCAACGTGGAACTAACTGCGTTACCAAGGTGACTAGCGATGGTCTCCAACACTACAGATTATTCAGACTGTATAAGCCAAGGCAATGAAATATTCGTATCCAAAGGGAGCAGCAGCTCGGCCAACGGCCCGTCAGCCCCTATGTTATAACCATACGTCACATCCGGAAGCGGAAACTAATGGATGGTCTGATATTACCCACAATCCTCCAGTCCATGATGCATTATCCTTATTCTGCCCATTGCATTGGATCCTTTACAGCCACCCCTCCCAACACACACACACACACACACACACACACACACACACACACACACACACAGTACACCCAATGCATAGATACGTGACCTACTTTCGATATCGCTACCAATATTGACAAGGTTAATTGTTCCATGCATAAACATCGGCTGCATAGTGTTATAGCCAAACTACCTTCAGGCTCCATTATCCAATGAAAGCATAACATTTCTGAAACCACAGTACTTCCGTAGATTTGATCCGACACCCAAATCTTAGATGCTTCTGTACTCATTGAGCTTGCATTGTTGTATATTAAAACAGTTTAATCGAAAATGACACTGTTGAAGCAAATGGAGTCCAACATTTTGACATGCACACCAACATTATTTGGGCATTACAAAAGGTACGCATTATCACACGTCAGCAGTTCTTTAACCACACTGAAGTGATATTACCTCACATGTTGCTAGGACATAGAATCCAGACACTATTTTCCTATACACACGAAATATATACATATATTATTAATATGTACATGTATATATATATATATATACATGCACAGAAATGGTGTGCGTGCGTGTTTGTGTGTGTATATATATGCATGTGTATATACATACACATATATATACATATATATACATACATATATATTACACACACAGACTCGCACGCACACCATGTCTGTGCATGTGTGCCAGCACATCGATTAATCCAGCCTACTTCACGCAAAAGCCAGAGCAATCACCATCAACACCAGCAGACCATCCTTACTGGTCAGCCCCGACCCCAACCTTCAGCAATAGACCTAAAAAGAAACTACTGGCGTCGCCCGACACCCACTACACCGGCGGCCAATACATTAACCCCATTTTGCCGACGCTAAGCCACCCATACCTAACAACCCCATGATTCACCAAACCCCTCTCTCCCTCAGCCCCTCCCTACACACACACCCACGCCCCCCCCCCCCACACCTCTTCCCCTGGTCCCCTTCCTCCTACCATCTACCGGTTCCCGAGCCTTATCACAAGTTTCACGGAGCCCCAATTCGCTGATTCATTGAGCGTTTAATTCTCCATACCAATAATAACTTGCAGCTTACCACAAAGCCCCCCACATAGCCTCACCCCTAACCACCACAGAAACTACCCCACCCCCAACCCCCACCGCAAAGCTTCATAGTCCGATGAAAGCATCCTATATTTTTAACGGAAATACTTACCTAGATTTGATCCTACAAATCTAACTTAAGCCGTGTTCACACACACAACTTTAGGCCGAACTAGATAAGGTGAATTAGATGAGGCGAACTAGTGTCGTGTCCACACACGGAGCGGTTTAAGGCGGAAATCGATATCTGCGCATGAGCAAGTCCATACTAACCAGCGCCAGTTTCGGTTAGTCGACGTCACCACGAGAGAGTGTGGGTTCGACCTAGATATGTATGGACTGAATCGTATTGGTTTGGAACGGTCAAAACTTCTGCTGGGCAGTGAAAACCTTAAAATAAATCATGAAAAAAATATCTCTGCACCTCTAGCAGGTTCATAGAGCAAATTTACCGGAAAGTCAACAAACTCAGGTCTCGACTGTGACGTCCTAAATCCGCCTCATCTAAACCGCTACTGTCCACACAGGCAATATGGGCCAACTTAAGCTAGTTTGGTTCATCTGGACTACTTGCGAGGCGGTTTATTTGAGGCGAACTAGATGAGGCGACTTAGCCTTAAGTCCACACAAACAACAAAAACCAACACCACCCAAACCACCCAGAGTGCACTGATGTGCCTTTGAGGTCCGTGTGAGGAATGGGAAGAGGTGTAATGCATTTGTCGAGAGCTTCTTTGGCAGCCACGTCTGCAGCCTCATTTCCTCGAATGCCAACATGACTCGGCACCCAATAAAAAAGCACAGTTTTGTGAAGCCCTGAACATAAATAATGTAACCTTAGATGAGGCGAACTAGTTGAGGCGACTTAACGCCCACGTGTGAACACGGCTATAGATACTAGTGCCCTCTTTGAACATTTATTGCTGCACAGGCACAATATAATAGATTCCGTCACCGCTGATGATTATGCTGTCGAGCATTTAGATTTGTTTTGTTTGGTGTTGTTTTACATCCTGGCACCAGAATTTATATGTGCACACTAAAATTAATTTGGTATGTTTTCACTTTAATCAAGTTTAAACATTTCTACATGCTGGCCGAGGACCAGACGGGGTGGCCGAATGAGTAGAGCTTCCGTCTCCTGTTGTGGGAGATCGGGAGATCTGAACCCATGACTTTGTGGGTTCGAATCCTGGTCGAGTCAAACCACTAACTTAAAAATGTATACTTGTCGCTTCCTAGCCAGGTGCTCGGCACTATTAGGATAGGGCAAGGACTGGTTGGCTCAGTGGCAGGATAATGTGACTGAGTGGGATATCAGGTCATGGTGCTGGTGGCTTGGTTTCCCAGTGGGACAGCACTATAAAGTCACCATGAGTGTGCACTGTCACAAGTCGGTACCCGTCCTGATATGACCTTAGATGTTGCTGGGATGTAAAACAACAACAAACAAACAAACATGCTGGCCGAAATTTAATCATGTATGTCTCCACTTCAAATATCTCCAAATTAACCTTTTCAAATCTAAATGACTTCCAGCTATAGTATAATAGATTATAATGACCAGATGGGATGAATGAATGAGTTGAGTGTCCACCTCCCGTTTTGGTAGGCCATGGGATTCGAACCCCTGGGTTCCAATCCTTGGCCCAGTCAAACCAGTGACATACAAATTTGATACTTGTCGCTACCTAGCTTGGCACTCGTCATTACTAGGATAATAGGACAAGGAGCAGTGCAAATTGCCCGCGATTGAAATTTCCCCCACTCAAAATCAAAATGATTATCTAGATTTGATGCTACATATCTAACTTAGATACTGGTGAACTTTCAAACATTTGTTGTCACTACATAGAAGGGATACCTGGGAAATTTAACAGAATCTGTTACTGCAGAAGCCTATTGTTGCCAAAATTAATTATGCATGTCTACACATCAAATATCTCAAAAGTTAACCATTTAAAATAAAAGTTACTTCAAACTAAAGTAAGGTAGATTATAGAAACCAACCTAATAATATATTTATCTCAGAAAATGACCAAAACTCAAACCCATCAGACTACGCAACTTTAATCAACTAATGTACACACATACACAGTTAAATTAAAGGAATCAACAAAACATATTTAAACTTCCCAAAATATGGCAGAAACTCAAAACCTTCGACTATACACCTTTAAGGCGGCTCGGGTTGCGCTGCGTTCCATCTGTTTTCCGGACGACCGGAAGTAACCCACATACCACGTGTTGTTCTAATAATACACAATATTCACAACGCATGTGACATTTGACGGCGACGACGAACACTACGGTTGTGGGACCGTTGCCACAGCGCATACAAAAGCTATGGAAATTACTGACTTTCAAATGTACGTATGTCAGTTAAATTTTGGGATATTTTGAAAATTCCAAAAGTATATTGCTTTTGGGTCATTTGAGCTTCCAAGAAAAATATAATTTTCATGTTTGGACCCCTTTGAAAATTTTAGGAGGGTACCAAACTAGTCAGTCACTATTATAGAATTAATACACAATATTCACAACGCATGCGACATCAAACAGCGACGACGAACACTACGGTTGTGGGACCGTTGCCACAGCGCATGCCTGTGAATATTGTGTATTACCCTGCGATATACACCAACTGCACACTGTATCCTGCAGGGGAGTCCACCCAGGATCAAATCCCCTCTAGACTCTACCGAAGCGTGACGACATCTCGCAGTATTTACCCCGAGGCTATTGTTCCCAGTTCGGAGGCTATTATTGGACCCAGTTCCACCAGTAGGACACACTCAAACCACCTGCCGTATATAACTGAAACGCTTATCCCTGATAGCCTTCAGAAGCAAGGACTTGAAGGAGTGGTATTGTGGGTGCTTAATGGCTTTATAAATAGACCGATTCAGAGTGGATCACCACAGGTAATACTCCTACCAATTGCATTCATTGGGTGAACAACAAGCAATGATTGATTGATTGGTGGTTGCTTTACGCCGTGTCGGCAGCATAGGCCATATTCACGGTGAGAAATGTTTTGTTTTTGTTCAAACCATCGCTTTTACATGTACACCAAGCAATGTGTGACATACATACATACATGCATGCATACCTGCATGCTTACATGCATACCTGCATGCATACCTGCATGCATACCTGCACACATGCACACATGCACACATGCACACACATACATACATACATACATACATACATACATACATACATACATACATACATACATACATACCAACTGGTTTTCTTATTATTGAACATTTGTTGCTCTGTAGAACTTAATAGAACTATTAGTATTACATTCACAGTTAATTTTGACGTGCATGCCAAAATCAATTTGGCATGTTTTCACTCCAAAATTAACATTTAAAAATAAGTTACTTCAAGGTATAAGGTTGATTGATTGATTGATTGATTGATGGTTTCTTTACGCCATGTCAGCTGCATAGGCTATAATCACGGCGAGAACTGTTCGTTTTTTATTCAGGTATAAGGTAGATTATAACGATGAACATAATAGATTTATCTAATAAAAATAACAAACTTAATACAATGAGAGGAGGAGGTCATATTCCTCTATTTCTCAAGTATATCAGCAATGGTTAGCCAAAGGCTATCACCCACAAGAAACCACCGAAGCGGTGCTTGGAGAGTTGATTGTTGGATCATTGCCACTTGCCGTAGGCCCAGTGTCATACATCACTTAGTTTGGATCCTGGGGCGAAAGGTAAAGACTCCCGGAGCGCCCCACCTGTAGTAGGTCTCCATTACCTCGAGACCGGACGCGGTGGCCTAATCGGTAGAGCGCAGGCCTCCCGTGCGGAAGGGCGGGAGTTGATTTCCCAGTCGAGTCAAACCAATCACATACTAAATTAATATTTGTCGTTTCCAAGCTCGGCGCTAGTTATTACTATGATAGGGCAGGAACTGGTTGGCTTGGTGTCAGGATAATGTGACTGAGTGGGATATCAGGTCACGGTGCTGGCGGCCTGGCCTGTCAGTGGAGCAGCACTATAAAGTCGTCATGAGTGCACACTCTCACAAGTCGGTACGCATCCTGATATGACCTTAGATGTTGCCAGAACGTAAAACCCCAACAAGCAACCAACCAACCATACCTCCAGTGTGGGGGTGCGTGGGGGAGGGAGTGGGGCTGCGGGGTGCTGGAGGGTGGAACGGTGGGGTAGGGAGTGGATTAGGGCTACATAGTTGGGTTAATGTGATGATGCCTGCGGTAGAAGCTAACAAGGGAAACATTGGGGAAAGTTGTCGGCGTCGAGCATGAATGTCGGCGTCAATCGGTATAATAATAATTTAGCATTGACAGAGGTGCTGGAAAGTCCTTAAATTTACCCTGAATGTAAAGGTCGAGAAAATACAACAACCTTATTTGTTTCTAGGATAATTTAATATAAAACAAAGAAATGCACTACACTTTAAGAATTGCGACGCCGACATCTGTTAAAGTTGTCGGCGTCGATCATTGGATGTCGGCGTCGATCGGGATAATTATAGTTTAGCATTAACAGAGCTGTTGGAAAAACTTTAAATTTATCCTGAATGTAAAGGTCGAGAAAATACAACAACCTTATTTGTTTCTAGGATACTTTAATATGAAACAAAGAAATGCACTCACACACTTTTAAGAACTGCGATGCCGACACCTTCAATTGACCACCAATTGGCCCATTTTCGTGAGGCTGACTCATATAAATAATGTTTAAACATAAAAAAACTAAAGTCTTTGTAGATTCAATACTATATATCTAACTTCGATATGGTGCACTCTTTTTTTAAAAACAATTTATTTATATTTTATTATCTCATTTGTTGAGCAATGATAAATTTCAATTGTGGGAAATTGGTCTTCCTCATTGAATTGCTGCATAATAAGGACATTACGTAAATTTAATAGAACGTGCCATTGCTGAAAGTTATCTGTCTAGTATTTACGCAAAATATTTGGCATGTTGAATTAAACACTTGCGCGCGAAGACGGTTCTCTCTGAACTACTCTACAAACAGGGAATAAACCAACCGACTCAGTTATTATGAAATTTTGTGTAATGAGCAGCAATGCACTTGATTTGCAGGGGTAGGAACCATCATGTCCTCCCTCCAGACTCTCACCTCAGGCCCTCACCAGGCCTTCGCCCGGGGTGCCACCTCTCGCCTCCCAACGGAACCCGCTGCCGCCGACAACAAAGAGCACTCCTCCTCCAGCAGCCGAGCTGATTGGGTCTACTTTTACACCCACCCACCTTGCAAATTTACCATTAACTGCACCAGGGGAGTGCATTCAGGCCTGAACATGGTCACCTTATGGGTACTTTGCGCTTGCAAATTTACCACTAACTGCACCAGGGGAGTGCATTCAGACCTGAACATGGTCACCTTATGGGTACTTTGCACTTGCAAATATACCACTAACTGCACCAGGGGAGTGCATTCAAACCTGAACATGGTCACCTTATGGGTACTTTGCACTTGCAAATTTACCACTAATTGCACCAGGGGCAAGTAAGATCCCGGTGCCAACTGTAGCCAGACCGAAACATGGGTCAGTTGCAGGTATTTTGCACTTCGCAAATACGCCACCGACTACACTAGGTGCAAAAGCCTTCTACTAGTTCTAGTTCTATTCTACACCACTTCTACTTTGTATCACTACTTCTCAACACTACTCCACTTTGCACCTTTCACTTTGTAACTGCTACCTGTTGGGGTTGATGGCCAATAAACAATATTTACCTGAACCACGCATTCCTCCCCCTTATTGTGAGTCACTACCTACTGCGGTATTGATGTCACCTGCGTTGATACATACTCTCATAGTCATACTAGAGTCATAGTTACACCATCAGCAGTACTAGGGTCGATCAAAATGATTTGCAACTTTGATATTTAATGTGGCAATTAGGTTCACATCACATTACTAATGGATTGTAGGGAGGGTGCATATATTATGAAACACGCTCATAAGTCTGACCATAATTAGGGTATGCCATGGCGTCACGAAGTATAAACAAGTATTTTTTTGCATCATAATGCCATCCGTTGAAACATAAGAATGTAATGCAGGAAGTAATCGGAATATGGGAATAGATGCTCCAACCCCAAACAGCAGGGGTGTCCGCAATAATTTAACCATGTATAGTATATCTGTCGTCAAAGGACAATTGTGTATCCAGATCAATGTCGTCCTCATATAGCAATGTTGTCTTGTCATTGGAGGGACAGTCAAATAAGATTGAAATACAGTGTGTACACTGAAAAATAGTTCACTCATGGCAGGGGTTCGCCAATCAAAGAATTCGCTGAAGAGAGACGGGTACGACTGGGGTGTGTGTGGGGGGGGGGGGGGGGACAACAGGATATTTTTATATTGTTATCCGTTATATTGTTATCCATTTAATATAGCAGTTTATGTTATTAAGATTTACCATAGCAAATGAATGAATGAATATCAATCAATCAATTCTTTTATTTTAACTCTCTGCAAGGTATGTTTACAATAAATTGAGGTGATACAATAAATGCATACAAATTCCTTACAGACAGAAAGGATCCCAGAAAAGCGATGCTTATCTAGCTGGTCTCCATGATGTGAATGAACAAGTGATGACAATAACAAATTATTAAACTTAAGCTACATTTTTAACTAATGATTATGATGAGATACTGATGCGTCTCTTCACAGTTAGTAAAAAACAAAGTAATGATAGGAATATTATATGGATATTGTGTCATGGATTCATGTACTTACATGCAGTATCAGTAGTTATTTTGCATGTATGTTAATAGGGGTATTATATATATTCTTTACTGGTAATCGATTTAGTATGCATTGAGATAGCTTATCTTTAGTTTTTTACAGAAGTTTTTCAAAGTTTGAAGGTTTCTAATCTCTACTGGTATTGAGTTCCAGATATTGGTTCCTTGGTTTTCAGTTGTTATTTTGCCATATTTGTTTCTAGTGTGTTTGTGATGTATGTTATTTATCTGTCGTGTGTTATGGGAATGGACCTGATTGTTTTCTTTGAAGAGATTATCAAATATTTCAGGGAGGAGGCCATTCTTTTGCTTGTAAACAAATTTTGCAATGTATATTTTATAAATGTCAGTTACCATAAGTAAGTCCAGGTCTTTATGAAGTGATTTAGTTGGGGTGAGATAGTCTTTGCTATACAGTATTTTCAAGGCTCTGTTTTGTTGTGTCTGTATCTTTTTTAGGGTTGATGATTTGGCTCTCCCATACACCTCTATACCATACTGGATTTTGGAGTAAACGTATGCATAGTATAGTAATTTTTTATTTTCCTCATGTACCCGTCGTCTGATTATTTTAAATGAGTTAGCCGTTTTAATTATTGAATTATTTAAGTCATCAATATGTTCATCCCAGTTGAGGTTCTCATCTAGAATTATACCTAGGTATTTCACAGAAGGGACTCTCTTTATTGTGTTATTGTTTATCTTTATGTTGTTTAGGTAATCAGGAATGGTTGTACTTCTGCTTTTAAATATTGTGTAGCATGTTTTGTTCAGGTTTACTGTTAATTTGTTATCATTGCACCATGTAAATATGTCTGAAAGGAATGTTTTAGTTG
>JASIRB010003963.1:0-60913 GCA_030323885.1 Branchipolynoe longqiensis | reverse complement strand
CCCCTCCCATGCCCCCCTCCATGTGATGGCTCACATATGTACGGCCATACATACACGAGACCAGGCCGTGGAAGCTGTCGCCCGGCTCTCTATAACAACTTATACTTATAATAGCAGTCGGGAATGGTAGTTGGGATATATATATATATATATATATATATATATATATATATATATATTTTTTGTATTTATATATTTTATATGCGCGCTCGGTTCCGTGCATGTCAGCGTGAACATGGCCGAGTACCTGGCAGCAATCTGGCGCTGGTTACTCCGTGAGCCATTGATGGAATCCAGATCTCGGAACTCTGACAGAGAGAGCAAAGACCCACAAATGCGCGATAAGACGAGTGACTACGCGAGACCGAATGCCATCTTTTCCGGTTGGGTTTACATCATGTGTCCCAGTCACCCACATGAATTCAACACCCCCTCCCCCGCCCGTCTTCCCCTCCGCCCGTCTGCCCCTCTGCCCCTCCGCCCCTCACTCCCTCTCCCACTCTGCTCCTTTCCTGCTCTCCTCACTCTCCCCATTCCCTTAACGTATTGATGGTATTAATTAATTCGCACCGAGTAATGTAGTTGAAACATGTAATGGTGCATGTGTTATTCTGATCATACAGATGGGACTCCATCCTGATATTACCTTAGATCTTGCTGGTATTACCTTAGATCTTCCTAGGATGTAAAACCTAAACAAACAGAACAGACGGGACTGCGTAATAGATAGGGTATCCGCTTAGTGGTGTCGATCCATAGTCGAGTATATCCAAAGTCAAGCCAAGGATTACAAACATGTACAATTTTAAGCTATCACTGATAAAATCAATCAATCAACAAATCAATCAATACATTATTCAGCGAAATCATTCTCTACTATGGTAATAGGATCGGGCAAACACTGATTGTCTCAGTACCAGGGACTGACTGGGTTTAATTGCTTATCATGGTGCCGGCAGCATAGTATACCAATGAAGCAGCACTATAAAGCCGCCAGGAATGCACATATCGGTCGTCATTATGATTTGCCCTGATATGTTCCTATCACACTGACTCACTGGCTGATTCACCCAATCACTCACTCACACACTCATGCATCCACTCACACACTCATTCATCCACTCACTCACTCATATACTCACTCACTCATGTACTCACTCATGTGCTCACCAACCCAATCAATACTCACTCACTCATCCACTCATTCATATACTCACTCACTCATATACTCACTCACTCACTCACTCACTCATGTACTCACTCATGTGCTCACCAACCCAATCAATACTCACTCACTCACTCACTCATACACTCACCCACCCACACATCAATCTGGCGCATCAATCAATCAATCTCACTCACTCATATACCCCTTCATATGTTCACCCACCCACTCATATACTCACTCACTCACTCAATCACTCACTCACCTACTCACCCACCCACACACTCACCCACTAACTCCAAGGAATGTCAACCAGTGCACACCCAACTCTTGCCGACACGGCGTAAAGCTACCACCAATCAATCAATCAATCAATCAACCCAACTCTTACTTAAATTGCATAGTCCGATGGTTTTGAGTTTCTGACATTTTTCTGATGATAATCATCTACCTTACTTTAGTTTGAAGTAACTTTTAATTGAAATGGCTACCTTTTGAGATATTTGAAATTCAAACATGTGAAAATAATTTTGGCAAGCACGCCATAACTCTGATACGATAGGCTTCTGCAGTAACAGGTTCTATTAAATTGACTAAGTGTTCTCTTCTATATGGCAATAAATACTTAATAAGCGCATCAGTATCTAAGTTAGATATGTAGAATCAAATCTAGATAATTGTTTTGATTTTGAAAACTTGATGCTTCATCGGACTATGTAGCGTTAAGAGTCACAAGTACTTCGAAGCAGTAGTGTCCAGACTAACAGAGAAGACACTCTCTGAAAGCAGCAGCCACTTGTACGCACTCAGTGCCAAACTGCGTGGATTTGGTTGGTTGGGCGGGATGTGTTGTACACCCCGAATTAATGGTTTACGCAAAAAGTGGATCCTACGTGTGAATGGTGAGCCACAATTTAAACGCCTGCACCCCCCCCCCCCCCCCCCCCACCCCCACCCCGGCTAACCTACATGGAGGCAGGTCGACTTGGGGCCGGCTGAGTCTCCTATAGAAAGTAGTTCCTATAGCTCGTGTAGAGAGAGATAGTACTCACACTGTTTACACCGCACTTGGTGGCCCAATAGAGTAATGCTGCGTTCATACGGTCCTCGTGAATATGGTGAACTTCCCACTTACTGCCGGTGAACACGACCATGTAAACTGAGAGCGTTCATTTGGCAATTCACGGTAAACATGTTTCATGCTGGGCGATAATAGAGGCAAACTACAATAATGCGTAAATAACACGTAAATAACACATAAACTGCACGTTTTTGGTAGATAGTATCCACCACCATAATGTATGATTTGTTTTAAGATGACATATCATAGACAATGGTTTCATTACAAAGATATTTTTGTCAATTTATTATGGAACATGCAACTTTTCTGTATTCACCGCCATTTCTTCACAAGTGGTGAGTACCGAGCCGCTTAAAATCTCCAGTTCACAGGTGGTATTCACCAGTTGTGAAGTCACTTGAACGCAATTCACCGGTTGTGAAGTGGGAAACACCATATTCACCAGTTCATATGAACGCAGCATATGAGCGCAGGCTTCCCATGTGGGGAATGTCGGAAGTTTATAAAACCCAGCCGAGTCAAACCATCGACTTACCAAAGTTATACTTGTTGCTACTTAGCCTGGCACTTGGAATTACTAGAATGGAGACAAGGACTGGTTTAGCTCAGTATAAGGATAATGTGACTGATTTGGAAATTGGATCCTAGTGCTGGTGGTCTACATGAGTGCACACTCTCACAAATCGGTACCCATCCTGATATGACCTTAGCTGTTGCTAGGACATAACGACTTGTGATAGTGCGCACTCATGGCAACTTTATAGTGCTTCCCCAAAAATCAGGCCGCAAGCACCATGACCCGATATCCCACTCAGTCAAATTATCCTGACACAGCTAACCAGGCCTTGCCCTATCCTATTAATGCTGAGCATCAGGCTAGGAAGTGATAAGTATCAATTTGATAAGTCATTCATTTGACTTGATTTGGAACTGAACTCCGGATTTCCCGCACACGAGGCCCACGCTCTACCGATTCGGGCACCGTGCCCGGTGCCAGCTAGATACTTCGAGCTGAAGTAAGTTAGATTATAATAATACACCTAATATATTTATCTTTAAAATGAAAGGCAGAAACTCCGAAACCATCAGAATCAGAAAGCTTAAGGGGGTTGGAGGCGCTGGAATTTGGCATCGTGATCACGTAATTAAAAGGAGGCACAGCACGAAGAGCCTAATGCCCGATGAGAGCATAGATTTTTCTAAACCAAAATATTGACCTAGATTTGATCATACTTATCCAACTTAAACACTGGTGACCTGATTATAAAGACGTATTGCAGCTCGGTGCACTTATACTGTGCTGTGGTGCTGTGGTGTTTTCACTTAGAATATCCTAAGTCAAACCCTTTAAATTAATAGTTACTTCAAACTAAAGTCAAGCAGATTACAACAATGAACATAACATATCTCGTCCTGATATGACCTCATAGTTTGCCGGGGCGCAAAACTCCAACAACCAACCAACCTACTATATTTATCTGTAGATTACAACAATGAACCTAACTTATCTCATCCTAATATATTTATCTAAACAATGTTACACACACAAATTTTAACCATTTCATTATAAATGCAACTTTAATAGGACATATGCATGTGGTCCGAACGGGGAAGGGCTAATGGGTAGGGTATCCACTTCTTTTGTAGGAGGTCATGGGTTCGATTCCAGGTTGAGTCAAACCAACGACTTAGTTATAGAATTGATTGGGTGCTTGGGATCAGTAGGGTAACAGAAGGACTGGTCTACTAAATATCAAGATAATGTGCCTGAGTAAGGTATCGAGTCATTGCGGTGTAATCTCCGGCCGGGGTTGGGGGTGGACGGGGGGTGGGGGGCTGGCGGAAGCACGTGACCGTCTGTGGGGCAGTTCAGGACGCCCGACTGGTCTGAGTGTGCGACTGCGATTTCTCACCGACAAATTGGCTGGCGAGAAAGCTAACATTGTCGGGACCATGTGGGAAGTTTAATTGCAGGAGAGTAGCACGCAATTGGTCAATGTGGACGGAGGGCAACAGTAAACAGAGACCACAGGATGCCAGGCGGCCTGCTCCGCTAATGTTTGTAGTCGCCTCCCCACCAATTTACCAACCCTAATGGTGGGGACCGATCGAAAAGACCAAACCTGGACACCGCATCCCAAAGTCACATTCACAAAGCCCTTAGAGGTTTTGTATAGAAAATGTTGTTTACAAGAAAATAACATTGGTATATTGTTGAAGGTTTGGAGAGAATATTTTTCGTTTCCAAGGAAATTATGTTTATTTAAAGTCCTTTGTATAGTTTTGTATGGAGAATATTACTATTATTAGCTTCCAAGAAGATTTGCATGGAAAATTGTTCGTTTCTAAGAAATCATGTTCATATGGAGCCCTCTGTGTAGTTTTGTATGGAGGTTATTCGCTTCCAAGAAAATCAGTCACAAAACAGTTGAAAGTTTTGTATGGAAAATATTCGTTTAAATAAAAAAGACTTTCACAGAGCAGTTAGAAATGTACATTCACATGCATAGTTTTGTTTGACAAAATATTTGCGTCCAAAACAAAAGTACATTCACGTACATAGCCTTTTGTATAGAAAATACACACGCGTTAAAAAGGTTTGTATGGAAAATATTCGCTTAAAACATTGTATGGAAAATATTTGGTCACAGTTCGTATTTTCAGATGAACCACTTGAAAGGGCTAGCTTATTAAGATATCTTGGTACGTGCTATGATTTTGGTGGACGAACAATTTCTTTAACATTTTAGCGTTTTTTTTAATGGCTTTGCTTAAAAGCAGTGAGTGAGGGAGGTCTTTACTTTAGTAAATCCTGTGCGCATTCATGATAAAACACTCCTGTCGTCTGTGCAGTGAGTCACCTGTCCTCCCCGCCCTCCCATATATCGAGTCTCCTGGACTGTTGTCGTCTGCAGTAGTAACAGTGGTGGTGGTAGCAGTGGTAGTAGTAGTAGCAGTAGTATTAGCAGTGGTAGTAGTAGCAGTAGTAGTAGCAGCAGTAATAGTACTAGTAGCAGTGGCACTGGTAGTATTAGCAGTGGTAGTATTAGCATTGGTAGTAGTAGCAGTAGTAGTAGCAGTGGTAGTAGTAGCAGTGGTAGTAGTAGTAGCAGTAATAGTACTAGTAGCAGTGGTAGTATTAGCAGTGGTAGTATTAGCAGTGGTAGTATTAGCAGTGGTAGTATTAGCAGTGGTAGTATTAGCAGTGGTAGTATTAGCAGTGGTAGTAGCAGTGGTAGTAGTAGCAGTGGTAGTAGTAGCAGTGGTAGTAGTAGCAGTAGTAGTAGCAGTAATAGTACTAGTAGCAGTGGTAGTAGTAGCAGTAGTGGTAGTAGTAGCAGTGGTAGTATTAGCCCTGGTAGTAGTAGCAGTAGTAGTACTAGCAGCAGTAGTACTAGTAGTATCAGCAGTAGTAGCAGTAGTCGTAGCAGCAGTAGTAGTAGTGGTGGTGGTGGTGGTGACTGTGGTAGTAGTGGTGGTAGTGGTAGTTGTACTAGTGGTGGTGATGGTAATAGTAGTGGTGGTGGTGGTGACTGTGGTAGTAGTAGTTGTAGTAGTGCTAGTACTAGTAGTCTTGGTGGTGGTAGTGGTGGTGGTGGTAGTGGTGATGCTGCTAGTGGAAGTAGTATTTGCGGTGGTGTAGTTGTGTTGGTAGTGGTAATGGTGGTAGTGGTACTAGTGGTGGTGGTGGCAGTAGTAACAGTGGTGGTGGCAGTTGTGGTGGTAGTAGTAATCGTGATTGTAGTGGTAATTGTGGTGGAAGTAATGATGGTGGTGGTAGGACTGTTGGATGGCGGCATTCACGTGGCACTACTACTCCTACCACTACTCCTACTCCTAGTCCTACTACTCCTACTAGTACTACTCATACTACTACTACACCTCCTACTACTACACATCTCCCTCCTACTACTACTACTCCTACTCCTACTACTAGTAGTGTGTAGAAGTAGTAGTAGCAGCAGATACACACTGGTGGAGGAGGCACAAGAACAACTTGTTGGAACGGCTTCAATTTCCTGTTGCCAATATTGGCTGGCTGGAGGCCCATTGAATAGAGGCGCGCAGTTTTGTGAGACGGGAGTAATTCAGTTGTGAGGCATGCGCTGCATATCCTACGTAATGGAGAGGAGATAGAGTATGGGACGGAGGGGGAAGCTGTTCAATGGCGGCCTCTCTTCTCTCGCCTCCCACTCTTCCCTTCTCTTCTCCCTCTTGTACCCTCTCGTTTTAGATCACTGTCTCGCACCCCCCTGCACCCCCCCCCCCTCCCACGCACCCCCTCTCTCTCTGCCCCTCGTATTAAAGCTGCGTAGTCCGATGAAAACAGCAAATTTGCAAAATCAAAATAATTATCTAGATTTCATTCTGCATATCTAACTTAGTTAGATAATGGTGCATTTGTTAAGCATTTGTTTCCATATAGAAGGGAGTACTGAGGCTATTTAATAGAACTTGTTACTGTGGAAGCCTATGGTGTCGAGAGGTTTGGCATGCTTACCAAAATTAATTTGATATGTTTTCACTTCAAATAGTTCAAAAGTTAGCCATTTAAAATAAAAGTTACTCTAAACTAAAGTAAGGTAGATTATAACGATCAACCTAATATATTTATCTTAGAAAATGACAGAAACTTAAAACCTATCGGACTATGCAACTTTAACTCTATTGCGCTCTCTGCTCCTTCTCCCTGTCTCTCCTCCCAGTCCAATTCCACCCCCTATCTGTCTGTGCACAGACGTACACACATATATAGACACGGAAATATACACACACACACACACACACACACACACACACACACACACACACACACACAGATGTTCACACGTCCTCCTTCACCACACACACACACACACACATACACACACACACACACACATACACACACACACACACACCAGGCGGGATGGCAGAATGAGTTCGAATATCCGTCGCCCGTTTTTATAGATCGTGGGATTCGAAGCCACGGGTTCGAACCCTAGTCGAGTCAAACCAAAGATAAACAAATTGATACATGTCGCTTCATCATAGCCAGGCGCTTTTCATTATTAGGATAGGTCAAGGACTGGTTGGCTCAGTGTCAGGATAATGTGACTGAGTGGGATATCATGTCATGGTGTTGTGGCCTGGTCTCCCAGTGGGGCAGCACTATGAAGTCGCCATAAGTGCGCACTCTCACTAGTCGGTACCTGTCCTGATATGACCGTAGATGTTTCCAGGATGTAAAACAAGAACCAACCAACCACATACGTTCACACGCCCTCCTTCACCACACACACACACACATACACACACATGCATACATACATACACACACATACATACATACATACATACATACACACACACACACACACACCGCTTTCCATCCTGGATAGAAGCGTCCGTGTGGGAAGCGGCTGTAAGTAATGGTGGGTAAGCAATGGCTGAGCAGGAAGTGGGTGCGGCTGGTGGCGCGCCTAGCGACAGGTCGTCACAATAAGGACACATGGCGCAGCTGACCTGCAGTGCGCAGGTCAGCTGCGCAGTAACTCAGCGGGCACGGAGCGCCACCTACCGGCACTGTGCCTTATTCGCAAAGGCGCCCCCACCGATCCAATTAGCCCCAGCGCCACTCAGCGGGTCACTTCCACACTAACATATAAGGTTAGGGTATAACTGTATATGGAGGAGTGGGAGGCCTACTGTGTTATATCTGTTCATATTGGGTGGGTGTATTGCCATTAATTTATATAGTTTTATTGTCATCAATCAATCAATAGTTCCATCCTCTAGTCGAGGGTTGGATGCAATGGTTCTCCACTTGTCCCGATGTTGTGCTGTTCTGATAGACTGTGAATAATTCAAGCCTGTCCACTGTGAAATATTTGTAAACCATGATGTTCTTGTCTCCCTCTCCCTCTGCTGCCATTCACCTTCCCTTCCAACAATGTACGGTATATTGAACTCTGACGAATGATGTGGCCAAAATAAATAAGTTTCTTTGTCTGTATAGTGGCAAACAAGCTTTCTTATTTTTAATTTTTCTGAGAACTTCTTTGTTGGTGATCTTCTTTGTCCATGATATTTTCATCATCCTTCGATAAGTCCACATCTCAAATGCTGCTAAACGTTTGTACATTTTCTTAGAGATTGTCCATGTCTCTGCCCCATACATTAGAGTAGACCACACATAACACTGAAGAATACGCTTCCTTGTTTGTATTAATATCTTACTTGATGTTAACACTCTATACATTTTGGAGAATGTTGTTCGGGCTATTGTTATCCTTCTTTTAATTTCTTCCTCACATCTCCCATCATTTGTAATCTTTTGTCCGAGATATATGAATTCGGATACTTGTTCTATGTTTGTGCCATCTATGGTTATATTGACATTTGGTTTATCTGTCTTTTTACTTATAACCATTGTTTTGGTCTTCCTGGCATTCATCTTCATGTTGAATAGTTTTCCAGCTTTATTGATTCTATTCACATATCTGTAGGTTTTTTCTCACTGTCTGCTAGTATTACACTGTCATCGGCATATCTAAGATTGTTGATGTTCATGCCACCTATTGTCACTCCCTTGCAATCTTCAATGTGTCTGAAAATCATCTCTGTGTACAGGTTAAATAGACATGGTGACAATACACACCCTTGTCGAACTCCTCGTTTAATCATAACTTCATCCGATAGGCCCTGCTCCATTTTTATAAATGCACGTTGTGTCCAGTATAAGTTCACAATTAGTTTAATGTCTTTGCCATTGACACCAATATCTTGTAAACATTTGATTAACAGTGGTAGTGGTAGTATTAGCAGTGGTAGTAATATTGTCATATTGGGTGCATATTCATTAATTGATATATTTTATGTAGTTTTATTTTTATATTGGGTGCATTTTCATTAATTGATATATTTTATGTAGTTTTTTGGGGTTATATTGGGTGCATTTTCATTAATTGATATTTTATGTAGTTTTATTGTCATATTGGGTGCATTTCCATTAATTGGTATATTTGATGTAATTTCATTGTCAATGTCATATTAGGGTCATTTCCATTAATTGATATATTTTATGTAGTTTTATTTTCGTGGAATCTTTGTTCATTATAATCTGCTTAACTTAAGTTTGAAGTGACCTTTATTTTAAATAGCCAACTTTGGAGTTATTTGAAATGCAAACATGTAAAATTAATTCTGGCAAGCACGTCAAACTTCCGATGCCACAGCCTTCTTCAGTAACAGGTTCTATCTATTAAATTGACTCAGCATGCCCTTCCATTCAGCAACAAATGCTCAATAAGTGCACCGGTATCTAAGTTAGATATTTTCGGGGGGGTGATGAAAATGGGAAATGTTGCGCCTAGAGTGCGACTCGAACCAACATCTCTTTGCATTCCAGGCCAGTGTGCTAACCATTACACCACCTAGGCTCCCTGATATCACCATACTACCCACACCTACCATTCTATGCGGCTCCTTGCCTGAGAGGTCAGTGCAGACTATTACACTTGTCCCCCTGGAATTGTAAGTCTTTAATGCTTACAATTACATGCATACAAGCAATGCACTAACACATACATACACAGGGTAGGTTCAACAACCGTACAGTGCGTAGCTTGTACAGGATCATGATCACGGCAACCAGTGTCGTGGGGGTGATGAAAATGGGAAATATTGCGCCTAGAGCGGGACTCAAATCCACATCTCTTTGCATTCCGGGCCAGTGTGCTAACCATTACACCACGTAGGCTCCCTGATATTACCATACTACCCACGCCTACCATTCTATGCAGCTCCTTGCCTGAGAGGTCAGTGCAGACTATTGCAATATGTAGAATCAAATGTAGATAATTGTTTTGATTTAGAAAATTTGATGCTTTTAACTACACCCGCAAATGGATCTTCTCGCATTCACACATCCACTTATCACATTCATGCTTTCGAACACAAATAGAACTAATGTTATCGCAGGGATCCTTGGGGCATATTCTCGCGTGTGCACAATGCCGAGAACTATCATACCCCGCTAAGCGGATTGTCTGTGCACACAATTCTCCCCCTCCGTGGTACATACAGGTAGACCTGGTGATGTTTTTATGCGGCCATTGTGTGTTTAAATTTCCATGAAGGCGCAATAGATTATGTACTGACTATTCTGGTCTAGGCTGCACTGAGCTCTCAGGCAAGAAGCCACAAATACAGGTTGGCCGGCCTTGGGTAATTGTACCAGGCAGCTTAAAGTTGCATAGTCCGATGATTTTGTGTTTCTGTTATTTCCTGAGATAAAGATATTAGGTTGATCATTATTATCTACCTTACATTAGATTGAAGTAACTTTTATTTAAATGGCTAACTTTTGAGCTATTTGAAGTGCAAATGTGGGAAATTAATTTTGGAATACCATAGGTTTATGCAGTAATAGGTTCTATTAAATTGACTAAGTATTCCCTTATATGTGATAACAAATGTTAAATGAGTGCACCAGTATCTAAGTTAGATATGCAGAATCAAATCTAGATCGCTGTTTTCGTTTTGAAAATTTGATGTTTTGATCGGACCATGCACCTTTAAGTATGCTTATGGTTAGGATGCCCACCTCACAAAATAGCAGAAGTACAGGTTTGAGTACCGCTCTAGGCGTTCCCTTCCCCCCCTTTTTTTCTCTCTCTTCAGTTATCTTATCACTTAATAGAGGAAACAAAAACATATCAGGCAAGGGACCAGTGCAAACATTTGGTACCCGGATGTGGGACGGGTCGGAATGGTGGTCACAGTTTGCAGCGATCGAATGTTTTTTTTAAATCTTCTAGTTCTAGCCACATCTGCGGTTATTCATATCAGGAGGGGAACCGAGGTTCCAACGGAACTTCACAGACACCAGGGGATGAAAGGTCTTGGCGATTTCGCAGATTTCTGCGATGTTGGTCGGTATCATTAGAGCGCAGGCTTCCCGTGCAGAGGGTCGAGATTTCGAATCCCAGTCGAGTCAAAATGATGGCTTATAAAATTGCTACTTGTCGCTTCCGAGCCTGGTGCTTAGCATTACTAGGATAGGGCAAGGGCTGGTTAGCTCAGTATCAGGATAATGTGAATGAGTGGGAAACCAGGTCATGGTGACAGCAGTAGATGCCCACGCTCTCAGTCTGACCTAACACATGCCAGCTCCCTTTTTCTCACACGGGAGCTGCTCGTGTTATGGATGAGCAGACAAGTTGTTGTATGCAGTGCACGCATACTGATGTGTTGCGTCAACTCGTAGTGTATCCATGTACATCACTCCTGAGTGTGTGTGTGTGTGTGTGTGTATTGCTGTATGTGTGGCGGATTGATTACTTGTTTGTTTATTGGTTTACATCCTAGCAATATCTAACTCTAAGGTCATATTAGGACAGGTACTGAGTTGTGACAGTGCGCCACTCCTGATATGACCTTAGATGTTGCTAGGACGTAAAACAATAACACACAAACATACATGGTGGCTTTATAGTGCTGCCCCACTGGGAGACCAGGTCACTGGAACCATGACCCCCCCCCCCCATATCCCACACAGTAACATTATCCTGATACTGTGCTAACCAGTCATCGCCATATCCTAGTAATGCCGAGTGCCAGGCTGGATAGCGACAAGTATCAATTTGATAAGTCGTTGGTTTGACTCGGCTGGGATTTGAAAGCCCGACCTTCCGCACATGAAGCATGTGCATTACCGATTCAGCCACTGCGTCCGGGAGATTCATAACGAGATTTTCCGAGTAATGTCGGCTGGTAACAGCAAAGTGGACGATGTGTCTGACAATGGTGATGGAGGCCTGCTTGCTCCCCCTGAGGAGCTGGTGCTGATGACCTCAGCTGCTCACAGCTGCTCGCCACAGGCCCCATAGCGAGGCGACGGGCTGGTGGCAGCGAGGCGGGGGGGGGGGGAGGCGCGTGGCAGCCTGCGGTGGCAGAGCTTCCGGGGGTGATGGGTTGAGGTCAGTAGGGCATGACGATGACAAAAAGGACTGCGCTGTGGCTGGTTGTTTTTTCCATTGTTGTTGTTGTGGTGGTGGTTTGGGGCATTGTTGAGAGCGCTGAGGGACATGGGTCCAGGAGATGTTGTTAAAAGGTTAATGGGCCCTGTGGGGGTTCCAGCCTCGTAAACTGTTTGTTTGTTGGTGTTTTACATCCTGGCAACATCTAGGGTAATATCAAGATGGGTACCGAAAGGTGACAGTGTGCTCTCATGGTGACTTTATAAATTATAATGCTGCCCCGTGGCCCGATATCCTACACAGTCACATTATCTGTATACTATGCTAACCAGTCCTTGCCCTATCCTCGTTATGCAGAGTGCCAGGCTAGTTGGTAACAAGTATCAACTTTGTAAGTCAGTAGTCTGACGTAAGCGGGAATTGAACTCCTGACCTTCCACACGGGAAACCCTGCTGCTTTGTGACATTCATGCAATTAAAGCTAGTTGTTAAAAGCCAACATGTGTGCTTAGGACATGGATATTGTTCAATGTTGCTGTGAAGCAGGAAGGAAGGGTGGAAAGAAGGATGGATGAAAGGAAGGAAGGAAGGAAGTAAATAAACAAAGGGCACTTTTAAAATAGATATTCACACTCTCAGCAATATGCATGGTCTCTTTGGAAAAAAATCTTGAACGAAAGAAAGCAGAAACAACAAAGAACTAGTTGAAATATATATTCGTGAAGCTGTTGGTCATCGGATCGATCCTTCTCGGTGGATCCATTTGCAGTTTGGTCTATTTTCCGTTCCAACCAGTGGTTCACAACTGGTTCATCAAAGGCTGTGGTATGTGCTGTCCTACCTATGGGAAAGTGAATATAAAAGACCCCTTGGTGCTTATCGGAAAGAGTAGCCTATGTGGCACCAGCAGGTTTCCTCCAAAGAAATATGTCAGTATAGCTGATGATAAAAATTGATGTGCTCTAGAGGCGTCATTAAATAAAACCGGCTTTACTTTTTAAATAGATGTTCACGCTCTCGGCTACATACATGGTCTCTTTGTTTTGTTGTGTGTATGTGTGTGTTTTTTTTTTTTTTAACAAAGGAAAACACCCACAACAAAGAACTTGTTGAAATAGATGTGCACGTTCTTAATGGCCCTGTCACACTACGACGTAATGACGTCAGCGTAGCGAGAACGTGAAGAACGTTGAACTTCTCGGTGTAGTATGCAAATTTGGGCACAAGTTGAACGTGGATGCAGCGTAATGGACGAGAGCGTAACGTCGGTAAAGCGTAGTGATACCGTCATTCAACGAGAGAGAACAACGTCACTATGCTCACGGAACGTTATGAACATTATTCCATCGCCAGAAGAACGTTACGTGATGTTAGCTACGTCATGAGACGTTGAACGTACGTTGAATGCACATTCTCCTGACGTTCTCCTGACGTTCTCCTGACGTTCTCCTGACGTTCTCCTGACGTTCCCATTAAGCCTCGTAGGCATTTGCACTCGGTTTAATGTGGTCAACGTAGTGGAACGTAGTGGAACATAGTTGAACGTAGTGAGCAGCGTTGGAATAACGTCCGTTTAACGTCATTGACGTTCACTGAACATGAACAGAACGTACGGCGAACGTAAACCCTTACGTTCGAGCTACATCAAAAGTTTTGAACATGTCCAAAACCTTGACGTAACTCGATGTAACACGACATAATGTGACGTAGCTCGACGTCATTCTAACGTCATTCTGACGTCATCATGACGTAACCCAACATAATGACGAAAAATGACCACGTTAGGCTCACGTTGGCTCGTTGCGTCGTAGTGTGACAGGGGTATGACATTACCAGATGTGGCTGCATTATAACACAACCCTCAAAGTGGTGCATGTACGACACTGACCATACGCCTATAAATCGCCCAAAGAGCCGGCCATAAACTGTTGACGTGCGGCCTTACATAAAGGGGCAGTCTGCGCTACAAAGGGCATCCGACGGAACACAACGCCTCCACTGACGCTTTATTCCCTGCATGCACCGCGGTTATGGGCACGGGGCTTCCCATTTCAAGGCATGGGAGGGGGGACGCTGGAGAGGGAGGGGCGGGGGTGGGGTCTCCTGGGAATGTCTAGGTGTTTTGAGTGCTGGACAATTTGATGGTCGTCCTTAGAAGGTAAAGCCCCAGTCACACATACCCGGATTAGGGGCCGGACGAGCCCCGGACCGTGATCCGGCGTGGTCCGTGGCGATCCGGCGTGATTCGTGGCTGGTCCTTGGTGATCCTTGGTGATCCTTGGTGATCCTTGGTGATCCGTGGCTGGTCCAGCCTCATCCGGGGTCGGCCCCAGATGTTTTTAAATGTTTAAAACATCCGGGGTGATCCGGGGAATATTGCAATCCAGGGTTAACCGGCATAATCTGTGTGTGATCCGTGACTCATCCGGGTTGTCCGGGGGTCGTCCGTGTCTCGACCGGGGCAGTCCGGGTCATTTTCTACTCCGGGAGTAGTCCGGGGTTGTCCGGGGGTTGTCCGGGGCCGATCCCGGGCTGATCTGGGACTAATCCGTGGCTGTGGACCGTGGCTCATCCGGGTAGGTGTGTGAGCGAGGCAAAAACGACCAAAAATAGCTATTATCTGGGGTGGTCCGGGGGAGTGGTCTGGGGGTGGTCTGGCTAAAAATCCGGGGTTCGTCCGGGTATGTGTGAATGGGGCTTAACTGCCCGTGGTGGTTGTCGTTTATCACACAAATGCTACTAAGCATGCCATAATGGCGGCCATTTTACAATATGGGCCATCGCAGATTTGTCTCATGGCCATAATGGCTGCCATTTTGTAAAAGGGCCGCCATTATAGCCATGGGACAAATCTTCGATGCAAAATGGCCACCATTATAGCCATGGGACAAATCTGCGATGACCCTATAGCTAAAAATCTTCCTTAGGGCATGGTTTACTAACACTAATAACAGCATGCCAAAGCTCATGCTTGTATCATCAAAGGCACAATTCCCTCAAATATTGCCAGACTATAAATCTGTAATGGAAAGTGAAAGTGATGAAGTGGGCATCCTTTGAGCACCGGACGGGGTGGCCGAATCGGTAGAGTGCAGGCTTCCCTTTCCATGCTGGAGGTGGGGCGTTCAAATCCCAGCCGAGTCAAACTGATGAGTTACAAAGTTGGTCCTTGTCGCTTCCGAGCCTGGCTTTCGGCAAGGATGGGCTAGCTTACTATCAGGATAATGTGACTGAGTGGGATATCAGGTCATGGTGCTGGCATCCTGGTCTCCAAGTGGGGCAGCATGATAAAGTCGCCATGACTGCGCACTGTCACAAGTCAGTACCCGTCCTGATATGATCTTAGTTGTTGCCAGGACGTAAAACACCAACAAACAAATAAAGCATCCTTTGAGGGTTAGCTGAGCCATGACGGAGGGTTAGCTGAGCCATGAAGGAGGGTTAGCTGAGCCATGAAGCAGGGTTAGCTGAGCCATGAAGCAGGGTTAGCTGAGCCATGAAGGAGGGTTAGCTGAGCCATGAAGGAGGGTTAGCTGAGCCATGAAGGAGGGTTAGCTGAGCCATGAAGGAGGGTTAGCTGAGCCATGAAGCAGGGTTAGCTGAGCCATGAAGGAGGGTTAGCTGAGCCATGAAGCAGGGTTAGCTGAGCCATGAAGCACGGTTAGCTGAGCCATGAAGCAGGGTTAGCTGAGCCATGAAGGGGAAACATTGATAGAGTACAATTGGAATATTTATAAATATTTAGACAGATGAAGTTTTTGTGTGTGGATGTATTTAAATATGTATAAACGGATGAAACAATCGATTTTTTTTTTTATAGGTATGCGACATATAAGTTTGGCGTTCTTCGGCTCAAAACAAAACAAAATACAGTAAAACCTCTCTAAATTGCCCGACCATTGGATCGACTTTAAATGGTCTATTTAGGGAGGTGATCGGTTTACAATGGACGATCGTTTGGGACCCAGATAAAGCGATTGATATCGGGGAGTGGTTGATCTGTGGAGGTGGTTGGTTAGAGAGGTATGGGTAGGCATGTTTGAAAACAGCTGGACCTGGTTAAACTAAAAAGGTTTGCAGCTATGTGATTGGTTGTTGAACACCAACCACACACAACAAAACAACTACATAATGGTTGTGAGACACTCCAGGCGCCCTCAGATGACAGGCAATGTGTCATGGAGATGGAAGAGATAGTAGATCCATACTACACAGGTACCTGCTGTGCCATTGATCTATGGCATATTATAGACTGGTGTCCAAGCTACATCTTGCATGTCTTAACTTTTATTTCTACAAGTTGTTGCCGTAAGACAGACTGAAAAGACTGTCAGATGCTGAGAGCGAGCAGAACACGCATGACGATGGTGCCTAGATGGCTGGTGAATGCTTGCTACTAAATGGAAGGGACAACATGTTTGTTGTTGTTTTACATCTGAGCTACAACTAAGGTCATATCAGGATAGGTACCAACTTGTGACAGTGCGCACTCATGGCAACTTCATACTTATAGTTTTGCCTCACTGGGAGATCAGGCCACCGGCACCATGATCCGATATCCCACAGTCACATTATCCTGCTACTGTGCTAACCAGTCCTTAGTATATCCTAGTAATGCCGAGTCCCAGGCTAGGTAGCAGCAAGTATCAATTTTGCAAGTCATTGGTTTGACTCGACCGGGATTTGAACTCTAGACCTTCTGAACTGAAATCGTACACTCTCCCGATTCGGACACCGCAGTCGATAGGACACACTGTGTGTATCTGTGGGGGGGGGGGGGGGGGTGGGTCGGGGGGGCCGGGGGGGGGCGGGGTCCGGGGGGGTCCGGGGGGGGGGGGGGGGGGGGGGGGGGGGGTCGGGGGGGGGGAATGATGAAAAAGTGAATGCTCTTTGTCTCATACGGATAGACATGTTCCACCGACTCTAATTTGAGTTAGCATGATTTGGAAGCTGTATTTACCCCAAAAATCATCTTTGGCATGGAAAAAAAGAACAAATCTGCTAATTATTTGTAATAAATGTTGCTTATTTGCTATACTTAACAGTTAACAAGACTGCCATTGGTGTGTCACTGCTCCCGTGTAAGGGGCGGGTGGGGGTGGGGGCGTGGGGGCGGGTTTAGAGTGGGGTGGGGGGTGGTGGCTGCCACCAGCCTGTCAGCACGTCCCAGGGGGCGGTGGGAGCAATATCATCTGAATGCGCAAACCCGCCAACCCTACCTGCCAGAGACATGTTATATATTGACACTGCCTGGGAGAGGAAGGAACCGAGCTGCCCTGCTGTCCGACAATTCGTAATCAAATTTAGTCCCGAATTCGAGGGGATTTTCTGTTGTAGGAATTAACTATTTTTTTAACACCAATTAACAATCTTAGTCATCGTCGTCATCGTCATCATCACCACCTCCATCATCATCATCATCATCATCATCATCATCATCATCATCAAAAGCATCACCACCATCATCAGGATCATCACTACCACCACCGTCATGATCATCATCACCACCACCACCAACAACAACAACAATACCACCACTCCACCCCACCAAACAACAACAACAATACTACCACCAACCGCCACCACCACCACCAACAACAATACCACCCACCACCATCACCACCACCATCACCATCACAACCACCACCACTACCACCATCGCCTTCACCACCACCCACCACCCTGCCACCACCCCCATCACCACCACCACCACCACCACCATTATTGTTTATTCCTAGTTACACGTGCTGTGTGTGTGTGTGTGAAGGAGCACTGAGGACTGTGTGTGTGTGTGTGTGAAGGAGCACTGAGGACTGTGTGTGTGCAGGTGTGTGTGTGAAGGAGCACTGAGGACTGTGTGGGTGCGTGTGTGTGTGTGTGAAGGAGCACTGAGGACTGTGTGTGTGTGTGTGTGTGTGTGAAGGAGCACTGAGGACTGTGTGTGTGTGTGAAGGAGCACTGAGGACTGTGTGTGTGCGGGTGTGTGAAGGAGCACTGAGGACTGTGTGTGTGGGTGTGTGGGTGTGTGAAGGAGCACTGAGGACTGTGTGTGCGCGTGTGTGTGTGTGTGAAGGAGCACTGAGGACGGTGGGTGTGTGTGTATGTGAAGGAGCACTGAGGACTGTGTGGGTGCGGGTGTGTGGGTGTGGGTGTGAAGGAGCACTGAGAACTGTGTGTGTGCGGGTGCGGGTGTGTGTGAAGGAGTACTGAGGACTGTGTGCATGGGTGTGTGTGTGTGAAGGAGCATTGAGGAATGTGTGTGCGTGTGTGTGTGTGAAGGAGCACTGTGTGTGTGTTTGTGAAGGAGCACTGACGAATGTGTGTGTGTGTGTGTGTGTGTGTGTCAAGGAGCACTGTGTGTGTGTGTCAAGGAGCACTGACGAATGTGTGTGTGTGTGTGTGTGTGTCAAGGAGCACTGAGTTCTGTGTGCGCGGGTGGTGAGAAGGGAACAGGGAAGATGGAGAGGGGAGTTGAGGGTTATGCGGGTCACAAACTCACTGTGTGGAAGCGACTTGTACAATAATATACATTACCAAGCGGCCGTCTCAAATAGCTGCATGTTTATAGGCGGGTACCGGGCTGTGTTGGTGTCGTGTGGCGGAAGTTACTCAAATTTAGCAAGGCCTAACAGAAAAACACAAAAGCAACCATGGGACGGTTTGTTTGTTTGTTGTTGTTTTACGTCCTAGCAACATCTACGGTCATATCAGGATGGGTACTGACTTGTGGCAGTGCACACTCGTGGCGACTTTATAGTGCTGCCCTACTGGGAGACCAGGCCACCAGCACCATGACCTGATATCCCACTCAGTCACATTATCCTGACACTGAGCCAACCAGTCCTTGACCTATCCTAATAATGCCGAGTGCCTGTCTAGGAAGCGACAAGTATCAATTTTGTAAGTCATTGGTTTGACTCGACCAGGGTTTGAACCCACGATCCCATGGTCTACCAACACGGGACACGGACGCTCTAACTCATTCGGCCATCCCGTCTGGTTACCGTGGGATGGTGATGTGAAGGGGGCAGCTTCATTTTGAGGCATCGACAAAGCTTTATTTTTGTTATAAAATCAAATGATTTCATGAGTTCTATTTTGTTATTGCATAATTCAATGGTTTTGAGTTTGTGGCATTTTTGTTAAAATACAGTAAAAGAACATCATGGTTTACAAATATTTCACAGTGGACAGGCTTGAATTATTCACAGTCTATCAGAACAGCACAACATCGGGACAAGTGGAGAACCATTGCATCCAACCCTCGACTAGAGGATGGAACTATTGATTGATTGATTGACAGTAAAACCCTCTCTAAATCGACCGACCATGGGGCCGACTTTAAATGGTCCATTTACGGAGGTGGGAGGTTTAGGGAACGATCGGTATAGGGGAGTGGTCGATCTGTGGAGGTTGTTGGTTAGAGGTTTTACTGTAAATATATTATGTGGATATATATATTTTGCGCTACTTTACTTTGAAGTTAACTCTGGAGATACTTGAAGTAAAATGTTCCCATAAATGTTGCGTGCATTCCGATATTATATACCGGACAACATTGGTTTCCATAACTTGCAGCAGTAACAAGTCATATTTAATTGACTAAATACTCCTTCTGTGCAGCAATAAATGTTTAATGAGTGCATCAGCATCTAATGCCCGGTACACACCTCCCGTATACGACCTAAAACTGCCCGTTTCACGACAAAGTTTGAGTTTTAGTCGTTAGGTGTGCGACCCCCTAGCACACCACGACTAAGTTTGAGTTTTAGTCATTAGGTGTGCGACCCCCTAGCACACCAGAGCCTTGCGATTCCCGACTTAACTCGGTTTTAGGGCTTAACTCGAATCGCAAGACATTCGAAAAATGAATCAGCCAGTTTTACATTGCGAAACGGGACGGGTCGGGTTGTGAAACGCAGTCAGTTTTAGCACGTGAATCATATACGGGAGGTGTGTACCAGACATAAGTTGAATATGTAGCAGAACATCTAAGCAATGGTTATGGTTCCGAAAATATGCTTTCATTAGATTATGATACTTTCAACCAATCACGCTCGTAGTTGTTCGGTTTTCCTTTTTGATTACTGGGGGTAAAAATATAGCGAAACCTCTGTAACCGACCACCTCCACAGATCGACCACTCCGCTATATCGATCGCTTCATTTGGGTCCCAACAATACCATTGTAAACATATTCTAACTCCCTAAACCCACCACTTCCCTAAATGGACCACTAAAATAAAGTCGGTCCCAAGGTCGCTCGATTTAGAGAGGTTTCACTGTAGATGCATTTCGTCATTGCTCAGATTAACTGTTTTAGCCCATCGGTAAGGCCTTTTCTCTCCTACTCTCTGCTGATTACTTTTATCATGGAGGGTGTTACAACAAAAACGGGAATATCATGCCCAGAGCGGTACTGGAACCCATATTACTGCCATTCCTAGAAAAGTGTCCTGGCCATTAGATATCCTGATGCAATTACCCGACCCGTGTCTAACTGTGTATGTAGCATTTGAACTTGGACTTTTAGTTCAACTCACTACTACATTCATTTCCCTGAATTATAAGTCTCATACTTATAAATATAATACTTATATTTATAACTAAAAATATTCCAAACATCCAGATTTCGCAGTTCCATTGCACACACACACAGCATTTCCAACATCACACAGCGCTCACTACGTACAGTATCCTGTTCATTGCATCGGTGTCAGAGGGGGTCGAGGGTGTTGTAACGAATGGGAACATCTAGTGTCTAAAGCGGTACTCGACCCCATACCTCTGCCATTCTTGTATGAGTATCCTAACTATTAGACAATCTGAGTTCCCTGATACAATCAACCTATACCAATGCATTTCAACTATAGGGTTGGTTGGTTGTTGGAAATTTACGTCCTGGCAACATCTAAGGTCATAATAAGAAGATGGGTGCGACTCATTGCGCCTTTCAGAGGTACGCTAATCAAATGCCTGTTGCTAACGAACTGTCGCTGATTTGCTGTTGCAGATGACTCTCGTTGTGGGCTGGTGCTGGAGGATGCCCGCGTTATATGCCGCTTCCCTGGAGTGACGAGCGTCGACTGCCACAATCATGGATGCTGCTGGGACGCAAGCGCTGTTGATGTCGCCAGGAGCTGCTACAAACCCGGTATGAACAAAGCACACAGCAACCACGCACATGCCACTCATCTACTACTGGCACTTTATTTCCATAGCAACTTTGAACATTTATTCCCAATCCCATAGCAACTTTGAACATGTTGCTTATAGCAACTTTGAACATGTTGCCTATAGCAAATAGGAACATGTTGCCTATAACAACCAGGAACATGTTATCCATAGCATTAGCAACCACAAACACTTTACCCATAGAACCATATTACCCATAGAACCACGAGCACGTTACCCATAGCAACGCGGTATATTGTCTTAACATAGCAGGTGCTCTATCATTGAACGGCCAAAAAAAAAATCAACGATTAAATTTTTTTTTTCTTGAAGATTTATACTGCCTATTATGGATAAGCCTGAATAGACTTGTTTTCACCTTTAGACAGTTTGTCGATAGAAAGCCCGAGCCTACACTTTTACCGGCCCAAGGGATTTTTAATCACATACACATGGTATGAGAGCAACTGGCCTTTGATGACGCTGTAAGTTATCCACAGCAGTGGAAATCCAAATCAGCAGCGGTGGGGGCACGGGGAATCGAACCAACGACCTTCAGATTAGGAGTCTGACCTAGAAAAAAGTCAGACACTCTAACCACTCCACCACATAGAACGCCAGTTTCTACATTGACAAACTCTCCACACATAGCAGGCATTGGCTGATGACTAGAGCCACTGAAGACAGTTACTAGTACAATACTACTGTGTAATAAATGTCCAGTTCCTACTTTAGTTTTCCCGACTTGCTTATCTATTTGTTTTATTATTATCTTACGTCCTGGTAACATCCAAAGGCTTATCTGTTGAATCATCCAGGTGTGATTAACCAGAAATACAGCCCACTTCACCATTGTCTCAGCCTGTGACATGTTGAAGGAGAGCTGGATGTGTTTGCTAGGTACTGAGGTGGATCTGTTTGATAGATAGTCGCCTCTAGACTCAGAGGACAGGTAGATGAGTTATTTCACACTGGGAGCCGCCTGAGCGCCTCTGAGCAGCTCACCCCATGGGGAGAGCTCAGTTTCCTGTCCACAATCCGCCCGCCCCGCTGTGTGGCTGATCACACCCTGCTGTCCTCACTTCTCCTGCAGTGTCTTAATCAGGTACACTACTGCTGCTACGGGGGTACGCAAGTTCCATTTGTTAATTCCATCTCTCATGACTGAATAAGTCCTCTGATCACATTTAACATTGTCCTGTTCTCGGTGGTGGAGTGGTTAGACGGACTCCTAATCTGAAGGTCGGTGGTTCGATTCCCCATGCCCCACCTCTGCCAATTTTGATTTCCACTGCTGTGTATAACTTACAGCGTCATCAAAGGTAGTTGCTCTCATACTATGTCTATGTGGTGTGGGAGGTTAAAAATCCCTTGTGTCGGTAAAAGTTTAGGTTCAGGATTTCTATCGACAAACTGTCTAATGGCGAAAACAAGTCTATTCAGACTTATCCATGATAGGCAGTATAAATCTTCAAGAAAAAAACCAAAAAAATCCCACGGGCTACCTAGGCGATTGCTGTTACTTTGTTGTGGTAACATCTAAGGTCATATCAGGATGGATACCGACTTGTGACAGTGTGCACTCATGGTCACTTTATAATGCTGCCCCACTAGGAGATCAGACCACTAGCACCATGACCCAATATCCCACTCACTCACATTATCCTGGTTCTGACCTAACCAATCCATGGCCTCTTCTACTAATGCCGAGTGCCAGGTTAGGTAGCGACAAGTATCAACTTGGTATGTCATTGCTTTAAACCGGCCGGGATTGGAACTCCCGATCCTTCGCACGGGAAGCCTGAGCTCTACCGATTAGGCCAATTCGTGATTACTAAATTATTGTGTGATATTAGTTCGATCAATCAGAAAATTAGATTTTTGTTTGACATGCGCATGTAAATATGCAATTGTCTTAGTGGGTGGGCGAAGTAATGTGGGTCAAAGCCAAAAGCATGTTGACTCGGCCAGGGTTCGAACGTGGGGGTTCGAAACCCACAACCTACCAGCACGGGAGGTGGACGCTCAACTCATTCGGCCATCGCCTCTTATGAAAAAGAATATAGAGAAGAAATTAATAAACAAAAGTGTTTTTTTCAAATAGAAAAAAAAGCACCCTTGGCCCACCGTAGTGGCTTTGTGCATGTTGGGATGTCCTTTAAGGGGAGGGATGGGCCTGGCTACCTTGAACCCTGCCTCACGTGCAATAAGAGGGGAGCACACAAAGGCCTTTGTGGTGGGGTCTGACATCAGCGTCTCTGTCGCCACTGACGCAGGACTACCGGAGCAGCTCCGGCGTCTGGTGAGGGAGGGAGGGAGGGGGGGGGGGGTGAGTGTGTGTGTGGGCGAAAAATACTCAACAACTATTTCCACCATAATTTGCATATTTAAAAAGGAGATCTGGATTGTTTTAATTTTTTGTTGTAAGTGGAAATAATAGTCTTGTATGTGTTGGAGTGGGTAGGTTGGTTGGTTGTTCGAGTTTTATGTCCTGGCAACATCTAAGGTTCGTATCAGGACACGTACTGAGTTGTGACAGTGCACACTCATGGTGACTTTATAGTGCTGCCCCACTGGGAGACCAGGCCACCAGCACCATGACCTGATATCCCAATCAGTCATATTATCCTGACACTGAGCTAACCAGTCCTTGCCCTATTCTACTAATGCCGAGCGCCAGGCTAGGAAGTCCCAAGTATAAATTAATAAGTTATTGGTTTGACTCCACCAGGGTTCGAACCTGTTGGTTCGAATCCCATGATCTACCAAAACCGGAGGTGGACGCTCAACTCATTCGGCCATCCTGTCTGGTAGGAGTGGGGGGGGGGGGTAAATAATGCGGGTTATGAGTAGTTTAAATGAATTATTATTGATTAAGCTCCACCTTTGGGAAATGAACCTGTGTGTTAATTTGTTAATGTCGCCCCCCCCCTCCTCCCTCACCCCCACAGCTGCCCCCTGTCTGCCATGGGAGCCGTGACTAATGGTGGAGCTGCCCCAGTCGCCATTGCTACCTGACTCAATACTTAATGCCGCCGCTTCGCCTCTGTTCCGCTGCCCTCGCGGGAACCTGAGGATGGGTAATCGAGGCTACAGGTTCCCTGCCCGGTCACGTGGTCTTGCAGGGAGCGATATTACGTCAGCCTGTGGCGTGTCAAGTTACCTTAGAGATCAATACTTGCTTGTTGCTGTAGGATTTGCTATTTGCTAGTCTTTGTTGTTGTTTTCCCCTCCCACCCAATGTCATAAGAAACTATATATTAATTGTGTACATGCCACACTGGTAGGAATGGGAGCCGTTCTCTTAAGAGTAATTTGGGAAAGTTACGATGAAATTAAAGGTAATACATAGTTTTCTTTTTTTTTAGGAGATCCAGGTAAAATGTCGGGACCAAGAAATACATCTGCCTAGCTAACTACCACTCCCCGAGTGATGCAATTTAATTTGGCCACTCATAGGGTCAGCGCGCACAGGTACATGCTAGAATGCACAGACCTAATGATTACCTTTGTAAAATGAAAATTATCTATCATGCTTTTCTGGGAAAGTTAAAACAATTAATTTAAACTATGAATCTGTTGAGAGAATTTGAGACGCCTGTGCGCTATCGTTATTTGACAACAGCAACAAAAACAACAGCAACAATAGCAACAACAGCAACAACAACAAGATCGAGGTGATTTGCAGTAGATTATGATGCATGTCTCTCTGAAATCAAGAAGGATACGCCTTAGAATAGGCACATGGAATGTAAGAACACTATACCAACCGGGAAAGATTGACAATCTTATTCAGGAGGCAAACACCATGGATATCGATATAATGGGGGTATGTGAAACCAGATGGACGGACTCCGGTTACATCGAGAAAGACAACCACATTTTCATTTACTCTGGAGGAGAAAAACATGCTCACGGAGTTGGCGTTCTAATGAAACAACAATATGGAAAGTATATAATGGGCTATTGGACCATCAATAACAGAATGATGTTGGTTAAATTAAGAGCCAAACCGTTTAATATTGCCATCATGGTAGTGTATGCACCAACACAAAGCTGCGAGGATTGGGAAGTTGAGTCCTTCTATGAGGATATGGAAGCTGGTTTAAAACAAACAAAGCCAAGTGATATCCTTGTAGTGCTTGGCGACCTAAATGCAAAGGTTGGACAGGAACAATATCCGAAGGTGACTGGACACTATGGACTGGGAACCCGAAATGACAGGAGAACGCCTGTTACAATTCTGCGTAAAAAACAAACTGGTCATAACTAATACCTTCTTCCAACAGCCAAATAGAAGACTATACACATGGAAGAGCCCAGGAGATGTCTGCAGGAACCAGATCGATTACATCATGATTAAAGATAGATGTAAAAACAGTATAAATAGAATAAAATATACCCAGGTACAGATATAGGTTCGGATCATAACCCACTCATTGCCACCCTAGAAGTCAAACTGAGGAAGTCGAAATCCTCACAGATAAAGAGGCCATACTATGACATCACAGCACTTAAACAACCAGAACTGAGGAAAACCTATGCAGTGGAGGTGAACAATAAATACAAATCTTTACTCATGGAACTAAGCGAACAAAATGAAAATAAAGAATCAAAAATGGAGAATAACTGGAAGTGTTTCAAGGAAAGCCTAAAACAACCAAATGAAATATTGCTCCCACTGAAAAAAAGGGTAACACAGAAGGCATGGATGACAGATGAAATCCTACAACTAATGAAAGAGAGGAAGATACATAAGAATACAATGAAATACCATGGAATGGACAGGGAAGTAAAGAACAAGTGCTCCCAAGAAAAAGAAAGATGGCTGAGATCGAAATGTGAGGAAATAGAAACCCTTGGAAACAATCATCAGACAAGGGATATGTACGAAAGGGTCAGAGAAATGACAAATAATAAGCAGTCTTCGAAACAAAGAGGATGTATCAAGAATAAGAAAGGACAACTACTTTTTGATGAAGAGCAAGTCTCTCATAGATGGTCTGAATATATCAAAGAACTTTTTGACGGGCAGAGAGAGGAAATACGTGATATGAGGAATACTGATGGGCTTCCTATTCTGGAGAGCGAAGTAATAAGAGCCATTGGGCAACTTCGGAATGGGAAAGCAGTAGGAACAGACGATATCTCTTCTGAAATGTTAAAAGCTTTGGAGGGAGCTAGCATCACAAGGATAACTGCTCTTTTTAATGACATATATAACACCGGATATATTCCATCAGACTTAAGAAAATCTATATTTATTGCCCTTCCTAAGAAACCAAAAGCGGTGGAATGCTTGGATTTCAGAACAATAAGCCTCATGAGCCATGTTATTAAAGCTTTACTCAAAATACTACTAGAAAGGATTAAAAACAAAATTAATCGAGAGGTATCAGAAGAGCAATTTGGATTCAGACCAAACAGTGGAACAAGGGAAGCCATTTTTAACATGAGAACAATAATTGAGAGACACATAGAAGTAGATAAGGATATATACATATGTTATATAGACTACGCTAAAGCATTTGACAAAGTACATCATAAGAAACTCATAGAAGCTCTACAAAAAATCGGTCTAGACGGTAAGGATGTTCGGCTTGTGGCCAACATCTACTGGGAACAGTATGCTGCTGTAAGAATTGGAGACTCATTGACATCAGAAGTGAAGATCAAATGTGGAGTGCGACAAGGATGTGTTCTATCACCTAGTCTTTTCAACATTTATACGGAAATGATTTTCAGAGAAATAGATGACATCATAGGAATAAATGTTGGAGGTGGAAATATCAATAACACAAGATACGCAGACGATACAGCACTGCTAGCCTTAACGTCAAATCGACTGCAAGATATAGTGGATGAAGTAAAAGAAAAAAGTGAGAGATGTGGCCTCAAAATGAATGTAAAGAAGAGAAAATCCATGGTTGTCAGCAGAAAGAATACAAACCAAGAGTAGAGATAAAAGTTAATGGTGTAATCTTGGAGCAGGTAGAGTCATTTGTGTATCTGGGCCATTTAATAACTAGTGATGGACGATGTGAAAGAGAGATTAAACAGAGAATAAACATTGCCAAAACAACATTTCTAAATATGCAGAAAGTACTAACATCTAGAGACATAAATATAAAAACAAGACTCACTATGAATATGGAATGCTATGTGTGGTCTACACTTTTATATTGCTGCGAGACATGGACTTTGAAGAAAGCAATAACAACAAAGCTCGAGGCATTTGAAATGTGGCAATACAGAAGAATGTTAAAAATTCCATGGACAGCAATGATAAGCAGCGTGGAGGTCCTAACAAGAATGAAAATAAAGAGACAGATAATACAAATGATCAAAAACAGACAAATTAAATACTTTGGCCACATGATACAACACTAGGAATCACAGAGAAGAATACTGGAAGGGAAGATAGAAGGGAAAAGACCAAGAGGGAGAAGGAGAACAACATGGATGGACAACATCACTGAGTGGACAGCAATGAGCTATGCAGAATGCATGAGAGGAACGAATGACAGGAAGAGATGGAGGTCCATTGCAGCCAACCTTCTTCGAGAAGATGGCACCCATTGATTGATTGATGATGCATGCCAGGGTCTCATCACTGAATGCCTTCCGACTTCAATGCCTTACTACACTGGTCCCACCTGATTGTGGTACACATGCATTACCTCCATGTTAAGGCCCTGTCACACCTCACCGGACTGGGGAAACAGATAGAAACCGGACACTGTCCGGTGAAATAGTCAATGTCCGGTTTATATATACGGTAGGCATCCGGTGTTTCCGTTCTCTTTCCGGTGGTGTCCGTTGTGTACAGTGGCAAGTTTTGAACATGCACAAAACTTGTACCGGACACCGCCGGACTGACGTGTATGGTTGGTGTCTGTTTTAAGTCTGTTTAGTCCGTTTTGTCTGGTTCATGTCCATTACACATCCGTTACGTCACCGGTTTGTTGCCTGAAGAGTCCGTTGATGGTGTTGCGGGAATTCGGTCAGTATATGTTTTCGGCGCGTCCGTGATCAGTCCGGTATGTGTCCGTTTGACATTCGTTTGTCGTCCGGTTATCATCCGGTGGCTATCCGTTTCATGTCCGTTTGTCCAGCGTCCGTTGACACGATAGCCCAACATTTTGATACATTTCGATACATTTTGATACCGAACACCACCAGACTAGACAATTCTTTCCGGTTTAAGTCCGTTGCTCAATCCGGTAACGTGTGACAGGCGCTTTATGTAACCACTAGCTACATTGGCTGGAAATAACCAGGGGCCGTATGCATGGAGCGGTGTTAGCGAGCCAAAACGCGTATAGGGCGGGATTTCTGGTTTAGCGCAGAAAAGTTGGTATGCATGGAGCAGTGTTAGGCCTAACACCGATCGTTTAAACTTGGAAATTCTAACTCTGCTCATAGCAGGTTTACAGCGGTGTTAGTGTTAGGTTAGTGTCAGGATGGAACCCAAATCTACTCAATGCTATCATATTTAACAGAATTACATACGCAATAAGTGAAATCTTATCAGTTTAACCCTAAATGCGAAGCGATATTAACACTGCTGCCGTAGCAGCGGCGATATTAATATTTTCGAATCGACGAATGTAAAGTAAACAAATCGCCACCGCCGCACTTTAACCCATTCCGAGGCTAGCACCATAACCAGTAGACTACTTAGGCTCCCTGATGCAATCCCCATACTCAAGTCTATATGTATATGTGGCTAATAGAGATTACTGCACTAATAATAAAGTTCTGATGGTCTGAAAAATTGTTCATTCATAAACTGCTAATGCTATCCATTGTCTATATATGGCATGAGCTTATTGATTTGATTGCTTTGATTAATTTATTGTGGTGTTGCGTTCTAGCAATATCTGGGGTCGTCGAGGCGGATATAGACTTTTGACAGCGTCCAGTCAGAGCGGCTTTATAGTGCTGCCCCAATGAGATACACTACCACCAAGAGTATGAACCCATAGCCGACCCAGTCACCTTAGTGTGACGCTGAGCTAACCAGTCCTAGCTACTATGAAATACAGAAAAGAAAACAATGAATATATATATATATATATATAAAATGTATGTAATTTAATAACAATACCACGTTTGTTTCATGCACACATGCTGTTCGTCACATAGAGGCCATTGTGATGGTTCCTGTCATGACACATGCGCGCAGCCAATCACTTACTAGGCCCATGTTGCAAACACTTGTCACGGCATACAGTGATATGCAATGGGGTGCAACATGTATGCAATAACTGCACCCCATTACTGGGTTATGGTTGAAGCTAAATGTGCTGGTGAAGCAAATTATTCACCAAACCCAAACGCCTCCCTCTCCGCCCCGTTTGAATGCTTAAGAAAATGCTGCGAATGTGTACTAAATCATTTATTTAAAACAATAAAATTCAATGGCCCTTAGTTAATCTAATCGCAATGGAGGTTAATTCCTCAAATAAAATGAGACATAAACAACAGAATAACAATGTGTGTGAAGGTGTTTGTTTTTTTACATGAATTACAAATAGTACATAA
Source organism: Branchipolynoe longqiensis (assembly GCA_030323885.1). Classification (NCBI taxonomy): domain Eukaryota; kingdom Metazoa; phylum Annelida; class Polychaeta; order Phyllodocida; family Polynoidae; genus Branchipolynoe; species Branchipolynoe longqiensis. The sequence continues at coordinate 30,985 of JASIRB010003963.1, read as the reverse complement.
TTTAAATAGCTTCCTTATAAGAATAAGAGACTAAAACAACATAGAAAAATCTAAGGTGTTATGAAAATCACTGATATCTAGTACTACATATACTGATTGAATTGTTTTGACAATGTTTTTTAATCTCACACGGTTTTAGTATTGATTGTTTAAGCACATACACTATTTTAGTAGTCATTGTTTAAACACATGCACTGTTTTAGTTGGTATTTAAACACTGTTTTAGTATTCATTGTTTAAAAAACACGCGGTTTTAATACTCATTGTTTAAAACACACAGCTTTAGTGTTCATTGTTGAAAAAAGACACATACACTGTTTTAGTATTCATTGTTTCCAACATTTTCACGATCATACAATCGACACAACTTTCCATTTGTTTGTTTAACGACACCCCCCCCCCCTCCCTCCCCCTGAACAAAAGGTAAATACTTTCCCAGGCCCATCTTACTCCTACATTTTACCACAAAGCATGACAGTGGGTTATATATGAGCCTGTCTCAAAAGGTGCTAACTCTTTGTTTTTTTGCCCATGTAACGATTGACACAAAACAGCACAGAAATGGTTACACTGAAAACACAAGGACATTTGCTTCAAATCAATATGTATTCTATTGGGATTATGAAACACCATGTAAAAAACAAATCAGTTTATCTTGAGCAAATGCATAAGTAGATAGTGCGTTGATCGTTACTATGGACAAAGTTTTGTCCCATATTGCTTAGCACCTTTTGAGACAGTTTAATTATATATCAATCAATCGATAGTTCCGTCCTCTAGTCGAGGGTTGGATGCAATGGTTCTCCACTTGTCCCGATGGTGTGCTGTTCTGATAGACTGTGAATAATTCAAGCCTGTCCACTGTGAAATATTTGTAAACCATGATGTTCTTGGTCTCCCTCTCCCTCTGCTGCCATTCACCTTCCCTTCCAACAATGTACGGTATATTGAACTCTGACGAATGATGTGGCCAAAATAAATAAGTTTCTTTGTCTGTATAGTGGCAAACAAGCTTTTCTTATTTTTAATTTTTCTGAGAACTTCTTTGTTGGTGATCTTCTTTGTCCATGATATTTTCATCATCCTTCGATAAGTCCACATCTCAAATGCTGCTAAACGTTTGTACATTTTCTTAGAGATTGTCCATGTCTCTGCCCCATACATTAGAGTAGACCACACATAACACTGAAGAATACGCTTCCTTGTTTGTATTAATATCTTACTTGATGTTAACACTCTATACATTTTGGAGAATGTTGTTCGGGCTATTGTTATCCTTCTTTTAATTTCTTCCTCACATCTCCCATCATTTGTAATCTTTTGTCCGAGATATATGAATTCGGATACTTGTTCTATGTTTGTGCCATCTATGGTTATATTGATGTTTGGTTTATCTGTCTTTTTACTTATAACCATTGTTTTTGTCTTCCTGGCAATTAATTATATATATCTACATTTTATTAAGCAAAAGTTGTGAATGACTAGCACCCTCCCTCCTTCCTCCAACCGAACAACTGAACACTTTGGCTGACCCTTATGACGAGTCCGTGTTAGAACTTACTTTCATGACCATATGGTACACCATGACGTCACAGCATACTCACATCACATACTTCCATCAGCACCCCATGCTTTCATCAACGAAAATCTAAAATAAAATGTTTAGGGGAACAAAAAAAATCGCGATCGTGTTAGGTGGCCTTTAAGACAGTGTGACGTCAATGTGCCTGTTCGTCCGTCCATTGCAGGTTGTGCGCCGGGCCGTTTTGGCTGGGGATGTCGCTTCCGGTGCCAGTGTGAAGGTGGCGCTGTTTGTGACCCAGTTACCGGACAATGTCCACGTTGCCGAACTGGACGCTGGGGCGTCGGGTGCCTACTGGGTGAGTTTGATTAAAGTTGCATAGTCCGATGGTTTTGAGTTTGTGTCATTTTCTGAGAAAAATATATTAAGTCGATTGTTAAAATCGACCTGACATTATTTTGAAGTAACTTTTATTTTGAATGATTAACTTTTGAGAGATTTGAACCCATGCCAAATTAATGTGTGCAAGCATAGGCTTCTGCAGTAACAGGTTACATTAAATTGTCCCCGTATTAAAGTTGCACAATCAGATGGGTTTGAGTTCTTATTAAACAAAGTTATCGATACAAATATTCGGTGGACTGTTATAATCTACACTGCTTTTGTTTGAAGTAACTTTTATTTTAAATGATTAACTTTTGAGAGATTTGAAGTGCAAACATGCCAAATTAATTTTGGCAAGCATAGGCTTCTGAAGTTACTTTTGTTTTAAAGGGGTTGCGTTTTTGATATTTGGAGTACAAATTAATTTCGGAGTGCATATTGAATTGTTGGGCATAACCTATGTAACAAGTCTATGAGGAAATGTAGGTACTGGAAATATAATGTTTTCATCAAATTATCCACCTTTAATTCAAATTCGCTGCATAACAGACATCAAATTCCTATAAGTATTCTTTGGGTGTATTTAATTTTTTTTTTAAATAGTTCTTCTAACCTATATCCTATTTTAAATCTATATATATTGTGATATTTAAATATATTTAAAAATTGGATTAATCATTTATTTTAAATGATTAATATTTTATGTAAATAATTTATCTAAGAATGAATACGTAGATATCACCTTATTTTAATAAATGATGTTCATTTAATTAAATGAATATTATATATCAACAATTGTTTTAAATCGATAAATATTTAAATATCAATAACTTGAAAATTGATTCAAATAAACATACTGCTGTCTTTGTTGTTTGTTTGTTGTTTTATGTCCTAGCAATATCTTAGGTCATATCAGGACGGGTACCGACTTATGATACTTTTTGATAGTGCGAAATCATGGGGATTTTATAGTGCTGCCCTACTGGGAGATCAGGGCGCCGGCACCATGGCCTAATATCCCACACAGTCACAATATTCAGATACTGTACTAACCAGTCCTTGTCCTATCCTATTAATGCCGAGCACCAGTCTAAGTAGTGACACATATCAATTTGATAAGTCATTGGTTTGACTCGGCTGGGATTCCAACTCCCGATCTTCCGCACGGGAATACTGCGCTCTACCAATTCAGCCACCGCGTCCGGAAACTACTGCTCAGTCAGAAAATGAGCTATGGTTATATTGAACCATTATAGCCTTACATACGCACTATTTATCTGTGTTCTTTATGCTTGTATAACCGTACTGAATACAGTGTACAGCAGAAAGTATTTTATCACCCAGTTTCGCTGTGGACATTTGACTGGCCCCCTGGGACATTTGATGTATGTATCATATGCATAATACAGTCAAGTATATCAGATCAACTATATAGTGCACGGGCTTATGAAGAATGTAAAAGCTATTAATAATAATATGCCACGGCAATCGGTGGAAAAATAAAATGAAAACCGGGCGGGAATTCTATTGCCCACGAGCAATTGTAAACAAGTACAAGAAGAGGTGTGTGACGAGGGAGGGCGGTGAAAAAAACTAAAAGAAATAGTGCACTCACTGCGTTGTACACCACTCAGACACTACCTACTTGTATGTCACGCGGTAAAACTGGAATGTTAAGTGGAAATATATCGGGTAAAGTATAGCGTGATGGAAACTGTAAGTTATTCGATTACACACTAAAATGGAACAAATCAGATGAATGGGAAGAATTCCTTTCATTTGTTACCAATACCATTGCAGATAATTGATAAAAGAAGCTATATATATATAATTATGAGAAACTGAGATTTCTTCAAAGGTAACTAAAATAATATGTTACAAGAATCTGAGTTTTGTGGTAACTCACAAATTGCTTAAAGTTGCATAGTCCGATGGTTTTGAATTTCTGTATTTTTTCTGAGATAAATATATTAGATCGATCACTAGTATCTATTTTACATTAGTTCAAAGTTACTTTTATTTTAAATGGTAAACTTTTGAGATATTTTGAGTGCAAACATGGAAAATTAGTTTTGGCAGGCTTGCTAAAACTCTGACACCATAGACTTTGGCAGGAACAGGTTCTGTTAAATTGACTCAGTATTGCCTTCTATGCAGAATCAAATGCTTAAAAAGTGCACCAGTATCTAAGTTATATATGTAAAATAAAACCTAGATAATTGGTTTGGTTTTGAAATTTTGATATTTCATCAGACTATGCAGCTTTAAATCTTTCATTTTAAAGTTGCACAGTCCGGTGGTTTTTAGTTTCTGTCATTTTCTGGGATAAATATATTATTAGGTCCATTGCTATAATCTACGTTACTTTAGTTTGAAGGAACTTTCATTTTATATGGCTAACCTTTGAGATATTTTAAGTACTAACATGGTAAATTAATGTTGGCAAGCACACCAAAAACTCTGACACCATATCCTTCTGCAGTAACAGATTCGATTAAATTGCCTCATTATTCCCTTCTATGTGGTGACAAATGTTCTATAAGTGCACCAGTATCTAAGTTAGACATCTAAGATCAAATCTAGATAACTGCTTTGGTTTTTGACAATTTGATGTGTTCATCGGACTATGCAGCTTTAACTGTAGGTCACTGCCACATGTCCTATGACCTGTTTATATCGGTGCTGTCTAAAACCAGAATGGGATGAGCGAGTGGTTAGTGCATTCACTTCGCGTTCTGGAGGTTGTGTGATCAATCTCCAGCCGAGCCAAGCCAAAGACTTACAAAATTGATACTTGTCGCTACTGCCACGACTAGGATAGGGAAAGGACTGGCTGACTCAAGTGTTGTCTGGATAATATAACCGGGTTGGATATGGAGTCATGTTGCCAGCAGCATGTATATGAACCTGTCTCAAAAGGTGATAACTTTTTTGGGGGTCCATTGTAACGATTGACACAAAACAGCCAGAAACGGTTACACTGAAAACACAAGGACATTTGCTTCAAATCAATATGTATTCTATTGGAATTATGAAACACCATGTAAAAAACAAGTCAATTTATCCTGAGCAAATGCATAAGCAGATAGTATGTTGATCGTTACAATGGACAAAGTTTTGTCCCATATTGCTTAGCACCTTTTCAGACAGTTTCATATATGTGAGACGACCTGATTTGACCTTACATGTTGCCCAGAGCGTAATACTGCAATAATCAACCAACATATGAGGACATGAGCCTAAGTACCACACAGTGCGACTAACTAGCGACTAACTAGCGACTAACTAGCGGCCACCCCCCACTATTTGTTGTTGTTCTTTTACATCCTAGCAACATCTAAGGTCATATCAGGACGGGTACCTACTTGTGACAGTGCGCACTCATGGCGACTTTATAGTGATGGCCCACTGGAATACCATGCTGCCAGCAACATGACCTGATATCCCACTGAGTCACATTATCCTTACACTGAGCGAACCAGTCCTTGCCCTATTCTAATAATGCCGAGCACCAGGCTAGGAAGCGACAAGTCTCAATTTTTAAGTCATTGGTTTGACTCGACCAGGGTTCGAACCCACGACCCCACGATCTACCAACACGGGAGACGGACGCTCTAACTCATTCGGCTATCCCTTCTGGTCCCCCACCCCCCACTATCAGAGGTTACCTGCGACCCGGCTGGTCAGGGGGCGGGTCACGTGGTTCTGTGATGCCGCGGTTGCTGGAGCGAGGGATTACGTTTCTCTCCTCGTCTTTTCTTCGTGTTGCATCAACTTGCAGACAAGGGGGGACTGGTAAATACACATTCCAATAGAGCAGCACTATAAAACCTCCACGAGTGTACACAAGTCGGTACCAAGTACTGATGGAACCTATGAGGTTGCTAAGACATGAAACTCATGAAGACTAAAAATTGCATTTCCTGTTGTACGACCGACCTTGGAAAAAGTTGCTGACTGTAATTTTTATTCTGATGATTTTATTGTTGTACATTAGTTATTTAAGCATCTTTAGAAATAAACCATTTCAGACCATTTTTGATGATAGAGAGTTCCTTGTTTCAATGAAGACTCTGACAAATTACATGGGTTATCCCTTTTGTGTACATCATACAGGACAACCCCGTTAAACCAAGCTCGGTTAAACCAAACGATCGGTAAATCCAAACTTTTTTCGGCGGCCCGGCAAAATACTACCATTTATCATATAAAAAAGTTGGTTAAACCAAAGTCGGTTAATCCACATTATCGGTTAATCCAAACCAAATTCCCGGGCTCCAGGTCACTTCCGGTATGGTTAAACCAAACTTTCATGTGGTTATAAGGTCATCTGAGACTTTTTTATATTATAAATGGTAGTATTTTGCTGGGCCGCCGAAACAAGTTTGAATTAACCAATCGTTTGGTTTAACCGAGCTTGGTTTAACGGGGTTATACTGTATATACATAAAAAACAATAATGAAAGTGTCCACATACATTGTATATTACATTGATAATGCACCCACATTTCTGCCAAAGCCAAGTCAAAGTCAAAGCCAAAGCTCGGTTAAACCAATGATCGGTTAATCCAAACAAATTTCTAGGGTACCTTCAAGTTTGGTTTAACAGGGTTATACTGTATTACACCACGGTCAATGGATTCACAGTATACAAAAATAGTTACTTACAAAAAATCCCTACCTACCTACCATGCTTTTTTTTTAGCTTGCCTGCAACAGGAAACACAGCATTTTGATTTTCTGACAAATTCCATTGGTCGTACTTTTGTGTGCGCATCAAATTACATCAAGGTTAAGGGATTCACAGTAAAAAAAAAAAAAATCCTTACCTACCTAGTACCATACATCTGTTTAGCTTGCCTGCAACAGGGAACAGGACACACAACCTTTTAAAATATATATTTTTTTTTAGGCCTAATCAAGCAAACCCCGCGCCTTGAATATTGCCTTTGCTGCCGACACGGCGTAAAGCAACCACCAATCAATCAATAAATCAATCAATAAATCAATCAATCAATCAGCAAACCCCGCCTGTGTCTCTACCCACAATACCCTTGACCGTTGACCCCTGTTGCCCTTCTCAGAGAGCCGGTGTACATACAACGACGACCTCGGGGCGTCGTACATGGGGAGGCAGACTAAGACCCAAAAGGGCCACACGTGCGGCAGCTGGAGCCTGCAGCCGCACTACCCGCTGCACCACTTCCCGGAGAAGAACCTGACGGCCGCAGAGAACTTCTGCCGCAACCCGAAGCCGGTCGACAAGCGCACGTGGTGCTACTACTCCTTCTCGCCCGACAGCAAGTGGGACTACTGCGCGCTCAAAGTCTGTGGTAGGTGGCGCCTTGGTTTCTTTAATTTGAATTTTTTTTCCCACGATTTTTTTTCCTGATGTATTTTTGTAAGTTTCCTTAAAGGTCGACTAACATGACCATTTAAAAAATTGTAATTCTTTTTTAACATTTTATTGTTTTTTTAAACATTTCTTTGTTTTTTAAAACATTTTATTGTTTTAAATTTGTTTTAACCCACCACTGTGATGTATTGTAGTTACCCGAACACCCCCGAACCGTATTACCTGTATGACGTATTACCTGTATGACGTCATGATCAAGGCTTCCTAATAAAGTCAGTTACGTTACAAGAACTCACGGTGTCCACATATACATTACATGGTGTCAGATGTTACGGGTGATACCGCAGATATGGCGCTTCATGGATTAAAACCCCCTGGACCATTGAATTTAGATGAACGAATGGCCATAAACTGGAGATCATGGTTGCATTCATACGAGATATACGCGATAGCAGCCGGCATAGGAACAAAGCCAGAAAAAAGTACAGTGCTGTGTACTGCTCCATGTTGCTGGTGGTGAGGCACAAAAGGTTCACCGTACATTCGAGTTTGAGACTGGTGACAAGGACAAGATAGGACCATTAATAAAGGCTTTCTCAACATACTGTGAAGGAAAAACTAATATCACCGTGATAAGGTATGACTTCAACTCTTTAAACCAGACAAGTGAGACAATGGACACGTACATTCGCGAATTAAAGCATCGCGTACAGTTTTGTTGCTACGGGCAGTTAGAGGCGTCTCTGTTGTGCGATCGGATCGTATGTGGGATAAAAGACAATGAACTACGAAATCGATTACTACAAGCACCTCAGTTGTCATTGGAACAGTGTATTCAATTATGTCGGTTGAGTGAAAACAAATCTTCACAAGTACAAATGTCTTCAACAAGTGAAGTGGATATGATATCTCATGGCTACAGACGAAGAGATGAACAAGCGACCAGGACATCTCCATGGAGACAGGCATCAACAAGTCGTTACCAACAAGGCCGCAAGATGGACGTGAACAATTGTGGACGATGCGGATATAAACACCAAGATGGAAAATGTCCTGCCCGAGGTAAAGAATGCCTCGGTTGTCGACGAATTGGACATTTTGTAAAAATGTGCCATTTACAGCAAAAGAAGCAACAAACAGCACCAATATATGAAATTAACGTTCATCCAGAGATGGACGATGGCCGGATCATGACAGACCAGTACAGCAGACAAGATCACGAACATCAACAAGACCCTGATAACTATGATTTATTTGTCGGATCAATCCATGATGTGGATATTGAGGACAAGGACCTATGGTTTGTGATGTTTGTAATTGATGATGTGGAAGTATCATTTAAATTAGATACTGGATCTGAGGCCAACATTTTACCTTTGGCAGTATACAAACAACTGCATGGTGCTGAATTAAAGACATCTACGTGTCACCTAATCACATACGGAGGACATAGAATTACGCCTACGGGAGAAACAATGTTAAAACTTAATGGTCATGAATTAAAATTTCAAGTAACAGATGCCGGCAGTGCGATCATAGGCAAACAAGCCTGTGTTAAGTTAGGACTATTAGCAAGATTGGACACTTTGAATGTGAAACCTTCCCAGGAAGCAGATAAAATGGTAATGAAATATTATGACGTGTTTGAAGGTTTAGGATTAATTAAGGTTAATGCTAAAATATATATTGATAAAAATGTCACTCCTGTTATAGACCCTCCTCGAAGAATACCTTTGTCCATAGACAATGATGTCCAAAAAGAGTTAGAACGCATGGTCAAATTAGGAGTCATTGTCAAACAAACCAGTCCAACCCCTTGGGTTAATTCAATAACAATAGTCCGTAAACCTGGAAAATTAAGAATTTGCCTAGACCCAACAAAACTCAATAAAGCAATTTTAAGAGGACCATATCCGATCAGAACAGTCGAAGAAGTCGTAGCTAAATTGCATGGAGCTAAATATTTCTCAGTATTAGATGCACAAAGCGGATATTGGCAAATTGAATTAGACAGGGAGAGTTCTGAGCTATGTACATTTAATACCCCTTGGGGGAGATACAGATATACTAGATTGCCATTTGGAATAAAGACTGCAGGAGATATATTTATTGAAGAGATGAACGAAATTCTAAAAGGGATGCCAGGTGTTAGTGTCATATCAGATGACATTTTAGTACATGGTAGTACAGAACAGGAACATAATTTAAGATTAGAAGCAGTTTTAAAGCGTGCCAGAAAAGTGAATCTAAAACTAAACCCTAAGAAATCTAAAATTTGCAGAAACAGTGTTAATTATGTGGGACACGTCATTAGCTCAGATGGCCTAAAGCCCAACAATGATAGAATACAAGCAATTATTGACATGCCCAGTCCTACCGATAAAGCAGGGGTACACCGATTTTTAGGTATGATAGGATATGTTAGTAAATTTATTCCAAACATGGCTAACATGACAAAACCGTTAAGAACTGTCATTCAAAAGAATATTTCTTGGCATTGGGATGTAGACCAAGAAGAAGCTTTTCAAAATTTAAAAAATTTGTTAACTAAGGCACCCACACTACAATATTTTGATAGTAATCAAAAAGTTGTCCTACAAGTTGATGCATCAAAGTATGGTTTAGGCGCTACTTTATTTCAAAATAATTTGCCTGTGGCAATGGCATCAAAAGCATTAGATAGATCACAAATAAATTATGCTGTAATTGAAAAAGAATTATTGGCCATATGTTTTGGATGTAAAAAGTTCCATACTTTCATTTATGGCTATGAAATCACCGTCAACACAGACCATAAACCCCTTGTTGCAATTATGCTAAAGCCAATACATGAACTTTCAGCAAGAATGCAACGTATGCGCATGCGATTGCAAAACTATAATATAGAAGTGTCGTATCTCAAAGGGTCACATTTGTATTTTGCAGATACTTTATCAAGAGCGCATACATCAAGTATAGCCCCTGATGACTTATATGACCGGGACATTTCGGTTGGGGCTATAGATATAGGAATGGATATGGTGCAACAAGTCATAGAGGCCACCAAGGTCGATCAAACGCTCAACAAAATAAAGACTATGACGTTAGAAGGATGGCCAAATACTAGCGATAACATTCCTAGTGATGTAAAACTGTATTACACATTTCGATATGAAATAACATGGGTAGATGGCTTACTACTGAAAGGTAAACAAATAATAATCCCCAAAAGTCTACAAACCGATATGCTAGACAAATTACACGAATCGCACCTAGGGGTGGTCAAATGTAAACAACTGGCCAGAGATAATATTTTTTGGCCAGGATTTAGTACACAATTAGAAGACAAAATTTCCAGATGTGTCGTATGTCAAGAATTCAGAAATATGCCCCCAAAGGAACCTTTGATAAATCACAAAATAATAGATATCCCATTCAATAAAATTGGAATAGACTTGTTTCATGTCGATGGTAAAAATTATATCTTAATTATAGATTACTACTCTAAATTTCCAGATTTCATACAATTAGACACAACATCTACTACAACAGTGATTGATGCTTTAAAACAAACGTTTGCACGTTTTGGTATACCCAAATATATAGTATCGGATAATGGTCCACAATTTACAAGCCTCGAATTTAAAAAGTTTGCATCACTATATGGCTTCACATCAATATACTCAAGCCCGATGCATGCACAAGGTAACGGACAGGTCGAACGTTATGTTCAAACCATTAAACGGATAATAAAAAATGCATAAAAGACGGTAGGGATGTCCAGATAGCCATGCTCAATTACCGAAATACGACATTAGACGGAATTGGTGTGTCTCCGGCGCAATTAATGATGTCACGGAAATTGAGAAGCAGAATCCCGGTACTAGATGGAGAGCTAAAGGCGAAGGTACAACCTTCTAAACTTAACCAAATGCACCATAATCAAAGATTACAAAAACAATATTTTGACAAGCATACAAGTAGACGTCAAAGTCTTTTAAATAATGGTGATAACGTCCGTTACAAAAACCACAATAATGACTGGCAAAAAGGAACAATTGTGTGTACTAATGTAGGCAATAAGAGAAGTTATAATATAATAAATAAAAATGACAATGTTATAAGACGTAACAGAAGATTCATTTACAGATGTCCTGCTGAACGTGAAAGCAGGGCTATAGAATACGTGCCATCAACTATTAATAACAATGTACATATCACAAATTCGCCAATAAAGTATAAAACACGTTATGGTCGAGTCAGTAGGCCACCGGTTCGTTATGGCCTTTGACATACATGTATTGCTTAAGTTGAAACATAATTGAATTAAGTATGCCTAATGATACATTACACTTACTTGCATGTGTTAATAACCTTCCTGTACATGTGTATTTACATACGGTCCTTTACTGCGTAAAGCGAGACCGTGAAAAAGTACGTACACAACGTTAAACAATACGTTACCACGTCAAACTTCAGTGTGTCAAACAAAGAAGGTACACGATATGGACAAACTATGAAGCAGCAGTAGATGCCGACAGACTATCCCATCACTTTGATGAATATAACATAATCATTCTGATTCTACTGCCGTATACAAACACACCTTGAATTTATATAATAATATATTATAAGTTAACGTACAACCGTATTAATATATATTACATGCTAATTACAGAGGGAAGGATAAGTTAAGGAATTATGTTAGGTGTGTTACAATTAGATAAGTAAGAAATAAAGAGTTACAATGCATAGAGATAAGTCACTACTTGTAAGACTTCTGATGTCAAGACACGGTAGTGATAAATAATAAAGTATTTATTATAGTTAAGTGAAAAGGGGAAGATGTGATGTATTGTAGTTACCCGAACACCCCCGAACCGTATTACCTGTATGACGTATTACCTGTATGACGTCATGATCAAGGCTTCCTAATAAAGTCAGTTACGTTACAAGAACTCACGGTGTCCACGTATACATTACAACCACCACCACTACAACCCCCACCAACACGAACACCACCAAACCAACACCACAAACAACACCACCACTACCACTACCCCCACCACCACTACCCCCACCACCACCACCACCAACACCACCACCACCACCACCACCACCACCACTCACTCACTAAACCACATCACCACTCACACCCCCACTACCACCACCACCCCCACTACCACCACCACCACCACCAACACCACCACCACCACCACTACCCCCACCACCACCAACACCAACACCAACACCACCACTACCACCACCACTACCACCGCCACCACCACCCAAGACTACCACCAACACCACCACCACCACCAACACCAACAGTGTTTCACTACACTGCGCCTCCCCTAGATAAAAGATTCACTCGGTACTACTTGTAGTACACAGTTGAAGACCAGCCTTATATAAAAACGGTCGAAAAATCGGGCTAATGAATTGAGTCATTATGAGAGCCTAATTTCACAATCTAAGAAGCAACATTTATTCTTGATATATGTCATCATTTTAACCCCCAACTTTTGCGTTAAGAAAATAATAATAAACAAAAACTTTAATGCAATTTGAAAAGTGAAATCGACGGCGTATCTCTGGCCGCCGACAACATCACACAGTATGCATTTTTTGCATTACATCAACACCATTATTTCCACCAAGTCTGTGCACATATAAGTAACCATTTGACCCTGTGCACAGACATTCTACTTCTTGTTCAATAACACACAAAAGCTATTTCACGCCCGTAATTACACAACAAAATTGTCGTTCCACAATTGAAAAAGCCGTGAACCAACAATACCCCAGGTGAATCTTTTATCTACGCCTCCCCTTACTGTCACATTGATGTGCTTGTTTCAGAGTGTGACTTCGGCCGGTTCGGTGTGAACTGTGGCCAGGAGTGTCACTGTCAGAGCACCAACGAGGCCTGTCACCCCCGCAGCGGGGTGTGCTTCTCGGGGTGCGACCATCGGTGGACGGGGACCAACTGTCAAGGTATTCAGCTCACTGTCGTTAGGAATCACTCCATGGTCCCCTAATGCCTAGTACACACCTCCCGTTTACGATTCGCGCACTAAAACTCGCGACTCGACCCGACCCGCTTAAAACTGAAAACAGGCCGATTCATTTTTCGAATTGCGAATCGCAATCGTAATCGGCCCGTTTTAGCCCTAAAAACTGAGTTTTATACGCGAATCGCAATCGCTAGGTGTGCGTGGGGAGCGCACACCTAGCGATTTTTGTGCGCGAAACGGGCAGTTTTCGATCGTATACGGGAGGTGTGTGCGCACAAACGGTAGGTGTGTACCAGGCATTACAAACATAAGTGTCACACGGATCACTCCGCCGGTGCCCTTGGAAAGATGGGTGTCATTCGGAGTGGCCTGTCTGCCACTTCATATGGTGCAATGTTGCCAGGACGTAAAACTCCAACAACCAGCCAATCCCACGGTGCAAATTCTGGATCATTTGAACTAATTTGTTTGCGTTGTCTTCATCAAATGTTGTTCTCGTTCAGATTTCTTTGTAAACAGACGGACTGTTTTGAATATTTGTTACTTAGGTTTACTTTTGGGTTTACTTGGGTTTACTTGGGGTTTACTTGGGGTTACATTGGTTTACTAGGATTTACTAGGGTTTACTACAGATTACTAGAGTTTAGCGGGGTTTACTTGGGGTTACCTATGTTTACTTGGGGAGTTACTAGGATTTACTAGGATTTACTGGGGTTTACTTTGATTTCCTATGGTTTACTTGGTTTACTATGGGTTACTATGGTTTACTATGGTTTACTTGGGTTTACTATGGTTTACTATGGTTTGCTATGGTTTGCTATGTGTTACTATGGTTTACTTGGATTTACTATGGTTTACTATGGTTTACTTGGGTTTACTATGGTTTACTTTGGTTTACTTTGGTTTACTATGGTTTACTATGGTTTACTATGGTTTACTTGGGTTTACTGTGGTTTACTATGGTTTACTATGGTTTACTATGGTTTACTTGGGTTACTTGGGTTTACTATGGTTTACTTGTCACCTCAGATACCTTGGGACTTCAGTCCCCAGTCCGAGAATTAATGCGCTTAATTTACACGCAGGTGCCAACGGTATAATACTTTGTCGATTCACATCGACTAACCTGTTGATACCACGGTGACCGGAAGTTCACCGCCGTCACCCCGTTCAGTAGTCGCCGAGTTAATCAAAGGCTTCTTCCAGCCGCCGCCAACAGCGCCCCCTATTCTCTCTGAAAGGACAAGTGAGCGCCTTTCTGTTACCAGGTCGAGCCCGATGGGGGCGCGTCCGCTCAACGGGCATTGGGGTCTAATCAGGCGAATGGTCGCGGGAAGGGGGCGGGTAAGGGGAGCGCTGCCAGCAGGAGGGGAGGGGAGGGAGGGACGCCGGACGGGAGGGATAGAGGGTCGCTGCGAGAGGGCGCGGAGGGGTGGGCGGCGATGGGGCGGCCACGGGGGAGCTTGAGGGGAGGCCGGCGGAAGGGTGGGGAGGGTCGGCCGGCGGGAGAGCGGGGAGGGGCGGCCGACGGGAGGACGGCCGGCGGGAGGGCTTGGAAGGGAGGCCGGCGGAAGGGTGGGGAGGGGCGGCCGGCATGAGAGCGGGGAGGGGCGGCCGGCGGGAGAGCGGGGAGGGGCGGCCGGTGGGAGGGCAGGGAGGGACGGACGGCTGTCAGCTTCAACGGGGGGTGGGTGGGGGGTAGGTGGGCTGGGCTTTGGAGGGGGTGAATGGGTGGGTCTAAGTTGCTGAGGAAACCACTACCAGCGTCTTTCAATGGTTTGGAGCGCAGATTGCAGATACACATCCGGCTACAGCCTTACAGGGCCTGTTACTGTGTTAGTTAGGCGCACAGTTGGGCGGAAGTAACGTGAGAAGATCGGACCTGCGCATTACGCCTACTCTAACTGTGGCGGAAGTGGTGTGTGCTTTTCAGCGGGAGAGCGGTGTGTCTGTGGGGGTCGAGAGTGTCTATGTGAGGGAGAGAGAGAGTGGGTGCAGGTGAGTGTGTTTTTGTGAGTGTGTATGTGATTCGATGTGTGCATGAGTGTGCGTGAGTGCGTGTGAATATATGCGGTTGGGTGTGTGCATGTGTATGCGTGGTTACGTGAGTGCGTGAGTGTGCGTGTGAGTATATGCGGTTGGGTGTGTGCATGTGAGTGTGTGCGTGTTTGTGTGAGTTTGTATGTGGTTGTGTGTGCCCGTGAGCGTGTTTGTGTGAGTATATGTAGGTGTGTGACTGTGTGAATCTGTCTGAGTGTATATGGACGTGTATGTTACTATTGTTAGGGTTTGTGCATGTGTATGCATGTGTATGTGTGTGTGGATGTCTGTGTGTGAGTATGTGTGCGCGTGCGTGTGTGTGGATGTCTAACTGTGAGTGCGGGTATGTGTGCAGGCGTGTGTGTGTGCGTGTGCCTATTTGTGAAGTGGGGGTACTTTAGAAAGTCACGTGGCTCCATGTGCTGGGTCAGTCAAGGTCAGCTGAACGCGCTTCACCAGAAAGTGACACGCGGGAAACAGCGAAACACAACTTTCCTAATGGGAAGGACACATGGTTGTTAGGGGCGAGGGGTGATTTGTGTGTGTGTGTGTGTGTGTGTGTGTGTGTGTGTGTGTGTGTGTGTGTGTGTGTGTATAGCAACAGGAGAGTACATGGATGAGTGATATATGAATGAATGAGGGGAAATGGTGGGTGGTGGGGGGGAGGGGCCTGCACACACATGGCGAGGGTGTGTGTGGAGTGATGAACATATTGCTGGATTATGATGGATGGTGGTGGTTATGGTTGCGGATGGGGTACATGAAAGTGGTTGTGGTTGTTGTTGAGGACGGGGGTACATGAAGGTGGTTGTGGTTGTGGGGGTACATGTTGGTGGTTGTGGGTGGGGTACATGATGATGGTTTTGGTTGTGGTTCGGGAGGGGGTACATGATGGTATTTGTGGTTGGGGAGGGGGTACATGTTGATGGTTGTGGTTGTGGAGGGCAGCACATGAAGGTGGTTGTGGTTGGGGAGGGGGTACGTAATGGTGGTTGTGGTTGGGGATGGGGTACATGATGATGGTTGTGGTTGTGGAGGGTGGCACATGAAGGTGGTTGTGGTTGGGGAGGGGGTACATAATGGTGGTTGTGGTTGTGGTTTGGGATGGAGTACATGATGGTGGTTGTGATTGTGTTGGGGTGTACATGATGGTGGTTGTGGTAGGGGAGTGTGGTGCATGATGGTGGTTGTGGTTGGGTATGGGGTGGCAGTAGTTGTGGTTGTGGTTGTGGTTGGGGAGACAGGTTACATGATAGGTGAGGTACATGATGGGTAGAGTCGAGTTTATGGTGTGTGAGATAGGACACACCAGGGGTGAGTATGCATCGTGTGTGCCGTAGTGCATGCCGGGAAGGTGCATGTTGGGTGTGTTCATGCCGGGTAGGTGCATGCTGGGTAGCTGGGGGTACATGGTAGATATTACAAGCAGGAAGTACCTGTTGATAGGTGCGGCGGCGGTCTGTGGGTAGGGTTCATGACGGAGGTATTGCGGGGGGGGGGGGGGGGAGGGGGGAGACAGAGAATGAGGAGCTACCCTTGTGAGGGTAGGTAGGGCTGAGAGGAGGACAAGTATTTACCAATAACATCGCTTACACATGGCAAACTTGTGATGAAAAACTACAGGTCTTAACCGTTATCAGCATCCTGGGTTAATTTATGCGCACCCTCTCCAAAATGACTTACAAAATTGATACTTGTCGTTTCCTAGCCAGGCGGTCGACATTAATGGGATAGGGCAAGGACTGGTTAGTTCAGTGTCAGGATAATGTAACTGAGAGGAATATCAGGTCATGGTGCTGGTGGCCTGATTTCCCCAGTGGGGCAGCACTATAAAGTTACCATGAGTGCGCACTTTCACAAGTCAGTACCCGTCCTGATATGACCTTAGATGTTGCTAGGATGTAAAATTCCAACAGCCAACCAACCAACCCTCTCCCATTGTTGTCTTCTGCCAGGGAGAAAATTAAAAAAAAAAAAAATTTAAAACAGAAAAAGAAATAGGGGAAAGATATATCGTAAAGGCCACCAAAAGAAAAGTTTTATTTAGACTTTCTGGCAACTCGTAGCTTAGGTGAGTGAGAAACACGCCTGCAGTCCAAGAAGTTCAAACTGCTAGATAGAAAGTGTAAACTTTTCTAAACTAAAACGCTCTCCGGACGCGGGGGCCGAATAGGTAGAGCGCAGGCCTCCCGTGCGGAAGGTTGGGAGTTCGAGTCCCAGCCATGTCAAACCAATGATGTACAAAATTGATACTTGTCGCTACCTAGCCTGGTGCTCGGCATTATTAGGATAGGACAATAACAGGTTACCTCAGTGTCAGGATAATGTGACTGAGTGGGATATCGTGTCAAGGTGCCGGTGGCCTGGTCTCCCAGTGGAACAGCACTATAAAGTCGCCATGAGTGCGCACTGTCACAAGTTGGTACCCATCCTGATATGATCATCGGACATAAAACCCCGTCAGACAAACAATCCTACATATCCAAGTTTGATACTGGTGTACTTATTAAACAGAAGGGAATACTAAAAGTCAATTTAAAGCTGAATTGTCCGATGAAGCATCACATTTCAAAACCAAAACCATTATCTAGATTTGATTGTACATAGATACTTATGCACTTAGTAAGCATTTCTTGCCAAAACAGAAGGGGGTACTGAGTCAATTTAACAGAACCTCTTACTGCAGAAGCCTATGGTGCCAGAGTTAGGGCCTGCTTGCCAAAATTAATTTGACATGTTTGCACTCCAAATATCTCAGATTGTGGCCATTTAAAATAAAGGTTACTTCAAACTAAAGTAAGGTAGATTATAACATTCAATTTAATATCTTATCTCAGAAAAATCACAGAAAGTCAATACCATCGGACTATACAACTTTAATAGAACATGTTATGGGTGAAGACAATGGCGAGCATTAAAAATATATTTTGGTACGAACACCGAAAGAAATTGTACACCTTTTCGCTTCAACTGTCTCTAAAGTTAGATATTTATTATGAGTTCCAATTCCATTAAATTCATTTTGTATTCCATCTATGCATCAATAAAGGTTTGACTACATTGGCTATGGGACCAGCCAGGATGGCCGAATGATTTGAGCGTCCGTCTCCTGTTTTGGGAGCTCGGGGGATCCGAACCCATGGGTTCGTGGGTTCGAATCCTGGTCGAGTCAAATCAATGACTTAAAAATTGATGTGTGTCACTTCCTAGCCAGGTGCTCTGCATTATTATGATAGGGCAAGTACTGGTTGGCTCACTGTCAGGATAATGTGACAGAGTGGGATATCGAGTCATGGCAGCCTGGTTGCCCAGTGGGACAGCGCTATCAAGCCACCATGAGTGTGCACTGTCACAAATCGGTACCCGTACTGATATGACCTTAGATGTTGCTAGAACTTAAAACAACAACAAGCAAACGAAAACGTTGACTATGATGGATCAAATGTAGGTCAGTGTTTAGATTTGTTTAATTGATGCTTTCATCGGGCCATGCAGCTTTTAGTTATTTCTCATTGGTCTGTTTAGATTTTATTTTTTTGTGTTGTTTGTCACTGGAGCAGGTCTGTGTGAGACAGTGGCACATGGCTCCTCACTGTTGGCTTGTGACGGACCGTGCCCGGGTGCCCGGGTGCCCCCAATCAGGGCACAGAGAGGCAGTGCTCTAAGCCAATCAGCTCCTCCATAACTCAAAGCCGCGAAATTTAAATAAAGAGGGTCGGGGAAGAAGAGAGATTAAAAGGAAAAAAAAACACCTGGTCGTTAAAACCCGAACATTTTACACCCACGAATTCCTTTAGTGGATGATCGGTTTCAAGAAATAACCTAATCAACAAAGAGACTCCTAGTCTGTAGAAGGATCGAGATTACATTTGATTTACATGAACAATTAACTAACCTGATACCCACCACTTGCTTTTGAATTTTTTTTTAATTAAAAAAAGAAATTCAGAAATGACTAATACCGACCTATGCATCATCCATGAATCCATTACTATGCTTCGTATGTTCTAGTATACTACGATATACTGTATCCAAATAGCATGCAAATGCATATATTATAACCAATTTTGGTGTTAATTCTTAGTGGTATCTTTTATGGACAGAAGACCAGCGCTGGGGTGGTGAGAAAAAAAAGGACAAATTTAGAAAGGTGGGATGAAAATAGACCTCCCCACTTCCCTTCCAACCAGGAAAAAAAAAGTTAAAGAAAGAAAAAGAAGGATAGTTTAGCGCGCGTGTTGCTGGGACGCCTGTTGGAACCGGAAGTGGTTCTGAGACTACTTTTTTTTAATGCCACATGCCTGCCCATGTTTGGGAGGAATGTGAGGCATGGGTTGTGGTATATGGTAAACGTCAGGGTTGTGACCCGGTGGGAAGACTCGGTGGGTTGCTTTACAGATGACACCGGGACCAGACGGGATGGCCGAATGAGTTAGATCGTCCGTCTGCCCTGCTGGTAGATCGTGGGGTCGTGGGGTCGAACCCTGGTCGAGTCAAACTAATGACTTAAAAATTGATACTTGTCACATCCTATCCAGGCGCTCGCCATATATTAGGACAGGGCAAGGACTGGCGTGCTCAGTGTCAGGATAATGTGACTGAGTGGTCATGGTGTCAGAGGCCTGGTTTCCCAGTGGGACAGCACTATAAAGTCGCTATGAGTGCGCACTGTCACAAGTCGGTACCTGTCCTGATATGACCTTAGATGTTGCTAGGACGTAAAACAACAACAAACAAACAAACAGATGACACCAAGTTTTAAAGGGCCGGTAACATGACCAACACAACTTTACTTACTCACAGTTATTACCATGATCGAGTATAGCTTAGTCGTGATTGGTATATCCTGAAAGAACCTTTCTTTCTGTGTATGGACAAACTTATTAAGAACTCAGTCAAGTCGCTCTAATCAAGCTGTGACTTTTATGCCAGGTACACGCATACCGTATAGGATTCGCGCACTAAAACTCCCGATCTGCTTAAAACTGAAATCGGGCCGATTCATTTTTCGAATCGGGAATCGCAATCGTAGTGCTAGCGCACACCTACCGTTTTAGCCCTAAAAATTAGTTTTTAGTCCCTAGAATCGCAATCGGTAGGTGTGCTAGGGGAGTGCACACCTCACGATTTTTGGGCAGTTTTAGATCGTATACGCTAGGTGGGTGCGGGAAAACGATCGTATACGCTAGGTGTGTACCGGGCATAATGCCCGGTACACACCTAGCGTATATGGACCTAATGACTTTTCTCAGCTGTTACAAATAGTGTTAGAGGTATTTTTTGTTATGTTTCTATAATTTCAATATTTTGTTATAATATAGTGAAGATTTATGTAAAGAAAATTACATGTTAAAATCAGCTGACCAGATCCTGTATAGTCTGATCAAAGTTGATGTCTTTGAAACGAAGACATTTACCTTGATTAATGTTAAAGTTGCATAGTCCGATGGTTTTGAGTTTCTATTTTCTTTCTGAGATAAACATATAATATTGGTCAATTATACTCTACCTTACTTTAGTTTGAAGTACCTTTTATTTTTAATGGCTAACTTTTGAGGTATTTGAAGTGCTAATATGCTAAATTAGTTTTGGCAAGCACGCCAAAACTATGACACCATAGGCTTCTGCAGTAACAGGTTCTATTAAGTTGTTTCAGTGTTCCCTTCTATGCGGCGACAAAGGTTTAATAAGTGTGCCAGTATCTAAGTTAGATATGTAGAATCAAATCTAGATAACGTTTTTGGTTTTGAAAATTTGATGTTTTTATCGGACTATGTAGTTTTAAGGCGAACCGTTGACAGCCACCTTCATAGTCTGATGAAAGTAAGCCATCTTTGAAGCGAAAACACTTACCTAGATTTGATCTCCAATGTGTATACTGGTACACTAATTAAGCATTTATTGCTGCATAGAAGGAGTGGTTGGGGGGGCATACAAACAATTCACTCCCAGCATTACCCATTTAAATGAATAGTGTGCACCATGTACTACTCAAATAATAAACATGTCACTACTGAAGCCCACGACGTCCAACCTTTTGATGTGGGTGCCAAAATTAACATACCATTTTTTTCACTTCAAATATCTCAAAAGTTAAAACCCTTTAAGATCAACATTATTTTTAGGGTAAAGGAAAGTAGATTATAACGACCAAACTAAAAAAAATATGGCAAAAATGTAAAACCATCGGATTGGACAACTTCAAGTGGAATATACTTTTTTTTGTTGGTACATTAGTTGTTTAAGCAGGGGAAATTTCAGTCGCAGGCGATTGGTCTTCCTCATTCCACTGCTCCTTGCCCTATCCTAATAATGCCGAGCGCCTGGCTAGGAAGCGACAAGTATCAATTTTTAAGTCATTGGTTTGACTCGAACAGGATTCGAACCCACGACCTACCACATGGGATACGGACGCTCTAACTCATTTGGCCATCCCGTCTGGTTCATTTTCAACAACAGAAAGACACAGTTACTCCTCAGTGGCTCACTTACTGACTCACTGACTGGACGCGGTGGCAGTATCGGTAGAGTGCAAGTTTCCCGGTCGGGAGATCGAATCCCGGTCGAGTCAAGCCAATAACCTAGTAAATTCATACTTGTCGCTACCTAGCCTGGCGCTCGGCAGGACTAGGATAGAGCAAGGAATGGTTAATGGGAATGAGGTCATGGTACCGACGGCCTGGTCTCCCAGTGGGCCGTGGAACTAACTCACTCACTCACTCACTCACTCACTCACTCACTCACTCACTCACTAAATCAGTCAATCAGTCAGTCAATCAGTCAATCAATCACTCTCTCACTCATCGACTGACTCACTCAATCACTCACTCATTCAAGGACTCGATCAATCACTCACTCATTCGCTGACTCATTCACTCGATCAATCACTCAATCACTCAATCACTCAAAATCTCAATCACTCAGTACTGGGACAGAATATTGCTTCTGAACACCTGGTGTCGTTAACACACGACTGCTGACCAGGCCTAGGGTCTCACTAATGTCAGGTAATATTCCTTATTGATCACTAGCCTTCAAGGTTACCGGCACCATAGAGACTGGGCCTTAAAATGATGACTGATGACCTGCTCGCGAGCTGCTCGGAGCTGCTCAAGTGTTGATATATGGCGAGGTCACGCACCCCCAGGGCGCGCTTTATGAGAGAATAAACATCTCAATCCATCAAACCCAGAGGAATTTGTTCTTTAGTTCTGCCTAGAGCACATAGCAGCAATAGGAGTTATGTGAAACCTTCACTTGAGTACTGGGTTCACTCGAGATTTAATAGTTCAGTTTGATGTATCTACACATGCAGATATGTACTGTACAACGCGCTATACAAATACAACACGCTATACAAGTACAATGCGCTATACAAGTATACGGAGTGGAATAACTGTTCTATTATCTCTATTTGTATCCTCCTAGCCTGACATGAATTAATGGAGTACCCCCCCCCCCCCCTCCGGGCTGTGTTCTAACTGGTAGCGCCCTCTGCCGTCAGTCACACAGGAGGAATTTTCACACATATGCACATATACACACATATTCACACATGCGCACATACACACATATTCACACATGCGCACATACACACATGCTCACATATAACACATACTCACATACACACACATATTCACACATGCACACATACACACATGCTCACATATAACACATACTCACATCCACATATTTTGTCATTGTAGATTAGTTGATTAAGACGGAGAAATTTTAATCATGGACGATTGGTCATCCACATTCAACTGCTCCTTGCCCTATCCTAAAAATGTCGAGCGGCAGGTTAGGAAGCACCAATTTTTAAGCCATTGGTTTGACTCGACCAGGAGACGGAGGCTCAACTCATACAACCATCCTGTCTGGTCTCTCTCTCTCTCAACAAAGTATATATATGTTATGATCATACACATATATGTATGTGATGTAAAAAACTTATGCGAGTATAAAGGCGCCAAAGGAAAGATTCCTTATTTTGCCACCCTTATGTTGTGTACTACTTTATGGGTGACCCCCCCCCCCCTCTTCACGTTGGGACAGGCGGCGCCCCCCCCCCCCCCCCCCCCCCCCCCAACCGCTACCAGTGCTGCGAATACTGTCACCCGTGCACTGTGTTACACTCCAAGTACTGCTCTTTATAATATAGTGATTTGATCAGCTCTTTATATTGCCCCTAGGTGACGTCACTGCTCTGGTTTAAAAGCAGTATCAACTACTTCCGGTATATCTATCAGTAACTCGACACGTCGCTACTACAAAGCGCGGGCCCCAATTAGAGCAACCTACGAATGCTACCTGATCACCAGTGGCTGTGATATATGGGCACTGAAGCTTTTGTTTTTGTGACAACGCGTCGTGTTATCTATTGCAATCCCACCCCATTCCTTGTGTGGCAATGTGCAACGCTACCTGTTACAACCCACCAAAGAGGTGTTGATATACCATAGCCCCCTCCCCCCCCCCCCCCAGCCCACCCCACTCCACCCCCTGAGTGAAGAAGACCCTCTTCCTCTATCGACAATGCACAAATAGATACTTTGCACCCCGTCGTAAGCGCCTTTGTCGTGTTGTATTTTTTGTATTTTGTTTTACACACTGCACCCGTGGTCCGTAATGAATGCATTAATCACCCGTTTGGTATGGGGCGCCAATTCCCAGCAGCGTTAATTAAAGGTGATTCGTATGAGTAATTAGACCCGCGGTGGAAATAAATAACATATAGGGAAGGGGGTGGAGGGAGGGATAGGCGGGGAAGAGGGGAGGGGGGGACGGGGGGGGTGGGGAAGTGGCGAAGAGAGGAATGGGAGATAGGGAGGGGGGAGTAGGGAAAATACAGTGGAAAGGTGGGGTGGGGGTTCGGGGAGTTCGGAGATGCTTGAGAAGATGAAGAAGGGGCGGAGACATAGAGAGTGAGTGAGAGAGATAGGGGGGTGGCAGGAGAGGAGAAAAAGACTGGGACAGAGAAAGACAGATAGGAATAGGGGGAGGTATAGGGAGTGGGAGATAGGTTGGAGAGAATTCAGAAGGAGAATGGACAGAGAGACAGAGAGAGAGAGAGAGAGGAGAACGAGGAGAGCGATATACTGAGACACAGACAGAGAGAGCGAGAAATATGGTGTAGCGTGGGGGGGGAGGGAGGTGTGTGTGGGCAATTAGTGATTGAAACTTCCAATTAGTAAAATTTCCAGTCTAATTAGCCTATTTGTGACATTTCCAGGGAAGGCTTTTCTCTTAGCTTGTCCATACTAGTCTGATATGTAGGCTGAACGGTAGCCAAGTGCTTTGGTTTCGAAAATTGTATGGATTCATCAGATGATGCAACTTTTAACTGGGCCACACACACAAATAAACTGTTTGTTAGAAATGTGTGGAATGCCGATAGCTACCTCTATTTAAAGCTGCATAGTCTGCTGAGAACATCAAATCGTCAAAACCAAAACAATTATCTAATTTTGATTCTAGATATCTAACTTAGATACTGATGCACTTAGATTTGACGTCCAATGATGATATGAAAATCAATGTGCTCCAGAGGTGACATTAAATAAAACAAGCTTTTCTTTTGATGCACTTATTAAAGCTGCATAGTTCGATGAAGAATCACATTTTCAAAACCAAAATAATTATCTAGATTTGACTCTACATATCTACCTTAGATACCAATGCACTTATTAAGCATTTGTTGCCACACAGAAGGGAATATTGAGTCAGTTTAAAAGAACCTGTTACTGCAGAAACCTATGGTGGAAGAGTTTTGGCATGCTTGCCAAAATTAATTTGGCATGTTTGCACTTCAAATATCTCAAAAGCTAACCATTTAAAATAAAACCTACTTCAAACTAAAGTAAGGTAGATTATAACAATCAATTTAATATATTTATCTCAGAAAATGACAGAAACTCAAGACCATCGGACCATGAGACTTTAAGCATTTGTTGCCAAATAGAAGGGAATACTGAGGCAATTGAATAGAAGCTGTTACTGCAGAAGGCTCTGGTGTCCCAGTTTTGGCATGCCTGGCAAAATTAATTTAGGAAGTTTCCACTTCAAATATCTCAAAAGTTCATCATTTAAAATAAAAGTTACTTCAAACTAAAGCAAGATATATTGTAACAATCAATTCAATATATTTATCTCAGAAAAGTGATAGAAAGCTAAATAAAACCATCAGACTATGCAACTTTGACCATCTTCTGCCCGCAGATTGCGTCCCGCTGCGGTTTGGGGTGCAGTGCCTAAGTCAGTGTCACTGCTACGACGAGAACGAGGCTTGCCACAAAAAGACCGGACGCTGCGTCTCGGGCTGCGGGCGCGGCTGGACCGGCTTCGACTGTCAGACAGGTGAGTGCACAGAGGTCACGTCACAAGGTCAAGGCCCCTCCCTGCAAGGTCAAGGGGCTTCTAGGAACCTGGCGCCATGTAGTGAAATAGTCAAATCTGACATCAATTATGCCATCTCTTGTTTCATTTTGTAGAAAAAATGTCAATTGTATGCAATTGTGTGAAATTGTATGTAATTGCGTACAATTGTGTACAATTGGGTGCAATCGTGTACAATCGTGTGCAGTCGTGTGCAGTCGTGTACAATCGTGTACAATCGTGTAAAGTCGTATACAGTCGTGTCCCATCGTGTACAACCTTGTACACTCTTGTATAATCGTGTACTTTCGTGCACAGTCGTGTTTAATCGTGTACAGTCGTGTACACTGTTTAGAAACAGTGTACGTGTAATAGTCTGCACTGACCTTTTGAGAAAGGAGCCACATAGACAGGTATGCACATAAACGTAACCTAATGGTTAGCACGCTAGGCCGGGAGTGGTAAGTAGTGTGGGTTCGAATCCTGCTCTAGGCGCAATATGTTCAATTTTTATATTATATAATTAAACAGGTAATAATTAAAAATTAAATAAATCCTTATGGTTACAACCGTTCATGTAAATGCAACAATGCCTAAGCGTAATGGTTTGAACCAATCGACATAATGACCCAAGTAGTTGAGGAAATGGCGATTTGTCTAAATGACAACGGTCACACTCAGCCACAACCCGTCCACCTTTCTTTTTTTTTCTTTTTTTTTCCTTTCCTCTCGAAGATTTATACTGCCTATCATGGATAACTCTGAATAGACTTGTTTTCACCATTAGACAGTTTGTCGATAGAAAGTCCGAGTCTACACTTTTACCGACCCAAGGTATTTTTAACCTCCCACACCACATAGACTTGGTATGAGAGCAACTGGCCTTTGATGATGGTGTAAGGTATACACAGCGGTGGAAATCCTAATTGGCAGACGTGGAGGCATGGGGAATCGAACCACCGACCTTCAGATTAGGAGTCCGACCTAGAAAAAAAGTCAGACACTCTAACCACTCCGCCACAGAGAACACCACCACTTGTGTCACAGCAACAGGAACTATGGCTGTTGGGTACAGTGCAGTCTGCCTGGTTTATTTTGCATTGTGGTTGTGGCGTCTTGTCATTATGGGTTAGTGAAAAAAAAGTGCTATGCAAATTACATGCGGGTCATTTGTAGATGAGTAAAATATATAATACATAAATGATGTTTTTGTGGGGTTTTTGTTGTTGGTTTTGTCTTTTACTCGGCCCGTAAGAAGGTCATCCGCTCACGTGACCTTCACTCGCCGAACGCCAGCGCTACCTGGTGACTGCAACATGACTATGTGGCGTCCTCTGATGTCGAATATTAAATGTCTCTGTTGAGGGATCTCGGGTAATTGTTACTATTTGCATATTTGCCTTTTGTACAACTGAGGAGGTGAGTACAGCTCACTACAGCAGTATGGCCTGACAGGGTGATTGCTGACAGTCAGAGTTGACTGAGTAGCGCTTTAAGTTTTCATAAACGCTGCATCGAGGAAGACCTGACGCTTGTTCGATCAGCGCTTGTTAGGTCGACTTAGTGAGCTCAACTTCTGGGTGCAAGCTGTGTAACTTAGAGAGTAGACAGGAGACTGAAGCACAAGCAGTGGGGGTTTTTTCTTGAAGATTTATACTGACTTTCATGGATAAGTCTAAATAGACTTGTTTTCACCATTAGACAGTTTGTCGATAGAAAGCCCGAGCCTACACTTTTACCGACCCAAGGGATTTTTAACCTCCCACACCATATAGACATGGTATGAGAGTAACTGGCCTTTGATGACACTGTAAGTTATACACAGCGGTGGAAATCCAAATTGGCAGAGATGGAGGGGGGGGGGGGGCATGGGGAATCAAACCACCAACCTTCAAATTAGGAGTGCAACCTAGAAAAAAGTCAGACACTTTAACCACTCTGCCACAGAGAACATCATGTAATGACCCAGTGAGCTGATTCCCCTCTCTACATACACAACACGTGATTCAGATTATTGGAAGAAATATCATACACATGTTATACTGACAAAAACAAAATAAAGAAAACAAACAAGAGCTTAAGAGCTCACTTTCACTGCTTCAGTGTGTTTGGCCACAAAAACGCAACACCAACAACCAGACCATGTGGCCGAATGAGTAGAGCATCCGTCTCCTGTGTTGGGAGATCGGGAGGCCCAAACGCATGAGTTCGTGGGTTCGAATCCTGGTCAAGTCAAACCAATTACTTAAAAATTGATACTTGTCGCTCGGCATTATTAGGATAGGGCAAGGACTGGTTGGCTCAGTGTCAGGATAATGTGACTGAGTGGGATATCAGGTCATGCATGGTGCTGGTGGCTTGGTTTCCCAGTGGGGCAGGACTATAAAGTCGCCAGGAGTGCGCACTGTCTCAAGTCGGTACCCATCCTGATATGACCTTAGATGTTGCTAGGACCTAAAACAACAACAAACAAACAAATTCCACACCAACAAAACTTTCTGAAATCAAATGTAGTTGTAGTAGTAGCTTCGTATTCAGACATAATCACATAATTTGATTTATGTATTGGACATCTTACTCCTTCAAGTATGCTTTATCTTGATTATGTTTCCACCTATGTTTTAATCACACCATATCAGTAGTGCAAAGAATGGAAGAATTACTGTGAACATGTTTAATGAAGGGTTTGTTAAATCGACCCAGTCGCTATATACGAGCTGGTTGGGTCTCATCCTTTCATCGCTGTTTATACCCTTCTCCAAGTCTTGGCAATGGCTGGCCGCTTATGTAGCAGTCACACTACGACGACAAGGGGGTGACGACAGCCAGGCGGCTGGGATTTTGTGAAATCCCGACGACAGATGCAAATTCGGGCTAAGTTGGACGACAATCAGACGACATCCGGACCACAGACGGGACGACAGCGGCGCGACAGTGTCTGTGTGTGTGTGTGTGTGTGTGACTATGTGCCTCTGTGTGTGTGTGTGTGTGACTATGTGCCTCTGTGTGTGTCTCTGTGTGTGTCTATGTCCGTATCTCTGTGTCTGTCTATGTGTGTGTCTGTGTTGTGACTGTTTCTCTGTGTGTGCTCTCATAGTGTGTCTGTGTCTTCTGTGTATGGTGTGTCTCTGTGTGTGTCTGTGTGTGTGTGACTCTGTGTCTGTGTGTGTGTCTCTATGTGTGTGTCTGTGTCTCTGTGTATGTGTGTGTCCTGTGTTTCTGTTCTGTGTGTGTCTCTGTGTGTGTATCTGTGTGTGTGACTCTGTGTGTGTCTCTGTGTTTTTGTGTGTGTGTCTCTGCAACAGAGACACCAAGACACAGAGACACACACACAGAGTGCGTGTGAGTGTGGGTGTGGGTGTGAGTCTGAGTGTGGGTGTGGATGTGGCTGTGGATGTGAGTGAGAGTGTGAGTGTGAGTGTGATAGTGAGTGTGATAGTGAGTGTGAGTGTGAGTGTGATAGTGAAGTGTGATAGTGAGTGTGAGTATGAGTGTGATAGTGAGTGTGATAGTGAGTGTGATAGTGAGTGTGATAGTGAGTGTGAAGTGTGAGTGTGATAGTGAGTGTGATAGTGAGTGTGAGTGTGATAGTGAAGTGTGATAGTGAGTGTGAGTGTGATAGTGAAGTGTGAGTGTGATAGTGAAGTGTGAGTGTGAGTGTGATAGTGAGTGTGAGTATGAGTGTGATAGTGAGTGTGAGTGTCAGTGTGATAGTGAGTGTGATAGTGAGTGTGAGTGTGATAGTGAAGTGTGAGTGTGATAGTGAGTGTGAGTGTGAGTGTGATAGTGAGTGTGAGTGTGATAGTGAAGTGTGAGTGTGATAGTGAGTGTGAGTGTGATAGTGAGTGTGATAGTGAGTGTGAGTGTGATAGTGAAGTGTGAGTGTGATAGTGTGATGTGTGTGGTTTATCGCACACACAGAGACACACAAGGCACACCAACAGAGACACAAAACACACAAGACACACATAGACACACACAGACACCACAGACACACATAAACACACATAGACACACACATAGACACACATAGACACAACACACACATAGACACACATAACACAATAGACACACAGAACACAGACACACACATAGACACAGACACAGAGACACAACAGAGACACACACACAGAGACACACACAGACACAGAGACACACACACACAGACACACACAGAGACACACACATAGACACAGACACACACATAGACACAGACACAGAGACACAGACACATAGACACAGACACACACATAGACACAGACACAGAGACACACAGAGACACATACATGGAGAGAGAAGCAACTACAGCTTAACGACAAGACGACAGTGCCGCGACAGTGCCGCGACAGTGCCGCGACAGTGCCGCAACCTCGGATGTCGTCTGCTGTCGTCAAAGTTTTTCAACATGTCCAAAATCCCCGCGACAACTCGGCGACAGTCGAGAAAGAGTGGAGAAACTGAAGGTGTCGCGGAGGTGTCGCGGCGGCACCTGCGCGGCACCTGCGCGACACCTGCGCGACAATGAGCGACAAGTGGGTGTGGGTGTCGCAGGGCTGTCGCCGCTGCTTGTCGTCGTAGTGTGACTGCTACATGAGGGTAATATTCAAACACAGTGTGGGTCGCTTAGGGTAATAATCAAATACAGCATACCTGTGTATTTAATCAATTTGTCCTCTTATTTACTATCAGGAGAATTGAGGCAGATGAGGGTTTGGCTAAATTAGTTGCCGTCTCTTTGGTTAGAGGCCGGCATTACGCACACTTTATGTAGACGCACTGATAATGATATTTCTGGGAAATGAACAGTAACCAGATCGTGCTGGATTTTAACCTTCAGGCTGGAGCTATTATGAATAGGATAGCAGCAGGGGGTGGGGGCGGGGGGGGGGGACCATCATTGCTCGCATGTTTGTGATCTTGAATGGTGTTGTTCTAATTATGAAAATCGAAACACAAAAATGTATAATTTCACACACAGTAATTAAATAGGGATTGACGTGCCCGTTGGACATAGTCAAATGCCCTCTGGCGGAATTTGTATTCAATGTCCTCCAGTTTGCTGTTTTATGTCCATTTTTATTATTTTACTGGTAGTCAGTCGATTTAGAGATGTTTTACTCTATATGATATATTATGCATATACACATATATCCATATATATATATTATCTTATATTTTGGAATATTTTACAAAGGTAAATATCTATTCATGCTGTGTTATGGCCCTGTCACACTACAACATAAGGCGGCAGCGTAGGGACAACATGAAAATAGATTCTACACGTCGAACTTCTCGGCGTAATATGTAATTTCA
>JASIRB010003076.1:52503-77505 GCA_030323885.1 Branchipolynoe longqiensis | reverse complement strand
TTATCTTCAAACATACTATACATATATTCTTTATGCTCAACCATAGGATTTCTCCCTTCATTGTCAACCATACCATTCCCTTGCCTGACAGTCAACTGTAGCAGGACTCTTTACATTAATGCATTTAAATCATATCACTCACATTCAACCACAATATAGCTTCCTCTTACCGGCAGTGATACTTTCCAGATACTGAAAGCAGTACCTCTTCACACTCCAAGCATACCACTATTACCAATTCCTCTTTTCATGACTGAAAGCGCTAAATTTTCCATCATTCAATCACTCCTTTCCTTTTGCAAACCATCAACTTATTTCTTCACATTCATTCAAGGTAAAATGTTGCTTCACACTCATGACAATTTACATTCACACCCGCCTTGACTATACACATTTGTACACAAACCTGATATTATTAATATTAATATAATAAGTATATGCTATATATATATATATAACCTGACTCAAGACACCGTTACACAGATACTGCTTTTACGTGGTGTGCATTCCCACCCAATAGTCCCCACCATGTGCAACATCTGTAATATTTTGTAAAGAAAAAAAAAGAAAAAGAAAAAGAAGAATAAAAAGTAGAGAGGAATCAAATGAAATTGAACACCGATGCTTGGATGCCTGTTGACAGTACCGTGCCTCAGGTATTGCCATGAATTATACCCCTGCTTGCTAGGAGTGGTAATGATGCATCGCAGTATCCATAACGGATATTAGTTATTACTACCTCTCAGGATCAATCAGCGACACGCCATTATAAACGGTATCACGACGTGTTACTGAGCTAGTATTGACGCACCTGTACAACTACAAGGGTCACCTGGGTCTTAGAGTGTCCAAATTGTAGGTCAGGATCAAACAGTCGTGGTGCAGAAGAGATGCATATTACAAATATAGATATCAATATATACCAATATATATACCAATATATATACCAATATATACACCAATATATACACCAATATATATACATACCAATATATATACACCTATATATATACATATACACCAATATATACCAATATATCAGGCACAAAACCCAGTAAACGCCAATCCAAACACGGAGATAAACTTTGTAATCAAACCTTCCAAAAGTTCATTTGTTTATGTTTGTATATTTTTGTCCATCACTCTTTAATCATTTCAACACGACAAATGTGGAATTAGCGAGAATTAAAATTACCTTCAGGTAAACATCTTTTATTTTAATTTGATTTTTGGATTTTCGTTTACGAGGTTTGGCACCTGAATTATTCATATATATATACACATATCACTTGCTATACCAATGTATATACTATATGTATGTATATGTTACAATACATGTACTCTATATATAGAGTGAGACAGACGCGTGCATCGCGTTCCTAAATATGCGCACATATGTATATATATATTCCTATATATGCGCACATGCATGGATAGATATATATATGAATTTATACAGATATGCTTGCCGACCACTCATTTCTATGTATATATATAGAATATAGGTATGCATGTATAACATTCATATACATACTGTATATACGTTGCTTCTATATATGTGTATATGTATACATATATAATACATACACATATATATATGAACATGAATAGACCTGTTTTCACGTTTCTATTATATATAACAATGTGATGAAAGCATTCCTAGAAATGTGTATATATTTATGCATATATCAAATATACATATACATATATATATATGAATCAAAATGTGTGCACTGCATCGACATTTATGAGTTAAGGCGTTTGATTTTACATCCGGCGTACGCCGCGGCGCGCCGGTTGTCACACTGATGTTCACACTGCTCTACGGGCAAGTGGACTGAATGGCAATTAAGGAAAGATGGGATGAGTAGTGTGTAGGTGTGTGTGCGTGTGTGTGTAGGGGCGAAGTAGAGATAAGATTCTATATGACCTTGAATACCGACTGAAGGATGCGTCAAGGTCAGCAATGACTGTCTGCTGGAGAAGTGTTTGTGTGTGAGTGGGTGGGTGGTGGGGTGAGGGGGGAGGGGAGGAGGGGCGATCCCCAAAACCTGTATAAGCCGCCTCTCAGCGGGCTCCGATTCAAAATGCACTGCACGTCCACTTGGCAACAACAACAACTTAAAAAGAAGAAAAAGAGAAATGTCCACACGGTTTTTGATCGTGCATGATTCAGCCTGTCACCAATGACAATGCCATCGTTCACCATAGCGCGAGATCATCATCATCATCATCATCACCATCATTCCAATTACAGCATATACATCTATATATTATTTAGCGGATGTGCGCTATATATCGCCCTATCTAGTTCATATAAATATTCACCAACATAACCCGTTAGGATATTGGAATATTAATATCAGTGCAGTGCCAGCAACCTCAACGCTCAGTACCATAATAACCATATAACACAATCATCACCATCACCATCACCATCACCACCAAGCACTCATTCTCTTTTTGAATTCACCTTCATTCATGAATTCATTTTTTAAAGGAATGCGCCATCAACCTCTAAGTTAGTATGAGTCCTTAAAACACAAATTTTGAGCAACCCTATTCTATTTTATGTTCATAAGCATGTGGACTTCAGTTGAGCCCTTGACAAGCACCATTTGAACTGCTTATTTATTGATATGGGCGAAGGGGTGTCAATTATTGGTAATGGGGAAGGAGTATCAATTATTGATATATGGGAATGGATGTCAATTGTTGCTATCGGGGAATGGGTATCAATTCTTGATATGGGGGAAGGGGTATCAAGTGTTGCTAAGGGGGAATGGGTATCAATTCTTGATATGGGGGAAAGGGTATCGATTCTTGATATGGGGATAGTGGTGCTAGGTCTCCTTTGGGGACTACTTAGCATATGCACAATCACTATATATTCATATGTATATATGCACAATCACTATATATATCACGATATATATGGATATACATATAGAGTAATTATATATACACACATACATATCCTAGAAAAGAAGTCTGCAAATAAAGTAACAATTGCGTACCATAAAACGTAGTCGCAATGTGCAGATACTGAAGTGATGGTGTTGAACTGCCCCGTTGATATGAAACAAAGCCAAAGATGTCATCTTGTAGTATAGCCAGAGGCGGCATACCGAGGTAAAATATATATATATGGTCCACAACTGGTTCATCAAATTCTGTGGTATGTGCTGTCCTGTCTGAGGGAAAGTGCATATAAAAGACTGCTTGCTGCTTATCGGAAAGAGTAGCCTATGTGGCGGCAGTGAGTTTCCATATGTTAGACGTCCAACAGCCGATGATGAAAATCAATGTGCTCTTGAGGCGTCGTTAAATAAAACAAACGTTATATATATATATCCCAGGAGAGGAGATACTAATCATTGAACATGTGTCCTATATATTTATATATATAGATATATAATTTTGATAGCAATTTCTGCTACTCGAACACAACAATATATTAATAAGCCAGAGCACATCAAATCTACCTTTCACACCTAAATACGCAACAATTCACACCTTTTCATCAGTGTTTTATTGCTCATGAACAGACCTGCCAAGCAGAGATGGTGTGCTGAATTCGGTAACGATGGCAACATTTTATCATTTGTCATTTTCTCCTCCAGCACCAAATATTCTGATTAGCGTTGTAACATATTTTGTTTCTTTGGTGACATTTCTTGTTCAATTAAGGAGATCGCGAATCCTGGAAAGTTACATATAATTATGACGATAAGGTTATGCGTGTGGTGTGTGGAAGGTTATCACCATGTGTATTATTCTTAGAGTAACATACCATGGGTGGCAGACAGTCTTAGAGTAACTTAGAATATCCCTTTTATAATCTTTTATTACAATTTGAATCGTTTTAAAATTTCCAATACAAAAATCTGAATTCACTTTCTAAGGTTCGGATTAAGATTTAATTTTGAATTTGAAACATTAAAATGCATTTTAAGGATTTTTTTCTTTCAAATCATCGATCACAAATCGTTTTATATTCAATGGGATATAACCCCGCAGGCCTCGCGCGCGGAAGGTCAGGATTCGTTTCATGGTCGAGTCAACCCAATGACTTTAAAATTGATACTTGTTGCTTCCTACCCTGGCGCTCATCATTAATAGGATAGGGTGTCTGGTAGGTGTCAGGATATTATGTGACTGAGTGGGATATCGGATCATGGTGCTGGTGGCCTGATTTCCCAGTGGGGCAGCACTATAATGTCACCATGAGTGTCCACTGTCCACAAGTCGGTACCGGTCCTGATATGACCATATAGATGTTGCTAGGACGTAAAACAACAACAAACAAACAAAACATTTTTACTGTGATCAGTTCACTTCTTTGTTAAGCATGAAAACGTTCGGACATTATAGCGATGGTTGATATAGCACATTTCGGGATCGGCGCGATGGTTGATATAGCACATTTCAGACTGGCTCCAGCTTTTGTAAAGATAGACACATCCCCTCTGAAAATACCACCTACATAAACCAACCACATTGAGCATGATGGCATAGCGGATGTTATTAACTACGCGCATGCGCAGTCAGTCGCCAATGCTGGGGGGTGGGGGGAGAGGGGAGAGCCCAGCGCCTGTTAAGTGAGTGTGACATTACTGCTGTTTACATTAGCATATGTAAGGCTCATGTATGTCACGACACTGTTGACAGTACCTGGTCGGGTCCCTGCCACCTCTCATGAATGAGTGTGCGACCGCTATTGTATAAAGAGTGGCACACTCAGAGAAAAGGGAGCGTGTTCCTGTAAAGGCAACACCAATTTGAAATGGTGTATATTTATGTTGTTATTGGTTGTTGTTGTTGCTGTGATGACAACTTTATTGCCATATATCCCCGAGGGCCAAGAGAATGCTTGTTAGCGAGCATTGCAAATTCAAGGTTTATGCACATGTCTTGGACCGTAACCATAAATTATGATTATACACCACGAGTTTGCCTTTCAAGCATTAGCCATTTTGATCAGTAGAAATTCAAATTTAAGTGCGCTTTTATGAAAGAAGAGGGGAAAACTCACGCAAAGCTTTATAGTTGCCCGAGCAATATACCAAAAAGTGACTGATTAGGCTAATAATAATATCAATGTTATCAAACCAGATACAGAGTGCAAGCCAGGCCAATATCACCTTAAGAGATGGTATCAAAGCTATGCAATAATAATATTACATGCTTTATATTTCAAAAACCAGACTGGCATCCATTATTGAGGTAGAAAATGTGCTAGTCATAAGTGCATTTCTCTTTCGTTGTCCACCTATTTGATCCAGCCACTTCCGCCAAGTTTCTGTTGATTGTGTGACGTGACCGTCACAGAAAAACTGGTAATATCGCCCGGGTCATACCTGATTAGCAGTGCCACAGGCATTGTGGGCGGGTTTAGCGGTGCCAGAGGCATTGTGAGGTGGTTGTCACTGAACGCCAGTGTCTTGTATGTGCTAATCATTTGGCACCCATCACCCCTGCGGAAAAGGTCTATTGGTTGGTGTCTGGCCTCTGCTTGACAGCGAGGCGTGGGGCTGTTATTGGAAAGCAATAGGAGCCTCTGGTGATAATGGAACTGATCAGGTGACAATGGATTAGGTGACAAAAAGAGAAAGACGGGAACTGGAATTTTGTGGAAAATAGCAATTCAGGAATTAGTTTTCCGACATCAGATAATATTAGGATTTTGATGTTCGCCTTCCTAAACGATGGAGCCATAACCATATGGATGAAATTTGAGAATTCATGTGGAAATAAATCTTGGGTGAATTTTGACTGGTGATCTATATATATGTGATAGCTGGTTACTTCTGATATATGTTCACACTTGCAATATGTATAGTTGTATTAATAGATTCCGTATGCTGATGGCGATCGCGCTGCAAACTGCCAAGCTGTTTCAATTAAACCTGATATCAAACTGACCTACTTAATTATTGGCACCCTGCCATGGCTCCGGGTGCATTTCTAATTTTAAATTTCCCCCAATCAAAATGGTTCAAGCTTAATGTTGCATAGTCCAATGGTTTTCAATTTCTGTATTTTTTTCTGAGATAAATATATTAGATCGATCACTAGTATCTACTTTACATTATTTCAAAGTTAGCTTTATTTTAAGTGGTAAACTTTTAGATATTTTTAGTGCAATCATGTAAAATTAGTTTTGGCATGCTTGCCAAAACTCTGACACCATAGTAACTGCAGTAACAGGTTTTGTTAAATTGACTCAGTATTGCTTTCTACGCAGGAACAAATGCTTAATAAGTGCATCAGTATCTAAGTCAGATATGTCAAATCAAATCCAGATAATTGGTTTGGTTTTTGAAAATTTGATATTTAATCGGACTATGCTGCTTTAACCGAAAGTAAAAAGTCACTTAATAAATGTATTATTACACTAAATTTGTCTGCGGCCCTTCGGTCCCAAGAATGCGCCATTAACCTCAATCAATACTAATGGCAGCAGCCCTCGGACCTCAAGTCAATATTGAGTTTGGCCTGCTAGCAGATATATCCAGCAAAAACTGCTTATTATACATTTGAACAACAACAACAACAACTGCAACATCCACCACCACAAAAGGACAGGCGACATATCCTATACAGAGGAACATGACTGTCCCATGTCGCCGAGGGCCACATGGAGTCTTGGATCGGGTCCAGGGTGTCGGGCCATCAGAGGTGGTGGACTAACACCATGGACTCGCCCCCCTACCCCCCCCCCCCTCACCCCCACAACACACTCAGACACCTCTTAGAAAAAAAGAGAACACACCACACAACTCGACAAGACAAAGACAAGTCAGCACCTGGAACTGTAACCTCATTCATCATTTGATGGAAGCATATATATAGATTAGTTAGACGAATCTTACCTGGGTATAGATGATGGATAACTATTGTTTTACCGAGGTAGAAGCCTCGGTTAGACGTGGGCGAGGGAGAAGGAAGCACATCCGGGTCCAGCAATCTTTACCTACTAATTCAGGATAAAAATGATTCTAAAAAACAACCTAAGGTCAAGTGACCTCATGCTAAATTGAGTGATTGACTAGACGTGGCAGGGCGTGGTGGGTGGGCCCTCGCCCACGTCTAACCGAGGCTTCTACCTCGGTAAAACAATAGTTATCCATCATCTATACCCAGGTAAGATTCGTCTAACTAATCTATTTTACCTCGGTATGCCGCCTCTGGCTAGCCGTAGGCTAGGGAGACCTTTACGTAAAATAATTTTTATCCTGATATTCTTGTTTTGTTATTATTCTTTAGTGATTATGTCTTATGTATGCAACAATGGAAAAGCGATTTGTATGGCAAAAAAGAGGAAAAACCAATGTTTTTCTTACCTCTCTCTTTCAGTTGGTGAGTAGCCTGTGCGCTATCGGCTGAGGCTTCTCTAGTCGTTTGTGGTAATGTCTAGCAAACGAAGTAGCGGTTTTCCATCCCGCGTGAGCTAGGATCCGTTTAACGGAGATGCCTAGCAATCTTGCCTTGGACACCATTGCACCACGTGTAGAGTGCGATGAGTACCTGTCTGTATTTACTCCCGCCAGTTTTAACACATTCATTGTCCATCGGGCGAGGGTATCCCTGGAAATGGCCTTGTGTGGCTTAATAAAGCTGACCAATAGCTGTCTTGAGTTTCTTATTAATCTTGTCTTGGATATATAATTTCGTATCGCAGATACGACACATAACTTGCGATCCTGAGTGAAACTGGACACCCCTATCGTAGAAAGGGGGTCACCTAATCGGTTTGATTTTAATAAAGTTGATAAATCAAACGTGGCCTCTTTACTGTCAATTTCTAGACCATTCAGCGACAGGGCAACTATAGTTTGGCCTCTGTGTCCAGTGACCAGGAGAAGCAAAACTGCGACTTTGAAACCTAAAAGTTTAACGTCCAGAAACTTATTTTCTGGCCATTTCTTGAAGAGGTTGAACACTAGAGAAACATCCCAAAACCTATTATATTTGGGTTTAGGCGGATTCCTCTGATAAATTGATCGTATGATCCAACAAATAACATGGTGTTTACCCATTGTTTGTCCATTAACCCGCGGTAGGATTATCGACAGAGCACATCTGGCAGCGTTAATAGCGCCATATCCTAGGCCTTCGTCCTCTAGGTAACGTAGGAAGAGTCCTACCTGGGATACTGTGGGAGTCATTGGCTTGACTTTCTTAAGCAGGCAATAAATACCCCATTTCTTTAAATACGTAGTATACATTTTCACCGTTCCTTTTCTCCACGCATCATCAACCAAACGCTGTTGTGTAATTTTGTCTAAGCCAAACTGTTCTAAATATTTATTTAAAAAAGGAATGCCACTAACGGAGTTGTCGACACGTTTCCGTGGCGTTCTAGTGGTCCCTGATGTTTGAGGTTTCCTCGGAATCTTGGGAAGCGAAGGCTGCTTTTGGCTGTGGCTAGTAACGTCGGTAGCCACGGTTGCGTGTGCCACTCGGGGACGATGAGTATGGCGTGTGTCCCCTCCATTTGAATCTTTCTGGCGACTTTGCTAATGATAGTAAAGGGGGGGAAAATGTAAAAGAAATGATGTCGCCACTTTAGGGAGAAGGCATCAATGTGCCAAGCATTGGGTTCCGGGTGCCACGAAACATATTTTGGAATTTTAAAGTTATTACGCGAAGCGAACAAATCGATCTGAGGTGAACCCCATGTGTGACAAATGTGTTTGAAAATGGATGGATTAAGTGACCACTCTAAGTGATCATGGAACTGGCGACTCATCTTGTCAGCTAGACAATTTTGTGTGCCTGGAATGTGATTAACAGTTAACCAGACATCAAAGGTTTGAGCCCAGTTCCAAATGAGAAGTGCCATTGCATTACATTTAATCGATTTTGTACCTCCCATATTTCTGACATAAGCCATAGCTGTGGTGTTATCCGTGAGGATACGTACATTATTTTTGGGTATTTTTACTAGACTGGTTAATCCCAAGTAAATGGCCCTTAGTTCTAGAACGTTAATATGATCGGGGAGTTCCGATTCTAGCCATCTTCCTCCCGTTGCTACATCATTTTGATGTGCTCCCCACCCTTGGAGAGACGCGTCAGTGGTAACGGTAGTGTCAGGCTCTCCCATTCTAATGGGATTGGGGGAATGGTCAAAGTGGTTTAGCCACCAATAAATGTCGGCTAGGCCGTTCTCCGAAATAAACATGGTCTTTTCAAAGTTTCCCTTTGCGCGGGCCAGCGCCAAATTTTTATCAATTTCGAGGGATTTTATGTGTGCCGCTCCGTATAGAATAGCTGGACTATACGAAACCATGACCCCGATAAGGACCGCGACCTGTCTAATCTTTGGCCTAGAAGTGTCTAACAGCTGTATCGCTGTGCGGTAAAGCTTATCTTTCTTTTGGCGTGTAAGCGAAACGGTCATAGCCGTGGTGTTCAGAATGAACCCGAGACACTTAAGCTCCTGAGTAGGAGAAAAAACTGATTTCTTGTTATGTATGAAGAAACCCAATTTGGTGAAAATTTTGCATAAATCTTTAACAGCGAGTTCACATTGCGTGAAAGATTGGCCCATAATAAAAGAATCATCTATGTATGGAAACATACAATGCCCCAATTTTGCCATGTGTGCAAAAATTGGTTTCAACAACTTAGTAAACAGACGCGGTGCGCAGGCCAAACCATTAGGTAAACATGTAAATTCAAAAAGTTGGCCATTCCAGAGAAAACGTAGGTATTTCCGATCTGTCTGGTGAATAGGAACGGTGTAGTACGCATCCCTTAAATCAACACTCGCTAGCCAACACCCTGGGGTAATTAAATCACGAGCTGTTTCTAAAGAAAACATTTTGAAATGTTTGTATTCAATGATTTCATTCAACTGAGTTAAATCTAAAATCATTCGGATTGAACCATCAGGTTTAGGAGTAGAGAAGATATTGGAAATATATTCCCCTTCAGTATGTTCAACTCTGTTGACAATGCCCTTAGACTCAAACAGTAGAACCTGGTGATCTAGCTGAGATTTTTCTAGTGAATTAAACTGATACGGAAAAGGCGCTCTCTTTTGTATAGGCAATTGTGTGAAAGGGATGTGAATGCCTTTAACAATATTCAGGACCTCTGGATTAGTGGTTAACTGTTGCCATTGATGTAAACAATTAGAAACATTCCCTGCTTGAAAAAGGCTTACTTCAGTTTGAGTTTCCTCCGTGACCATTGTAGGGTCAGGAGGCTGCACTGTTTGTGTGGAAATCTCTACTTGTTCCCTTGTTTCGGGAACTGGGGCTTGGGAACGAAATCCCTCTTGTAGCCGCGGTTGTCGTTCCAGTTTGAGGCCGGCCTGTCGCCTCGGCCCCTTCCTCGCTGGTTGAACTGGAAGGACGGTCCGCCCCTGAACGGCCTTCCTCCTCTGCGGAATCGAAAATCCGTCCTAGACTTTCTGAACCCTGCTGGGTTTTGGAAGCGACGACTCTTTGCTTCAGTGTTTTTAGCACTCTTGTAGTCGACCTCTACCTGTTTGTACAGGTAAGCTAGCTGACCCCCAAACATCTTGGATTTATCAAGCGGTTTGCTCTTGATAGGGGTAGGTCCGGAATACACGGTGTATTCCTTACCATCATGGTCCGTTACCTTGTTAGAGCGGGCAACCTCTTTTCCGGCATCTGTGGTGACCGATTTGAAAACGTTTTCAAATCTCCGATGGGTCATGTAGTTACTAGCGGCTGCTAACAAAGCTATGCCCCGGTCCATAACCCGCGCCAAAGACGAGAACTTGTTCTCTGTCTGCATCCTGTTAGCCACAGGGATAACAGACGTCAAGGCACCCAAAACTGCCTTATGGATAAGGCAGAGGGAAGTTTCATAACGACGGCGTTCGTCGGAAAGATGAATGCCGGAATCCATCTCTTTGAAAACCGAAGCAGGAATGCCCTTAACTCCTGAAATCTGCTCAGTCAACTTGTTGATGACTTCGATCGGTTTAAACGTAGTGAAATGGCTATTCACCGTTTTGCGCATCATGGTAGTGGTGCGCACTTTCTGAGCTTTCTTTTTGACAATCTTCTTGCCAGCTTTAACGCCTATTTTGGCGTAGACTCCCGCTCGTTCCGTGTCGGAATCCGACTCGGTGGAAGAAGAGTCGGACGACGAGTCTGAAGAGGAGTCCTTCTTCTTCTTCTTCTTCTTCTTCTTTTTGGACTTTTTGGAGCGCTTAGAGTTCGCTTTCTTTGTGAACTCGTCACCAGAACTGCTCACTGGGCGGCGTTTCTTGCCCCGCGCTTTCGGTTTCGGAACCTCAGGTGCCGAAAGCGTGTCCTCTTCGTCCTCAGAAAAGTCTTCCCAATCCTCATCAGGGATTTGGGAAGGATCTGGAAAGGTCTGCGCCTGGAAAAGGCGCATCTTCTCCTCCATCATCTCCGCCATTTTCGCCTCCCACCCCACTGGTTGAGGGGCGTGATCACTGTCTTGATCCGAGGCATGAGCCCCAGGATGTGGGGACGGCGGAGCCGTAGCCGGTGGAGACGAATCGTAATCCGTCGGGGGGACACCCACCGCTGCAGCGGGCGGCTTATTCCGGCGAGTGGCCATCGGGAACTGTAACGAAACCAAAGCGTTACTAACCCGGAATCATCTCAACTACACAAGTGTAAGCCAGTAAACTGGGTTGAGGAACATGGTACAGAGAACGTGTTTTGCAACGTGTCAGTACAGGCGTGAAGCTAAATTTGCCGTAGGTGTGTGGTAACGAAACCAACCAAACGGAGGGCATCGATCGTGAGATCGGCCCCTCTCTCTGTTCCGTACACTTCTCCCACCTGTGGCTACAGCGCCAACAAGTTGGAGAAAATATTACGAAACTCGGAGGTTCGCCTTAAACCGGTCAGGGGTGTTTATAAAAAACACCCAGAAGCATCCCCAACATCATCCTCTATTAGGATCCGGGAGACTTTTCTTAGGAAATGAGCAACTCGGGTTGCCATTTCTCCCTGTCTGAAAAACAGGTGTCGATAGAACTCAGTATCGGTTTCGTTTGTGCCAGCGGCACGCAATGTTCTATCCGTAAGTTAAAAAACGTACAAAGTCCAAACAGGACTGAAGAAAGTTCTGAACTTTCATAAAAGGATGCTATAGAGCATGATAAACAAAGTTATCGAAGAAAACAGTACTTACTTTTGGATAAAAGCAGTAGTAGTAGATAAATCCTGTGGAGCAACTCACAAACGTCCTCCCGTTGTGAGTTACTTATGCTAATTGCTGGACCCGGATGTGCTTCCTTCTCCCTAGCCTACGGCTAGCCAGAGGCGGCATACCGAGGTAAAATATATATATATATATATATATACATACATATATATATATATGTATATATATATCTATATATGAAGAGTTCGGGCGCAAAACCACGTAAACGCCAATCGAAAAATGGAGATGAATATTGGAATCAAACCTTCAAAAAGGTGTTTTTTTCTCTCTCTATTCCTTCTTTTTTGTTCAATGCTCCATACGCATGTGATCATATGAAAAGTGGAATTTGTGATAATTAAGATAATTGTTACGTAAACAACTTTTATTTATTCTATATTTTTGGATTGGCGTTATATAGAATGTATATAATTATATATATATAAATGTACATATATGTATACATATATATGCATATAAATATATATGAAGAGTCTATATCAACATATATATGTAAGCTGCCATATATGTAAGCAAATCCATTTCTTTTCCGCAGAAGCCAACACATCCCCCTATATAATTATAATGCCCTATTCAATTGAATTTGATAGATTTATACAGAAAACAAGTGAAATGGATTTGTTGATTGTTGCGCCTGAACTCTTCATATATTGATATATAGCTATGCACACATACATCTATATCAACATATATATGTCAACATATATATACACACACTCTGGCTTCAGTAGACTTCACACCAGTAGGTACCTGTGGGATATGGGAATGTGTGAACGTAACACACAAGACGGGATGGCCGAATGAGTTAGAGCGTCTGTCTCCCGTGTTGGTAGATCGTGGGGTTGAACCCTGGTCG
Organism: Branchipolynoe longqiensis; assembly: GCA_030323885.1. NCBI lineage: Eukaryota > Metazoa > Annelida > Polychaeta > Phyllodocida > Polynoidae > Branchipolynoe > Branchipolynoe longqiensis. The sequence continues at coordinate 64,460 of JASIRB010003076.1, read as the reverse complement.
AGTCAAACCAATGACTTAAAATTGATACTTGTTGCTTCCTAGCCTGGTGCTCGGCATTATTAGGATAGGGCAATGACTGGTTGGCTCAGTGTCAGGATAATGTGACTGAGTGGGATATCAGGTTATGGTGCTGGTGGCCTGGTCTTCCAGTGGGTCGCTTCCTAGCCAGGCACCTGGCATTGTTAGGATGATTATCTCAGTGTCAGTATAATGTGACTCAGCAGGATATTGGGTCATGGCGCTGGCAGTCTGATTTACCAGTGTGGCAGCATTATAAAGTTGCCATGAGTGCGCACTGTCACAAGTCCATACCCGTCCTGATATTACCTTAGATGTTGCTAGGACGTAAAACAGCAACAACAAACAAAACTAAATGTAACAACCAACGCAACGTCAGTACCGATGCACGGCGCCTCTGTGTGCTACACGTCATGTGACATTTACTCGGCTGAAGGCGCTTTTCACTGCTCCAGTCCGGGGTTGTTTTTTGCAAGACGGAGAAATCACTGCTTAATTAACTTTTAATAGTGTTGCCTCTCTAAGAAAAAACACTTGAAGTTAAAATGTCTGATGCCTGATGATTCACTCGTATATATATATATATATATATATATATATATATACACATATATGCTGTATAAGCCGCTGTGACCTGCCATTATAACCCATTTCTCACGCTCCGTTTTTTGCCGCCAGTATATATGCTGTATAAGAATTATACGAGTATAATAACCCGGAATATCCCTCCTCTCACTCATCGGTCACTCAGCTCCATGGACTGTGGGAGTCTCTCATAGTCATCTACTACTCCAGCCTCCCCACCTCAGCTCAGATGGGGGCGCCACCACCCCTTTCACACTGTAACCGCCACTCACTGTACCGCTGAAAATTTGTATATATATATATAAATGTGTCTAATTAATGTTTTGACACAGTGCATTGAATGGGTAAGAATGGGCAGGAACAGCATTCAATTACGAGTCACTTACTTATATATAAATGCATATCTATGATTGATAATGTAGTAATCTCTATATATTGATCAATATCTTCAATCACTGTTAATAAAGTGTAATTTTTGGAAATACCTAATTTCCTAAATATAGTCGATATTACTAATTGCCAAAATTACACTTTTTCAACCAGGGATTTTATTGGGGACGAAATTAATTAATTTTTGGTATAAGATGAGGGCAAAACAGTTGTGCTATGTGGGGCAGTCAGACGCAGGTGTTGGGGAATAAAGTGGTCAGAGCAAGGCTTGTCTGTGTAGCAGGCAGGTCGCATAAGTCAGTCACCAGCACCTTGCACACAAACCACTGCTTCCCATTCCATCACGACCCCCACACACACCCACCCACACGGACCGACCACTCTGACGACTGACGACCGGCGCCGTTGGCAATTGCCTACAAATGAATACCGATTGAAATGGGAGTGGGGCTGGCGGTGGTGTGTGTGGGGGGCGGATATTGGGGTGGTGTAGTGGTGGAATGGAGGGTATTGGCGGGAGGGGCTGGGCTGGGTTTGGTTGTGTTGTTGTGTTGTGTTGGGCTGGGTTGTGTTGGGCTGGGCTGGGTTGTGTTATGTTGGGCTGGGCTGAGCTGGGCTGGGGCCGGAGCAAGAGGTGTTGGGGGAACGCTTGGTCCAGCCTGGACAGACAGGCTCGCCTCCTCCCTCCCCCTCCCCCTCCTCACCCCTCTCCCCAGCGCCACACTCATCATTATTGGCCGATACAGGATCTAGATGAGATCTGTGCGTTAAGAGAAATTGCTGCATTTGCCGGAAAGGCGACCGCTACCCGGTGTAGAGGGAGCTGTGTGGGTGGGTGGGTAGGTGGGTAGATGTGGGTATGGGTGGGTGGCTGGTGCTGGTAGTGCGGGAATGTGTGTGTGTGTGTGGCGGGGTGAATGGGACCGTCACCATCAGAGGCTGTCAGGGATAGTTCTGCCCAGAAGGGGGGTATGTCTGGTTTGTTGGTTTGTTGGGTAGTCGGGTGGTTGGGTGGTCGGGTGGTATCAGGATGAACTGGGTCTGAAGACACTCCTTATTTGGAGCGAACAATTGAAGGCCAGCTACTGCAGGAGAGGCGAATAATGGAACGACAGTCAGTCAGTCAGTCAGTCAGTCAGTCTCAGCCCCTCCTCCCCCGTACCAGCCATTCCACTCCTTAAAGGTTCCATTGGAGGAACTGACTTCTTCCATCTCTTCACTCAACGGATATATATATCTACATATATATAGTTATATGGATATATATCTGACGGTAAAACCACTCTAAATCGACCGAACATCGGACCGACTTTGCATGGTCCATTTAGGGAGGTGGTCAACGTAGGGAGGTTTAAATAACAAATTCATTACAATTGTATTGTATGGTTGGTCATTTGGGAACCAAATAAAGCGATCAATATAGGGGAGCGGTCGATCTGTGGAGGTGGTTGGTTATAGAGGTTTTATGGTATATATATATATATATATAGTAATGTGCAGTAAGGATTCAACCCTTATGTGGTGAGGAGGTGTAGATGGGATTGCCTCCAGCAGGTGATGAAGATATGTTAATTATAATATATTAAATGATGAATAGATTAAACAGTGCATGTGACATTCTCAGTAAATACCGGCTTCCTGTCAGAAATGGCTCATTAGCTGTCACTTCTGTCATCGATGGGATGCTGGATCATTTTTGTATGTCGTTGGTGCTTTGCGTCCTAGCAACATCTAAGGTCATATCAGGATGGGTACCAACTTTTGATTGACAGTGTGAACTAATGGTGACTTTATTGAGACCAGACCACTGACACCATGACCCCCATAGAGTCACATTCATTATCCTGACACTGTGCTAACCAGTTCTTATCCTATTCTATTAATATCGCGTGCCAGGCTAGGTAGCCATAAGTATCAATTTTAAAAGTCAATGGTCTGACTTGGGTTGGGAGCCATAAATAGTGCTTTTGTCAAAATGCATCGAAGGTGGTAATATATACTGAAGATGCACACATGTATATCGGATGATTTCACTCCATTAAGTACTTGCTTCTGAGATTTATTGCGGCGGAGCCTCATGGTAAGGATACATCATCGGTAACGGGTTAGTTTTAAGTTTATGCAAATAAAACCGGGAATTTCTTCAAATGTTTTTGTATATATTATTTAGACATGCAGGTATATATATTCTTTGGTATATATATTCATTAGGTATATATATTCTTTGTATGTCTTCAGGGAAACATTTGAACTCAAATGTGGTCTAACGTATTGGATAATGCTATTATCTTTGTACAGTTATGGCACGCTGAAAGATCTTCTTTTTTTCTGTTTGTGTGATGAATTTATTTACGTTGCTCATAACAGATAAGTGTGTGCACTTGTTTCTACCACTGGGCAGCACTAGTCCAATTTTATTGAAATCTTTCGAATTTTGTTTTAGTAATAATGTTGGCTGTCTTGTTATTTATGGCTTGCAACTGGTTGTAGATTGCAAACAGTCCCAAATCCTGCTTTTACTATACTTTGTCTCAGGCCCCGTTATCAGATAACCACATCGAATACGCAGATAATCTGAGTCTTGCTTGTCAAGGTGTAGGTAGGGTGCATATTATGTATTATATAGCTAGACATAACACATTCTGCTATTACCATGCAGCAGAATAGAGATTATTAGGGCTAGTGTTTGATTTGCGTTGAGGTCAAAGGTCAGAGTAGAGCGCCGAACATGGCGCAGGCTAGGTGTACTAGTATGGTATCTGTGATAGATTGATTGATTGATTGATTAATTAAAGCATTTACGCCTGAGTGCCATGATCTTGGCTTAATCTCACAACCGGCAATGTGATGAATTAACTAACAATATTGAAGAGTTTAGGCGCAAAACCCCGTAAACGCCTATCTAAAAATTAGGAATCAAAACCACAATAAACTTCTTTTTTTAAATAAAACATAATTTTTTTTACATTCCTACTTTTTTTTGCTAATTGTTCCAGAATCCTGACCTACTTTTTTTTGCTAATTGTTCCAGAATCCTGACATGAAATGAAAAGTGGATAAAAAACTATGTTTAGGTAACATTTTTTAAAAATTGTAATAGATTTTTAGTGGACTGGCGTTACAGAGTTTTGTGCCTGAACTCTTCGAATAACATATCCCAAGTCACCCCCCTTTAATAAAGAAATCCACTCCAGTTGCATGTGTTTATAGTTTGGTTAAAGTTTGTACTTTCTTTTCTTTTTCTCTCTATCTGTCTCCATCTTTACAGGTGTACTTAACCTAGGCTCTCATGTACATGAGGTGTACCAGTCACAGATATATACAAATAGTACCACGCCAGGTTGTACTGTGTACCACACACCAATCACAGGCCCAGGTGGTGGTTGCATTATATATATATATATAATATATAAAACATCTATATACATTATACATTATGTGCTCCTGTACATTAATAATATTACAACGCCGGCTGCCACACACACTCTGATATAATAGCAATAATAATAATAATAATAGTAATAGGACAAATACATCCTCATGTTGCATTGTGCTCTTGTTGCTTCGGACCAATTCATTTTAAAAGCGTTCTGGTTTAGGCCACTGAGACTGGAGCTGTACTCCAACAAATGCTATCAAAGCACACCATTGCTTAGTTTTTCACTTCATGCAACCAAATATGGGATTCCTTTGGATTTTTGTATTCTAAACCAATAGGATGCTTCAAAACAAAACGGTTTCCCCAGGAACCCATTTAGTTTGTGTGAAATGGAATTACACCCGCGACATCATTCTTACATTACTTGCGGAGTTTGTTTGTCATCTCAGTGGACTATACCCGGCAACTTTAACAGTTAGTTAAAGCTGCATAGTCCGATGGTTTTGAGTTTCTCTCTCATTTTCAGAGATAAATAAATTAGGTTCATCGCTATAATCTACCATACTTTAGTTTTAAGTAACTTATATTTTAAACGGCTAACTTTGGAGATATTTGAAGTGCAAATGTGCCAAATTTGTGGCAAGCACACCAAAACTCCAACACCATAGCCTTCTGCAGTAATAGGTTCTATTGAATTGACTCAGTATTCACTCATATACTAAGGGCACCAGTATCTAACTTAGATGCGTAGAATCAAATCTAGATAATTGTTTCGGTTTAAAAGAAAGTGATGTTTTCATCGGACCATGCATCTTTAATGCCAATTTCTGCACCACCTATGAATTCTTGCCTCATTGGTTGTATTGTAAGGTTTGAAACACTTTCAATGCGGAGCAAATGAACTGGCAGACAGAACCACCATGTGCAGGTGCAGGCTATGCATTCCAACATTTAGGACATTCTATTAATCAGCACGCTACCCACATTGCAGCGTCACTGTCCAACAAAATTAAGTATCTGGCATTTATAAAGGTAGGATAGATGTCTATTATATTTATATGTAACAAAAATATTTTTAACGTAACAAAATATATTCAAATATAGGATTAAAAATAGAGCATGAATGAGGTGGTAATAATAAAATTAATAATGATAATTGTCTAGATTAGAAGTTATAGAAGCACATATATTTAGTTCAGTTTAGTATCCTATGGCATATTGTGTGTAAATAAATGTTGGAAGTAATTCAGGCGGGAGCTCATAGATGGCGCCATGAATGGGATAAAGAGGTATCAATCAACATAGCTCCTGTATGAACATACATCTCATTGATTGGAAAGAATGCACCTGAGAAAACCCTACATTAAGAATCCAGGATGTTGGTGTCAAGAGGACATGTTGTGGTGTTTGCTATCGAGGGTGCTGCTGGTTCGTTCACAACAGCGACATTGGTGTTATATTATCTATTGCATTGCATTTCCAATGGTTATGGTGTTGTATTTGGTAGTTTTAGTTGTCGTAGAATTCCACACGTGTCTATTATTGAGATTTCCTTTCTTCGGCATTTAACTTTAAGTAGCTTCCATAATTTGCACAATATCCAACAGTATCCAGAATGTGCACAATTTGCAACAACAATGACAATAACAGAAATGCATTAAATATATTTTATCTTTCCACTTGCTGTTGTTGTCGCTTTGCTTCCTGCCGGTTTAACCATACAAGAATCAGTCTCCATGTCCTGCCTTGTACAAACACTACGACGCCTGGTCGCTGTATAGCATTGATTGATAATAATATTAATAATCATAATAAGAATAATACACACGTAACAGATAATAACCTCCTGGCCAGCCACACACACATCGTCACGCATCATTGGAGTCCACAACTCCCATCCCTACACAACTCTTCTCCACCCCCTTCCCATCTCCCCCCCCCCACCATTCAATGCCAGTCAAAGTCAATACCCGTCATTTGGTAGAATTTGGCATTGAATGGCCTATAAAAGTCATGCAGCCGCTTAATGACCTTGGGGTCGACCTTGGGATGCGGGCGACCTTTGGTCTTTCCTAGGCAATGCGGATTGCCGCTGCCTTCAGGCTTCTTCAGGCAAGGGAATCCCTTTGTCGAGTTGAAGTAGAAGTGCTTGTCGGTGATGACGCGCTTCAGCCCCAGGAAGTCCTGCACCTTGGCCAGCTCTGCGGCTGGGTCCGAGATGAGGCGCTCGCCGCTGACGAAGTGCATCTGCGTCAGCGGGAAGTACTTAAGCCACCGCTCGAGATGCTTGGCGTAGACGCCAATGCGAATGGCACCCCATGAAGTGTCGACGAGCCCGGTTATGTTGTCGAGGAAGGCCATCTGCTCAAAGGCCTTTACGTCGGTGCGCTTGCTCGAGCTCTGCGTGTAGTCGCTGATGGCACGCGTCACTGGGTCGCGCACCACGACGACCAGCTTGATGTCACGTGACATGTTGAAAATGCGCGCCGGGACGCCCTTGGTGACGAAGTAGCTCGGCGTCTTCTCCATCGTCAGCTGGCTGTCCAGTGTCGGTGGCATCTGGTTCCTGGGTGGACAGAGAAAGGACATAGTTAGTGTCAAAACTGGACATGGTTACTTACATCCTGTTAGTATCAAAGAGGTAACTATCAACATCAGCATTAGAGTTACAGTTGCATAGTCCGATGATTTTGAGTTTCAGAAATTTTCTGAGATAAATACATTAGGTTGGTAGTTATAATGTACCTTACTTTAGCTTGAAGTACCTTTTATTTTAAATCGCTAACGTTTGAGATATTTTAAGTGCAACCATGCAATATTAATTTGGGCAAGCTTGGCAAGACTCTGACACCAGAGCATTCTGCAGTAACATGATCTATTCAATTGCATCACTATTCCCTTCTGTGTGGCGACAACTGCTTAATAAGTGCATCATTATCTAAACTAGATATGTAGAATCAAATTTAGATCATTGCTTTGGTTTTGAAAATTTGATGATGTCATCGGACTATGCAGCTTTAAGTTAATGTTGCATAGTCCGATGAAAATATCAAATTTTCGAATTGACGGCAGAAAGTGATTCAAGTCGTGGACTGATCCACCAATCGTGCCATCATAAGAAAATACAGAAAGGATTGATGCTTCCGTCTCACCCCCCCCCCTCCCCCAGAACATCACTAAATCACGACCAGCTTCATTCAAACACTGAGAATTAATATCGGTTTGCATTGTTTTTATTTTGAAATCCATAAACATTTCAGCCCCCTCCCACAGCCAGCCCTTCGGTAGTCACATTGTGTCTGAGCGATGGATGTTAAAAAAGAAAAGAAAACAATGAGCCACATCGTAGCACCCCCCCCCCCCTCCCGCGACATAGTCTCAGCACTGGGGGCCCCCTACGTCATGAGGCAACCTCCAGTAACTAGGTCACATTACGTAGGGTCTCGCCTCATGCATAGGGCAAGGTACCCTTATTCCTGTGTTGGGTGGTTGTTGGAGTTTTACCCCCTGGCAACATCTAAGGTCATATCACGACTACTGTGCACACTCATGGCAATTTGATATTGCTGCTCCACTGGGAGATCATGCTACCAACACCACGGCCTGATATCCCACTCAGTCATATTATCCAGACACCGAGCCAACCAGTCCTTGTGCTTTCCTAATAATGCTAAGTGCTTGACTAGGAAGCGAGAAGTATACATTTTTAAGTCATTGCTTTGACTCGACCAGGGTTTGTGGGTTCGAACCCCACGATCTACCAAAAGGGGAGACGGACGCTCAACTCATTCGGCCATCCCGTCTGGTCAGTCTTACCCTAAGGATAGCGCAAGGTATCCTTCTACTGAATACTTTTTTGTCGTTTTCTTATAATATTAAATTTTTGTTTTAGCGTCAATGCGACAAGGTCCATCATGTCCATTTTTCAAGTGTCGAGTCTTTAAAGACTAATTTATATGCCGTGCTTTAGTTTTCTCCGCTGGGATTTTGCATCCTAGCAACAACTAAGGTCATATGACTTGAGTATATTTGGGAGAAGATGGTAATTAAAGTGGCATAGTCCGATGGTTTATGAATTTCTGCAATTGTATGAGATAAATAGATTACGTCAATCATTACAATGGGGATATGCCTATTTTGGAGTATTTTCTCTACTTTGGGAGGTTTTGAAGAAACTATCGAAAGTCGTGACATGCACGCCAAAATGTTCTCGTCAATTGAGTAAATATTCTTTGTATGCATCAATAAATGCCTAGCGCTCAGCATTACTAGGATAGGGCAAAGACTGGTTAGGTCAGTACCAGGACAAAGTGACTGAGAGGGATATCGGATCTAGCAGTGGTGGCCTGGTATCCCGGTGCGACAGGACTATAAAGTCGGCATCAGTGCGCACTGTCACACGTCAGTACCCATCCTGGTATCATATATGACCATAGACGTTGTCAGGATCTAAAACCCCAATAAACAAAGAAATCCCAAAAGGCAGGAAAATTACCATCCCTGAGAAGTGTTTCTGTGGTTCAGCGGTAGGAAAGATGGTGTGGGTCGTGGGTGTGGATGTGGGTGTGGGTGGGGTTAGGTAAGTGGTTTGGGGGTGAGTGAGTGGCAGTTAGGGCGGGGGTACCTGCTTGTATACTGACACGGTGACAGGGGACCTTGGGGGTCAACTACGTAATCGACCGGTAGCGAATAGCCGGCGTATCCGAGGGGGAAGGCCGGGAGGGGGGAGGACGGGACGAGGGGATGGAGAAGATGTGGCGTTTAAGAAAATTGCACAGAATGAATGGACCATAATGGTCGCCCTTCCATGAACACATCTGTTCTTGTATTCTACCGAATTCAACTAACAACTAGTGTCTGCAAGATTGATGTTCCATAATGATATGTTGATCTTTTTCAAGTCCAATATTTAACTGTGTGCTTCTAAGAGTAAACATACATAAATATTACATGATTATTATATGTAAATGTGTAATATGATACGCATAGAAAGGCGCAGATATATCTTGTATTTATTCCACATTAATATAATTATATCTATATATAATTGTCTATATATAAATATATAAGGGTGTTTCAAAAAAATAAACACATATATAATTATATCTATATTATGTATATTATGTATATTATGTACATCATAATTTACATAATGTACATTATTCATATTATTCTTATTATTCATATTATTTATATCATTAATATTATTTATCCCATGAGCCATTGTTGCTTTCTTCAGCATGCATACTTTCTACTATTACGTGAAACTGTTCTTAGCGTCCACCGCCGATTCTTGACTACTCCAGCAATAGTCTTTGTTTGTGACGCCGGACCTGCGTTTCTAGACAAGTGGTGACAGTGTTTGCCACACTTTTTGCACAGGTTGACGCTGATGGAGATGATATGGGGCGGGTTGTTGGGGGGGGGGGGGGGAGGAAATCACACATACAACTGGAAGGTGGAGAATGGTTTGAGGTTTGGCTTCTGAGGGGAAGTGGGAGCAGGGCATACTTACTGAATATCTCCGCTAAATGGCGATTTGCTCACACAAATCATGCCACGGTTCAAGTCACTTTTCTCTCTCCCACCCACCTCCACCGGCCCATTACACATGGAACAATTGTTTCTTCTTAAAGTACACATTTTGCGATCCTGTGAAAGTGCTAAGCAAATGAGGGGCTATCCAATTTCTTTTGCTGAAATCTTGGACCTGGATCATATATTTTCTTTATTTACTTACTTTTATTATAGTGATGTATATCTGTTAGGGTAGCCAAACATCGCCACCTCAACCCCCACCCCACCACACACATTGCACCATCTTCACCATCACGTTACTTCGAAGTCACTTTTATTTTGAACTGTTAACGTTGGAGATTTTTTTTTTAAAGTGAAGACATGTCAAATTAATTTATCAATTTGTCGATTGAAAACAATAACTTAAAAAGGTATACTTGTCATTAGCTAGCCTGACATTTGGTAGTACTAGGATAGGACAAGGTATAGTGGAATGGGGAAGACCAATTGTCTGCGATTAAAACTCCCCCCCCCCAACTTTCTTTCCCACATGTCCCAATTATGATGATAATGATGATGATCATCATTATTATCATAATCATCAATAACAATAACTAGAAAGTATTTCAATATTTTTTTCAATATTGTTTCTTGTTAGTTATAACATACCAGTAAGTATTATTTGTTTATAGAATAAAAATAAATAATCTAAAAATATTCCAATATTTCACATCGTTGTTTTTTGTTATTTATAATATGCCAGTGAAGCATCCACTTTGTCAGTCGAAGACCCACTCCCACCCCTGTTCGCCCGTCAACTAATGTACCGCTGCCCCTAACACAAATAACAACATAAAAGCACTGTTTGTAGGGCGTAGTCCCTTATGAGTATATGAACCAACACACATTAAGCACCCTAATTCCATAGCGCCTGGATCAGACGGTATGGCGGAATGAGTTCAGTGTCCACCTCCTGTTTTGGGAGATCGGGGAATCCGAACCCATGTCGAGTCAAACCAATGACTTAAAAAGTGATACTTGTCGTTTCCTAGCCAGGTGCTTGGCATTATTAGGATAGGGAAACAACTGGTTGGCTCAGTGTCAGGATAATGTGACTGAGTGGGATATTGGGTCATGGTGCTGGTGGCCTGGTCTCCCAGTGGGGAAGCACCATAAAGTTGTCATGAGTGCGCACTGTCACAAGTCGGTACCCATCATGATATTACCTGAGATGTTGCTAGGATGTAAAACAACAAACAAACAAAGCATAGCACCTGCTTCCTCTCCTCTGAGTAGTGAGTGACTGGACAATGGTGGCGACCTACTGGATTATCCAGACAAGTCTATATATATATATAAACAGAGATCCCACCCACTCCCACTCATACCCTCCAAGCCCACAAACAAATATCCTGCAGACTTCCTCTCCCCCCCTTTCAAACAATTAGAACAGCCAGTGTGTAGTGCCACTGAGTGAAACAAATCCCATCCCCTGCCTCCCACCCCCTGCCTCCCGGGGGCACAGTAGGCCGGGGGCGGGGATCATCCAGTGACACCTCCCCTTCCCCCCAACCACCACACTCTCTCTCGCCTCCGCCTCCCACTCAAACAGACCTCGCCCCCCCCCCCCCCCGACACACACCACAGTGCACACACTGGACGCGGTGGCCGAATCGATAGAGCGCACGCATCCCGTGTGGAAGGTTGGGAGTTCAACTCCCGGTTGAGGCAAAGCAAAATTGATACTTGTCGCTTCCTAGCCAGGCAATCAGCATTATTAGACTCGGTGGCTTGATGTCAGGATAATGTGACTGTGTGGGATATCGGGCGGGTCATGGGACCGGCAGCTCAGTTTCCCATAGGGGGCAGCACTATAAAGTCGTCATGAGTGTGCACTGTCACAAGTCTTAATTTAAAAATTGACACTTGTCGCTTCCTAGCCTGGCGCTTGGCATTAATAGGATAGGGCAAGGACTCGTTGGCTCAGTGTCAGGATAATGTGACTGAGTGGGATATCAGGGTCATGGTGCTAGTGGCCTGGTCTACCAGTGAGGAAGCACTATAAAGT
>JASIRB010003076.1:0-52003 GCA_030323885.1 Branchipolynoe longqiensis | reverse complement strand
TTCAGTCAGCCCCATATCAGTTACTGTTGGAGTTTTGGATCCCCATTTTTTAGGTTAGCAGTATCATGTGTTGTTGTCATTCGATGAGTTTGTAGTTTGTTTATTTTTTTGTTTGCCCATTCCACCCCCTCCAACCCAGCACCCCATATTTTAGTTAGGTTTTTTTTTTCTCTACCCTCACCCTCCCCGATTCTATTTGTATTCGCAGTAACATCTGACACCCCACTCGATGACGTTATGCTTTGTTTGTTTGTATAATGTGATGTAATGCTAATGCTAATGCAAATTCAGAAGGAGGGATTAAATTTTGTTATCTGCATGAAGCAAATGTTACTATCCAACTTTAGATTTCCAAATATGTCTTCATTGTTGTGGTGGTGGTGTTGGACGATGGTACACATTCCAAAGTGAAACAATGAAAATCTGTCCACAGTTTAATGAAGTTCAACTTTCGACTATGGGTAATGACAAATTCCTAATCAAATTATTTCTAGACTGATCCTTCCTCTTTCAGATTAATATCACCATGATCAAACATCCTGCTTTGATCTAACATGATTCCAGGACATAAAACCAAACAGACAAATAAACCATGCCAATCAATTAGTTCTAGTCATAATTGTATACTGTTGATTCACCCCCAGCACCAACCCACCCTCCTCTGATTTGACATCAGTATGAAGTCAGTTCCCTCCCACTCCCTGTGATATGTGTATGTAGCCCGAGCACAGGCAGGCAGGGAGTACTAGTGCGTCACAAGCACACACATATAGGGCTACACTGAATACTAAATAAAGATTACTTGCGGTACACACTTCAACGTGTACAAATCTCATCTATCACATGGTGTTAGATATATACAATGCCCAACATCCCACTTACCTCTCTAAAACGGTCTATTTGGTAGTGCGCGGGCCTCACATGCAAAAGGTTTGATTCCAACCAATAACTTTAAAATGGTTACTTGTTGCTTCATAGCCTGACACTTGTGAGAGATGTGATTACCCAAATGCACCCACATGTGACGTGGGGAGTCACATGACCGAACAAAGTTGTAATGACAAATCGTGATCATAAGTGACTTTATTAGGCACACGGTTTGCCATTACAACTCAGTTTCTTACAACACTCAACATCAACAGGATAGAGTAAGGAGTGGTTAGCTCTGCGTCAAGAAAATGTGATTGAGTGGGATATCGGGTCATGATGCCGGCAGTCTGATTTTCAGTGGGGCAGCACTATAAAGTCACCATAAGTGCACTTTAACAGTAGCAGCTGGTGTCCTAGTCGATGAGATCACGGATTGCTGTTTTTTTTAAATTCCCCTACATCCAGTAGCAGCTACCGTTTCTATTCTATCACAGGTCGAGACACTTTTCACTTAATTTATTTATTAAGTATTAAAGTGAGAATGGATAACATATCACAGGATATTGTACAATGTACCTGTGATCCGTATCGATGACATCACAGATGGTGTGGTTCTTTTCACTAACACCTCCACCCCTCCCATCACCTACTGTCCCTGTGACTTGGAAATAATTGCTTACATTCACCCTCAGTAGATATTTGAACTCACTTAGTTTATTTATTTATTTATCTATTTATTAAGTATTTAAGTGAGAATGGATAGTACATCACAAGATACTGATTATATATTGATGGAGGATTTGACAAGATATAAGAAAGTTCTGAGTATTTGAATTCCTTTGGATAATATCATATTTTACAGCATTACACGATTTTGAACAATTGATACAGATTCATGAAATGGATTACATCATTTTATATCATTCTTCACAACTCCAGTCAGAAGTATGCCCTGTGAGGGCTCAATTTATTGTGAATAAAGGAAGCATTCATATCAGAGTTCATTGTGTTGGTGTTGGAGTTTTTGATAGGTCTAGTGGGAAATTTGATGTGGTTTGATCTCCCTACTCGAATCAAAGAACTGAAGACGGAAAGAAAGATGTGAACACTGGAGTGTCGGTGTAGATTTGTATTCCCCCGAGGGGTCCTGAAGTGAGCAAGGACTAACCCCAAGACATGTCCATACCCCTAATCTAAAACACCTTTTTATTAAATTCTTGAATTTTATTTTTGTTTGTTTGTCACATTAGCTGATTAAGCAGGCAAAATTTAGACCGCGGACAATTGGTCTTCCTCATTCCACTGCTCTTTGCCCAATCCTACTAATGCTGTGTGCCGGGCTAGGTAGCATTAACTATCAATTAAAAAAATCATTGGTTTGATTTGACCAGGGTTCAAACCCGGGGAATTCAAAACCCACAACCTACCAGTACCATCACATCTGTTAATTTTAGACCGCTTAGATTCCCATAATTCAAAAACACCAGAAAACATTGAAATTCTTTAATCTTTGAAGGAAACAGAGAACTACCGGTCTTAATCTCACAAGAGTGAATAAGCTCTGCTTAGTTTTATTGTCTCTAGTTTAATTGTTTCATCATATTTCCTTCCCCATGATAATAAAACACTTCATTTTGGTTGTTAACTTTGCTGGTGGAAAGTACACACACACACCACCCATCTCCATGCTCACCAAAGTAATGACATACTCTCAACCTCCGCACCACACCCAAATCCGTTCCCACCTCATGTTCATGTTACTCCCTAGATGGTGATGATGATGATGATGATGATGAAAATGATGATGAGATATTGTTACATGGGGAAGTTGTTGTCAGTGGGGAAGGTGTCAACAATCAGAATTTATTGATATCTTGCTATCCCCAGATGGAATGGAGCTACTGTCAAAAGAAGCTATTTTGATTCTCAGTGGAAGAATTTGTAAATTTTTGATTTAGTAAAATTGATATTTGATCATGGTCATATCAATCTGAAAGAGGAAGAAGTGGTCTATAAATAAGTTGATTAAGGATTGAGGATTTTTCATTAGCCATAGCCGAGAGTTGGGCTTCATTAAACCTCAGACAGATTTTCATTGTTTCACTTTGGAATGTGCACCAATATTCATGAGCACTATTCACCACCAAAACTATCACCACAACATCCAAGATGTTTCATGGGGATAAAATTAAATCCATCCCTCTCTCCTTCTGAATTTGCATTAGCATTACGTCGCATTATACAGTTTGATTTTTCCATTTGATTCTCAATTTCAATTGGATTTTATTTCACGTGCTCTCCCCACCCCTACCCTCTCTCTGTGTGTTGTGTGAACTTCCCTCCTTTCACATGTTTACACATTCACATCATATCACTCCCTCCCTTATCTTTCTTCATTTAGTTGTTGTTAAAATGAAACTCATCTCATATAAAAGAACCTTCGTGAATGAACCAACATTTCTACAGCACATTACCACAATTGTTAAGCTCACCTAGATTTTGAAGGAAATCCGCTCTTCAGTTGAAGTCTGACTTTCAAAAACGGGAGGAGATTGTGAACAGTATTCATCAAACATTTACCTATGAAAGCTTTCTTTCTTTCCATGAAGCAGAGTTTACTGGGATGACAAATTAATTGAAGAGAATTTTTTTTATTGTCAATGTCATTTAACAATACCAATCCAAAAATAACTTTGCTAATAGACAATAACATTTTCTATTTTCTCCAGTCACAAAATGATACAAACATAATAAATAAAACCAAAATAAATATAAAAATATAATATGAACTTTCTTGTCAGATGGAGACATTTCAGAAAACAGCTCGTTTGTTTTATGTCACGCGCCAGGAGACATTATCAAGCCTTAAGCATGGGAATCACTGTAGCAGATGCCGTCGACCAGGAAAACACTAATTTCTCAGACGATTGGTGAAGCCGGGAGCCGGCAACACGCTCGCCGGCACGATGTAATGGGGCTGTCACACTACGACGTTTGTCCCGGCGACCCGTCAGCGTTGAAAGTACTATGTTGCGCGTCGAGAAACGTCAAACTTTTCGGCGGTTTGGGGGAAAAGATCGGCGTCAGCGCGGCGCGTTATGCGCGCGCGGCCAACGTGTGTCGACGCGCTGGGGAAAAAAAAAAAAAAGTTTGGCGCGACGTCTTCATTTAACCTTAAATGTTGCTAGGGCGTAAAACAAAAACGGCCCAGTTTGCCGCAACGTGTGAGCAACGACCCTCCCGCGCGCGCGCCGTCTTCCTAGCGTTCCCATAACGTTATTCCGGCGCGTCCAACGCAGCGCGACGCGCGCCTAACGTCCTTACACATATATTTGCGCGCGCTGGCGGTCGCTGGGTTGTTTTTGACATGCTTAAAAGCTTGGGCGACTACGAGCGCGCGCCGGCGTTTTGTGCCGACCATCAGCGTCAACGATAGTGTACCGACGCGTAGAGAAATGTACCGACGCGCGCGTAACGCGCCATCAGCGCGTCCCGACGTTTCACTTTTTATCGCCCAAAATCAACACACGTTCACCGGTCGCCGGCGAGAAGCGTCGTAGTGTGACAGCCCCATAAAATTTCTCTGGTGATCGACGAAGCAAGGAGCCGGTGATACGCGCGCCAGCCCACCGGAACAACATTAAATTCTCCGGCGATCAACGTAGCAGGGAGCCGGCAACACACGCGCCTGTTCGCCGGCACGACGTTAAAATTCTCCGGTGATCGACAAAGCAAGGAGCCGGTGACACGCCGGTGACACGCGCGCCAAGAGACGTTATCAAGCCTTAAGGCCCTGTCACACTACGACGTTTCTCACCAACGCGCTTCGACGCGTGCCGACGGGTCTGGTTTTTGTTCAAAACGTCGGTACACGTCCGGTACGTTGCCGGCGCGTTGCCGGCGCGTTACCGGCGCGTTACCGGCGCGTTACCGGCGCGTCGGTACATAGCAACGTGTGAATGGAAACGTCGGCGCGCGTCGGCGCGCGTCGCGGCGCGTCGAGGTTTTGTGCATGCACAAAACTTTGGACGCGCGGCGACGCGCGCCAACGGGTTGGAGGGCGCGTTACGGACGCGTTAGCAACACGTCGACACGCGTTAGCGGCGCGCCGGCAGAACGCTGGTAGACCGTTGATCAACGCCAGTTAACGTTGGCTTTTTTTCCCCCAAAATGTGACCGTTCCGTCGGCGCGTCCGTAACGTCCCATCGACGGGTAGTGGGCGCGCTATTGGCGTTGCTCCAGCGTATCTCGGCGCGTTGGACGTGTTGCGGGCGTGCCTGGACGCGTTGGCCGCGCAGTGTCGACGCGCTGCGGGCGCGTCCTAACGTGTTGCTGGCGGGTATGTACGCGTTGACACGGTACTAACGCGCCGTCAACGCGCCGTCAACGCGCCGTCAACGCGCCGACAGCGCGCCGACAACGCGCCGACAACGCGCCGATGGCACGCTGGGAACCCGCTGGTGGGACGTTGACATGTTGTTCTGCGCGCGTCGAAACGCGTTGGCCGCGCGCTTGTAGCACGCTACTAACACGCTGCGCCGCGTCAAACTTTCTCCCAAAGCGCCGAAAAGTTCGACGTTTCTCGACGGGTTGCAAATATTTTGCGCGTTGCCGGCGCGCCGGCGGAAGCGTCGTAGTGTGACAGGGCCTTAAAGCATGAGAATCACTGTAGCAGATGCCGTCGAACAGGAAAACACTAATTTCTCTGTAGCAGTTCCGACCGGAGGAGCCTGGAGACATTATCAAGCCTTAAGCGTGGGATTCATTGCAGCAGGCCTGACCAGAGGAGCTAGGAGATGTTATTCAGCCTTAAGCATGGGAGTCAGGTCCGCCCGGAGGAGCCAGGAGACGCTATCAAGCCTTAAGCATGGGATGACGAAGCAAGGAGCCGGCGACACGCGCGCCAGTCCGCCAGGACAACACTAAATTCTCTGGCGATCGACGAAGTAAGGAGCCGGCAACACGCGCGTCGGGTCGACAGACTAATTTCTCCGACGATTGACAAGCCGGGAGCCGGTGTAGTAAGTTCAAAACACTACCCCACAAAAACACTATGGTAGTCTTTTCAACCTGGGTTCAAAACACTATGGTAGTGTTTTCAACCTGGCTGAAGGTAGGTTCAAAACACTACTGTGGCCACGCTCAAAACACTATCCTCAAGTTCAAAACACTACCTTTAAGTTCAAAACACTACAGGGCAGTATGTAGTAAGGTACGAGTATCATAAGCCGGAAGATTCATCTACTCCCCAGCCACGAAGTCATCGGCTGGCAGTAGGGGTTGTTTTTAGTGGTTATTGTTTTACATCCTAGCAACATGGAAGGTCATATCAGGATGGGTACTGACTATCCTATTAATGCCAAACGCCTAGATAAATGATTCACCTGGTACTTGTAGTACACAGGTGAACGACAACGTAGTGTAAATACAGGCGAAAATAGGTTTAGTATGGAACCTGAACTAGAAACTGTGGCTCCAGTATCAAATGGCTACCCATATAGGCACAGAGTTGGTGAAATGGGCGAGAATGCAAAAAGACAAGATGGCAGCCGCAGAACGCCGACGATTTCACTTTTAAATCTTATTAAACTAGATTATATTATATTTTTCAACTCAAACGTAGCGGGCTATCCATAAGACATATGTAAAGAATAATTGTTGCTTCTTAGATTGTGAAATTAGGCTCTCAATTCTTTGACACCGCATTTTTGACAGCTTTTACATAGGGTTGGGTTGCAATCCTACTGCAGCAGTACGAGGTGAATCTTGTATCTAGCAAATGCCATGCTAGGAAAGCGACAAATATCAATTTTAAAGTCATTGGTTTTAATCGACAGCAAACCAAACTCCCAACCTTCCGCATGCGATGCCCGTGCTCTACCATTTAAACCACTGCGCAGCACGATCACTGTATACTAATTTGTTGAATGCCTCAGCACTATGTCTACTAGTACATTGCTAAATGTTGCAGCACTATCAGCGTATACTAATACATGGCACACACCCCGCAGTGCTATCAGCGTATACTAGTGGCGCACACGCCGCAGCACCATCAGTGTATACTAATATGTGGTGCACTCACCACAGCACCATCAGCGTATACTAATATGCAACAGCGCGCACGCCGCAGCACTATCAACATATACTAATACGTGCTTCAAACGATGCAGCAGGGTCAGCTTGTCATGATAGTGTTTTGAACTTGGGTAGTGTTTTGAATGTACGTAGGGGTAGTGTTTTGAACTTAACAGTAGTGTTTTCAACCTAAGTTCAAAACACTACCGTAGTGTTTTGAACGTAGGTTCAAAACACTAGGGTAGTGTTTTGAACGGCGTAGTGTTTTGAAGTCCTCCACACCGGCAATACGCTCGCCAGCACAACGTTAAAGGGGCTGTCACATTAGGGTTTTTTGCGGGAGCGTATGGCGGCGTAGGCGCGTTACGTCATATACGTCGGCATACGCAGTATATGCTACTCATACGCTATGCATACGCTACTCATCCGCTTCTCATACGCCGCCAGGTGACGGCTTATGTGAAGCGTATGAGGCATACGCCGCCATACGCTTTCATAAATCCGTCCGTCCAAATTTGTTTTTGCATGCTCAAAAAATCTCGACCTATGAGGGCGTATGGCCCATACCGTCAAAAAATGTCACAGCACGCTCCCATACGCTCCTCATATGCTCCTCGTAGGTTCCACATATGCTCAAAACCACCTGAAAGGTCACAAAATGTCATCATAGGCCGGCACGCGCAGGACCTACATAGGTTTTCAATACGATCCCGCCATACGCCGTAATGTGACAGGGCCTTAAAAGGGCTGTCACATTAGGTTTTTTTGGGGGAGCGTACGGCGGCGTATGCACTTTACGTCATGTACGTCAGCATACGCCGTCATACGCCACCATACGCTATGCATATGCTATGCGTACGCTCTGCATACGCTCCGCATAGGCCATCATGTGTCGGCTTAGGCTGGCCTATGCCGCTGTATGCCGCCATACGCTTTCTCCCGTCCGTCCGTCCAAATTTTGTTGTGCATGCTAAAAAAATCTCGACCTACGAGGGCGTATGGTTCTTACACTACTCATACGCTTCTCATACGCCGGCATACGCTCCTCGTACGCTGGGGGTATGCCGGCATACACTAGGGGTACACCGGCATATGCTACTCGTATGCTCAACTTGCGTCATGGGCGTATCTCGGGCGTATGCAGCGTACGCAGCACCTTGCGTATGGGAGCATATTTGTAGCGTATGCAAAGCGTATGAGTAGCGTATGGCGGCGTATGCCCGACCTATGGTCTCGGTATATAAAGGCGACGCACGCCTTCTTCGGTCATTCCTGCTCTGCTGCTCATACACGATGGATGCCCAGGCACTGAAAGTACAGTTCCAGATTTTCTACAGAGTTGCCCTTTATCACCATGAGCTTGGTCTATACCTCATGGTTCTTCTGGCGTCCCGTACACTCCTGCAGGGCTCCGGTCGTGATCGACGACGGACCGCAGGAACCCAAACTTGCACAGGATCCACTGCTCCCGCTCAGTCAGGTCAGCGGCTCCGTCCCCGCTTTTTTTCTTGTGGAACCGCGTGTTTGTGTCCCTGAGCGACTTGAACCACTTCTGGAGATGGACTGTTGTGGTCCCCAGAAGTGTCACCTGGTCCTCCCACATCTTGGCCTTTCTGTCTGAGCGGCGGTAATCCGTGACCTTCATGTTCCACATGATGGGGTTCTCCTGGAGGAAGTCCAACATTTGATCCTCCTTGAAGACTGACAGAGAACAGTCGCTCTTCTTGGCCCTTCGTCTCTTTGACGCAGAGATGCCACCGGTGCTGGTGGAGCCATTGGAGGCGTTGGAGGCGGTGGTGGCGGCGGAGGCGGCGGAGCCAGCGGACAATGCCCGTGAGCTGCCATGAG
This sequence comes from Branchipolynoe longqiensis, assembly GCA_030323885.1. Classification (NCBI taxonomy): domain Eukaryota; kingdom Metazoa; phylum Annelida; class Polychaeta; order Phyllodocida; family Polynoidae; genus Branchipolynoe; species Branchipolynoe longqiensis. The sequence goes on along the minus strand of JASIRB010003076.1, from coordinate 43,209 downwards.
AGGCAGGAGATGGCAAGCTGGAGCGGGGACGCTAGCGTTGCATCGTCAACCTCTCTACTTGCATCTCCAGCTCCTCCAGTGGATAGTGGTGTTCTGGAGAGTGGTGTTCTGGAGAGTGATGTTCTGGAGAGTGGTGTGGAGAATGGTGAGGTGGCGAGGCAGGTGAGGAGGCTGGTGATGGAGAGCATTGTAAAGTCTGCCTCTTTCTGCCTCTCCCATGGCCTAGTCCTTCTCCTGTAGTTACAGCAGCTCTGGAGGCTGGTGTAGTAGCAGTAGTACTAGTAGTAGTAGTAGTAGCAGTAGCAGAAGCAGCAGCATCAGTGGTGCTCCTCTTAGCAGGCATAGTGGCAGAGTGAGGGGAGACTGTTGCTGCAGGCTATATATACCCAGGAGCCACCAGGTGGCGGACCGAGGACAGATAACATAGGTCGCGCATAGGTTTCGCATACACTCCTCATACGCTACTCATACGCCCCTAAAATAATCATACGCTCCTCATACGCTCCTCATATGCTCCTCATGCCAATCAAAACCATCAAAAAATGTCACAGCACGCTCCCATATGCTCCTCATATGTTCCTCGTACGCTCCTCATAGGTTCCACATATGCTCAAACCCACCCGAGAGGTCACCAAAGGTCATCATAGGCCGTCATTCACAGGACTTATGTAGGTTTTCAATACGCTCCCGCCATACGCCGTAATGTGACAGGGCCTTAAATTTCTCCGGCGATCGACGAAGCAAGGAGCCGGCGATACACGTGCCAGCCCGCCGGGACAACAGTAAATTCTCCGGCGATCGATGTAGTAGGGAGCCGGCAACACACGCGCCGGTTCGCCGGTACGGCGTTAAATTCTCCGGCGATCGACGAACCAAGGAGCCGGCGACACACACGCCAGGAGACGTTATCAAGCCTTAAGCATGGGAATCACTGTAGCAGATGCCGTCGACCGGGAAAACACTAATTTCTCCGATGATTGGTGAAGCCGGAAGCCGGCAACACGCTCGCCGGCACGACGTAAAATTTCTCCGGTGATCGACGAAGCAAGGAGCCGGCGATACGCGCGCCAGCCATAGAGCGCCTGGAGCCATGACACCTCACAGCCTTCGCAGAGGCGGTGCACAGGCCTGTGTCTGCCTTGGAGCCTCCCTCCAGGACATCGGAAACCTCGGACATTGGGAGTCATCCGCGGTGCACGCCTATGTCCCCGCAAACCTACGGTCTCGGCTCCGAGATGCTATCAATATTTCTTTTTGGCCATAGCATCTCTAGCCTCATTTCTTAAGCATTTGTGAGCTGACATTTGTATAATCTGACGTTTAACTTTCCTTAATTAAAAATGCCATAACTATATTTGCTGTGTTCGCGTTTTTCCTGATTGTTTCGTATTGCTTTGGCATTGCGGGTAATCAGGATCGCGAATACAGACCAAGGCGTGCCAGTACTAAGGACGTCTATTGTCGCCGACTAACGGAATTCTTTAGAACTATGTAATCAACTCAAACGCCGCCTAGCGTTTTTTTTGCAGCCTCGACGCTGATGGGTAATCAGGACTTGATGACGTATTATGCAGTACCCTCGAACTGTCGATGCAACACTTTTCGGGCAGACTTTCGCTATATAAGGCGCCGCGCCGCTGCGCTTTGTTCACTACAACCGGAGGAGCCAGGAGACACTAACCAGCCTAACTTGGCCTCCCACCCACATGTGATAGTGGAAAGTAGGGCCATAACATCTCTAGCCTCGTTTCTTAAGCATTTGTGAGCTGACATTTGTATAACCTGACGTTTAACTTTCCTTAATTAAAAATGCCATAACTATATTTGCTGTGTTCATGTTTTTCCTGATTACATCACATTAGTAAGCATAACGTCATCGAGTGGGGTGTCAGATGTTATTGCTAAAAATAGAATTGGGGAGGGTGAGGGTAGAGAAAAATAACCAACCTAACTAAAATATGGGGGTGCTGGGTTGGAGGGGGTGGAGTGGGAAACAACAAAATAAACAAACTACAAACTCATCGAATGACAACAACACATGATACTGCTAACCTAAAAAATGGGGATCCAAAACTCCAATACTAACTGATATGGGGCTGACTGAAGTTGGACTAAAAAAGTGTCTATCCCCCTCCCTCCCGATTCTATTTTTAGCAGTAACATCCACCACCACCACCTACACCTGCACCTGCACCTACACCTGCACCATCACCAACCCACCGCTCAATGACGTCACCGTATGGGTTTTTGGGGGGGAATGCTGGGGGTGGCAGATGTTACTGCTGAAAGTCTCTACCAACTAACTCAATGACGTCACCGTATGGGTTTGCACACACACACACACACAAAACGACAGATGGCTAGGATAAATGAACTCTATGACCTCTACCGACACCAACTCACTCAATGACGTCACCGTTTGGGTTTTTTGGGGGGGAATGCTGGGGGTGGTGGTGGCAGATGGTATCACTGAAAATGCTCAATGACATCATCGTTTGGGTTTTGGGGGGTAATGATGGGGGTGGTGTGGGTGGCAGATGGTATCACTGAAAATGCTCAATAACGTCATCGTTTGGGTTCACACCCACACCCACACACACACACACACACACACACAGAGACACACACACACAATCATAGGTCATCTAAGGACAAACCTACCCCCCCCACCAAGAAACAACGGGTCATCTAAGGACAAACCTACCCCCCCCACCAACAAACAACGGGTCATCTAAGGACAAACCTATCCCCCCCACCCAAAAAGAACGGGTCATCTAAGGTCAATGGACTCGCTCAGGCTGAAAATGTTCAATGACGTCATCGTTTGGGTTCGCTGGGGGCGAATGATGGGGGGGTGTGGGTGGCAGATGGTATCACTGAAAATGCTCAATGACGTCATCGTTTGGGTTCACACCCACAAACACACACACACAGAATCATAGGTCATCTAAGGACAAACCTACCCCCCCACCAACAAACAACGGGTCATCTAAGGACAAACCTACCCCCCCCACCAAACACCGGATCATCTAAGGACAAACCTATCCCCCCCACCCTAAAAGTTTGGGTTCGCTGGGGGCGAATGATGGGGGGTGGGGTAGGGGTGGCAGATGTTATCCACCGATGAAAATGCTCAATGACGTCATCGCTTGGCTTCGCTGGGGGCGAATGATGGGGGGGTGGGGGTGGCAGATGGTATCCCACCCTCAAAATGCTCAATGACATCATAGGTTGGGTTCACACCCACACACACACACACACACCGGTCATCTAAGGACAAACCGGTCATCTAAGGACAAACATACCCCCCCACCCTTCAAGAACCGGTCATCTAAGGACAAACCTACCCCCCCCCCCACCCTAAAAGTAGGGGTCATCTAAGGTCAATGGACTCTCTCGGAAGGGGTCATCAAGTGCAATGGACTCTCTCAGAGCCTGGATTACGTAATTTTACGCTCAATCAAACCCTACTATATTACTTAGGTGTGGTAAATTATCACTTCGAAAATATTCACACTAGTAGTATGCAATGTACTTCATGATAAGGATTGTAGTTGCCAACTTACCTTTACAGTCTTTACCATGTGGGTACTGCCTCCGCTTGTTAGCATTGTTGCGCCTACAACAACAGAATATGACGTAGAGTTGCTGAAAAAGACAAATAAATTAGACGGGACAGTTACCAGTTGGGATGGCTGAATGAGTTGAGCGCCCGCCTCCCGCTTTGGTAGACCGTAGGATTCAAATATCTAGGTCTAAGTTAAACCAATCATCAATGACATAGACATTTAGACTTGTCACTACCTAGCCTGTCATTTGGCATTACTAGGATAGGGCAAGGAGAGGTGGAATGAGGAAGACTAAAATGTCTCTGATTCAAATGTACTCCTCCTTAATCAACTAATGTACAACAACAACAAAAAGCAGACAAAAAATATATATGGATTTGGAGGCGATGAGCGAATGTCTTATGGCCCTGTCACACTACGACGTGACTACGTCAGCGTAACCACAACGTGAAAATAATGATATCACGTCGAAGTTATCGGCGTAATATGCAAATTGTGGACGTGAATGCCGCGTAGTTGACGTGAGCATAACGTGAAAGTAACGTCGACGTAACGTCGGTGTAACGTCAGCCTAGCGTAGTGTGATGGACATAGCTAAGCGTGGGCGTAACGGTATGCGAGCGTGGTCGACGGCGGGCTAGCGTAACTGAAACGTTGGTTAAACGTCGGTGTAGCGTCGTGACGTTAGCTGTAATGTGACAACGTTAGGCGGGAGGGTTAATTGGCGACCTGACCGGGCGTTAGTTTAATGTGACCGTAACGTCGCCGTAACGCGCGCGACGTGGACGTAGCATGACCGTAACGTGACCATAACGTGACCGTAACGTGAGCGTAACGTGACCGTAACGTGCAAAACACCCGTCGCAGGGTAGATGTCTGGGTATATAAGGCTGGTGTGTTGGTGGCTAGTCACAACTTCTCCAAGATGCCGCCAAAACACAGCTCCTCGTCCACCTCCAGTTCAAGATGTTCCAGATCTGCTGCTGCCAGCCCGCAATTTGTCAGAGGAAGAGGTAAGGGGTGAAAAAGGATACAACGTCCACCATCACCAGCCCCACCGTCTTCACCATCACCACCACCACCAACACCACCATCTCCAAGGGTAGCCTCTCCTGGTCAGCACACCGACACCACAGACACCGCAGACACTATGGGAGCGTATATATCTCCTTCTTCCCCGTGCTCCCGTGGATCTTCCGGAGCCTCCACCTCGTCCGCGTCACACGGTGGTCAGGTGGCAAAAAGGAGGGTCCGGAAATTTGATTGCACCCTGCCTGCAGACGAGGAGGAGGTGCTCCTGGAGTTCTTACACGAGACCCCAGTGATATGGAACGCGAAGCTCACGGACTATCGCAGGACGGACCGGAAAGCGAAACTGTGGCAGGAGCAGGCAGTCAAGATGGGGAGAAGCGCCACACATCTACAGGGGTGGTTTAAGTCCATGCGAGACAGTAACACCAGGCTGCATAAACAAAAGAGCGGTGACGGGGCAAAGGAGCGCACTGAGAGGGAGCAGTGGATCATCGACAAATTTGGCTTCCTCCGGTCAGTTGTGCGGCACCGGCCGCAGCCCGTCAGAAGTGTAAGTACTACATGTTGTCATGTTCATTCATGTGCATAAGATGAGTATTTGGTAAGAGTTAATTAGTTTACATATGGTTTGGCCAAGTGATTTAGGTAATAATTTGTTATATATTTAGCAATTTGTACACATCATCCCGGAACCAGCAATGTCCCTAGTTAATGCATTATACTATGAAACCATGTGGATATCATTATTATGCACCTAATATTGGTGGAAACCATGGTACCAACATTATAATAAATAGATAATGGGAATATAATAACAAAACATGTGGAATTATTGATTATGGCCATAAACAACAATCATATCCTTATACCCCTGTCACACTAGGACGTTTCTCTCCAACGCGCGGCGACGTGTGTCCTTTGTTGGCAAAATGTCTCTGTGTGTGTCTCTGTGTGTCTTTGTATGCGTGTGTGTCTCTGTGTCTGTATGTGTGTCTGTGTGTGTGTGCCTCTGTGTGTGTCTCTATCTGTATGTGTGTGTGTGTATTTGTGTCTCTGTGTGTGTCTGTGTATGTGTGCATGTCTCTGTGTGTATGTGTGTGTCTGTGTGTGTCTCTGTGTATCAGAGAGATAGAGAGAGAGACAGAGACACAGACAGAGACACAGACAGAGACAGACACAGACACACAGACAGAGACACATACTGTACGCTTTTATTTTATTTTAAACGCTGACGGGTCCCCGCTGAGAAACGTCGGAGTGTAGTCTGCTTATTGTATGTAAGTGTGTGCATTAAAGTGTTATTCAGATGATTGTGTAAAGTAATGTTGCGTTGTTTGCATTGTACTTATGGCCCTTTATTATTTTGTCTTCCAGGTGCTGCCTGCCCTTCAAGGAGCGGCCGTTGATCTGGGGGTGGCAGAGACTGCGTGTGGGGATGTGGACATGGCCATCGACCCTGAACAACCGCACACAGCAACAGGCAAGAGGAAAGAGGCGACCGCAGAGGAGGACCTTCTGCACGTGCTCAAACAACGGGTCGATGCGTCGGGTAAAATGTTGGCCACCCTCACAGCACCGATGACGAAGAGCATGGCATTCGCGAACTACGTCCGTGACTGTTTGTCCATGATGACTAAGGGACAGTTTCTGTATGCTCGCGCCGCCATGAACACTATCCTAACCCAGGTCATGGAGTCGGAGGTGGCCGACGACGGCACTGTGATCTCTGGGCCAGCACTTGCCACCATTTGTTCCGCTCCCATCACCATCCCTGCCGCCTTGCCGCCACAATCTGTGACAGCAACTTACCCGTCATCCACAAACACCTCCTCGTGCGTGTCCCCGGGCGACGGATTCCAGCCCGAACCCCAGCAGTGGCGCCATCAACCGCCACCTGGTACACCGTGGAGATCACAAGGCAGCGACTACATGCAGCAGTACATGATGGTGCCCCTACAGCCTGCCCCGCTGCAACCTTCACCAGTGCGCCCTGCCCCAGTCCAGCCTGTGCTGCTGCACCATCCGCGCAGCCACCCTGCGGCGCTCCACCATGCGCCCCTGCAGCATCCCATGCTGCTGATGCAGGCACCGACACCCACATGTACATCCACATGTACACCGACTTGTTCGCCGCGACTACTAATGGGTCCGCCACGACCGCAGCATAGTATGTCACCAGCACGGGAGGTGGCACCAACTCTAGGTACGAGCACGGGAATATCAGGATGGGTGGTGCACCAGACACATGTTACGCCAGCACGCACACCAACGCCCACAGGGTCGGAGGGGTTTCTTAATCTGTCCGGGGTGTCGGGCATTTCGACCCTGGAGCAGGACCTGTTTGTGCCCGGGGAGGTGGCAAGCCCCACACACGGCAAGGGCAAGGACAACATGGACACCGAATCAAATTGAAATGAACAATGTTTACCACATGTGAACTCATTTAATATACGTAGACTCTTGTATATTCTAACTGTTTTTCATTGGGACTGAATATTTTGTGGATGGGGGTTACATATGTATATATTTGTGAGGGTTTGGTGGAAGTTGTTTAAAATAAAAAAACTATTTGTATTGTTCTACAAATTTCTGTGTCGGATTGTATTTGTTATTAAACATCATATCCTTATGTTAATCAGTAAATCATAAGTGCTTTGTGCACTACACTATAACTGAGTTTGGCATTTGGCCAAATCGCATTAGATTACTGCATTTTTCTCTACTCCTCCCCCCCCCACCCCTTAAATAAATGGCATGTATATTGGTTAAATATCCACCAACGTAATTCTCTGCATACAGTTGACCACACCCCACTGACATGTACCTGTGTAAGTCCTTACTGTGGGAAAAAAGAAAACCCATTCACATCTCCCACCCCCACATTGTTAACTGCCATGTGTTTATCTCAGGTTTTACTGGGCTCCCACCACCTTATCTACATTTAGCTATCACCCTGATTAAAGTTGTAAGCTGGGAAAGATTGCAGTTTGTCACAATTACTGATATCAATATATTAGGCCATGTTAACGTGGACAAAATTTACGGCGCTTTGTACAAGGCGGATAATCTGAAACCAATTAAGCCGTGTTCACACGGGGAAAATGTAAAGCGATTTAGATAAGGCGAATCATATGAATAGATTTAGTTTGAAAGTGTTTCGCGTTCACACGGGCACTGCTTGAGTCGGTTTAAGGCGGAAGTGGATATCTGTGCATGAGCAAGTGCAGACTAACCAGCGCCAGTTTCGCTTAGTCGACGTCGGCACTAGAGAGTGTGGGTTGAGGCTAGATATTTATAGACTAAATCATATTGTTTTGCAACCGTAAAAAGTTCTGCTGGGCACTGAAAAGCTTAAAATAAATCATCAAAAGAATCTATGTGCACCTCTAGCAGGTTCATACACCAATTTATATTATATAGTGTGAGGTGCAAAACCGCCTCAAGTAAGTCAGTTGCGTTCACACGGGCGATATAAGTCGAATCATAAAATTCAGTTCATATAAAGCATCTACATAGGTGGTTTATAAAATCGGAATTATATGATTCGAATCACCCCTAAACCGCCTCAGCCGCGCGTTTACACCCCAAATGTGAGCCAAACTATACAAGTTTATTTTTATCATTGCAATTAACTGCCCCGTGTGAACACGGCTATAGTTTAACTGGCATTATGCCAAATATATTTGCCCAACCATGTGGAGAGTCTGAAACCATACACTTATACAGTAACATATTGAAAGAAGAGGCAAATTATAACTGACATGTAAATTCAAGTTTGATACAAATAACATATTCATATCGTTTATTAAAATGACCTATAACATCTGAAGATCTCACATTTTATCCTAACACACAGTATATTGAACACAGTACATTTTAATATATCAATTTCAGTAACTATAAACCCCTCCATTTCATAAATTATCCAAACACAGTACATGAATATCCCACTCCAGTCGCCACACTTCAAACAGTCATATCATGTCCTCCTGCCATTCCACTGAACCAGCTGGCGAGTTGACCCAGTCTTTGAGCAGCTCCCGCTGTGCCTTTCCCGCCCTGGAGGCAGTGTTCTGGCCACCTATTGGTGGTGGTATTGGTACTGGTATGTCCTGGAGATTTCTGCCCTCTCTCCATGCTCCTGCAATGAACTCGTCGTCCACATTTTCTGCCCGGTCTAGTTGCTGGTTCTGCAGCGTCGGATATCGGATCCTCATGAGGTTGTGTAGCAACATGCAGGCTGTGACGATGAGTTTCACGGTGGACGGGTGGTGCTGCATCGTGGTCAGCAGCACTTGGAACCGGTTTGCCAGGATGCCGAACGCATTCTCAACTACTCTCCTAGCTCGGGAAATCCTGTAGTTGAAAATGCGTTCAGCATGTGCTATTCCCCTCCTGCTGTACGGCTTCATCAGGGTCGGCCATAGCCCGAACGCATCGTCACCGATGATGAAGTATGGGATCGTCGTCTGGCCCGCAACAATAGGCTCTGGTGGGGGGAAACCTATGCTTCCATCTTCAATGGTGGCTTTCAGGTCAGACGCGTTAAACACCTGCGCATCGGATGCGGACCCTTTACCACCAATATCCACCCACACAAACTTGTAATCCGCATCCACCAGTGCCATGAGGACGATGGAGTAGAACCCCTTATAATTGAAGTAGAGGGATCCACTCCTTGGGGGACACCGGCAGGCCACATGCTTCCCATCAATGGCCCTGCAGGTATGGGGGAAGTTCCACCTTTGCAGAAAGTTGTCTGAGATCGCACGCCATCCGTCCGGTGTTGTGGGGCAGGTCATCACCTCGTCTATGTACTCTGCTATGATCGCCATGCACACCTCCCTCACGATGACAGATTGGGTGTTGTGTGGCACCCGCCATGCAAACTTCATCGAAGCGTACTTGTTGCCTGATGCTAGGTGTCGCAGAGTAAGGGCAAGCTTGAGGCCAGGTTCGAGCGGCTTCCTGTAGGTTGTGTAGCTTTTTGTGATACGCGGACCCACTCTCGCTAGTATCTCATCGAACATCTGGGGAGGCATCCTCATGAAATTGACGAACGAAGCCGTGTCCTCGTTACGCAGTTCGACTAGAAGCTTGTCATACATCCCAAACTCATGACGCCTGCCGATCCACTGTCGCACCCACAATCGCTTTGCCCGAGCTTGTTTCCTTCTCCTTTTGGCCTCTATATACCGCAGTAGGAGCACATTGATGTCATGGTCAGCTTTCAGAATGGCAAGTTGGTAGTCCTGCATGATGTACTGAAGTAGATGTGTCTGCTTGGAAGAGCTGAGGTGTTGTGGTGACAGGAGGACATGGTGGGTCTTTATATACTCCAAGACAAGACGTTCACAAGACGTTCAGAACACGTTCTATTCACGTTCGGATCACGTTAGTCACGTTATCAAAACGTTACGCGATCGTCAATGACGTGAACTACGTCACGACACGTTCGCAACACGTTATAACGACGTTATCGACACGTCATCGTGTCGCTCGGGCGACGCTCCGTTACGTCCGTCCACCGTTAACTTAACGCTGCCCACACGTTGCTCCCACCCGGGCCGTCGCTCTGACGTGACATAACGTGACTCTAACGTCATTTAACCCGCTGCTATAACAGTATCGCGAACGCTACTAACGTTTCCCCCCCCACCCCCCCCCCCCATTGTGACCGTCATGCCCAACGTAAGGCTTCACGTCGAGATACGTCGAAAGTTTTGAACAGGTTCAAAACCTCGACGCGCGCCGACGTAACACGACGTAACATGACGTAGCTCGACGTCACTCTAACGTCATTATGACGTCATCATAACGTAACCCAACGTACGGCAACGTAATGACGAAAAATCATCACGTTAGGCTCACGTTGGCTCGTTACGTCGTAGTGTGACAGGGGTATTACATGACAGTATGTTGTGTAGTAATACCACAGCTCAGATTGTCAGTCAAAGCACTACCTGTCACTCTCTGTGGATATTTTCATTATATTGCTGGACAATTTATTCAATTCTTTGGAGTGCATCTCTGCTCTGGAAGTTTCATACCAACTACTTTTAATGCACATACCACATGCATCTAAGTCTACTTAGTCCGATGGATTTGAGTTCTTGCCTTAAAGTTGCATAGTCCGATGGTTTTGAGTTTCTATTTTATTCTGAGATAAACATATAATGTTGGTCACTATACTCTTCGTTACTTTAGTTTCAAGTTATTGTTATGTTTAATGGCTAACCTTTGAGGTATTTGAAGTGCTAATATGCTAAATTAGTTTTGGCAAGCATGCCAAAACTCTGACACCATAGTCTTCTGCAGTAACAGGTTATATTAAATTGCTTCAGTGTTTCCTTCTATGTGGCGACACAAGTTTAATAGGTGTGCCATAATCTAAGGTAGATATGTAGAATTTTGTTTTGTTTTTTGTTTTGGTCCAGTAGTTGTTTAAGCAGGGGAAATTTCAGTCAAAGACGACTGGTCTTCCTCATTCCGCTGCTGGTCGATAGAAAGCCCGAGCCTACACTTTTACCGACCCAAGGGATTTTTAACCTCCCACACCACATAGACATGGTATGAGAGCAACCGGCATTTGATGATGCTGTAAGTTATACACAGCAGTGGAAATCCAAATTGGCAGAGCTGGGGGCACTCAGAATCAAATCTAGATAAAGTTTTTGGTTTTGAAAATTTGTTGTTTTTATCAGACTATGCAGCTTTAAATAAATACAAAGATACATATATTAGGTTGATTGTTTTAAATATAATGGACGTTACTTTAGCATGAAGAAACTTTAATTATCAATCATTATCTTTAACCATATTTGAAATGAAAACCTGCCAAATTAATGTTGGTGTGCATGTAAAAATGATGATGACTTCAACTGTATTAAATTGACTTAATGTTTCCTTCTATGCAGCAACAAATGCTTAACAAGTGCACCGGTATCTAAATTGGATACGTAGAATTATTCTAGGCGTTCTGTTTTCGAAAATTTAAAACAAATCCCAATACATGGTTCCAATACTATGTTTTGTGAGATGGCCAAAATAACTAGCCTAAAAAAAGATACTTAAAAGCCACAGAGAATGAGCCTACCTTAAAACCATAATATTTGAATAATACTCCATGTACAGTATAACCCCGTTTAACCAAACTTGAAGGGACCCTCCAAATTTGTTTGGATTAACCGATCATTGGTTTAACTGAGCTTTGGCTTCGACTTTGACTTGGCTTTGGCAAAAATGCAGGTGTATTATGAATGTAATAATATACAATGTATGTGGACACTGATTATTGTTTTTTATGTATATACAGTATAACCCCGTTAAACTAAGCTCAGTTAAACCAAACTATTGGTTAATCCAAGCTTTTTTCGGCGATCCGGCAAAATACTACCATTTATCATATAAATAAGTCTCAGATGACCTTATAACTACAGGAAAGTTTGGTTTAACCATACCAGAAGTGGCCTGGGGTCCGACAATTGTGCTTGGATTAAATGATAATTTGGATTAACCGACTTTGATTTCACCAACTTTTTTATATGATAAATGGTAGTATTTTGCCGGGCCGCCGAAAAAAGTTTGGATTAACAGATCATTTTGTTTAACCGAGCTTGGTTTAATGGGGTTGTACTAAAATCCGTAAAGCTGCATAGTCCGATGCAAGCAAAACGTTTTCAAAACCGGAATACTTACCTAAATTTATCCTACATATGCAGCTTAGATACGGTTGCATTTATTGCTGCATAGAATGACTATTAAGTCATCTTAATAGAACCTGTCACTGTTGAAACCCATTATGTCTAGCATTTCACATGTATACCAACATTAATTTGGCATGTTTTCACCTTAAATATCCCAAAGTAACATTTAAAATAAGAGTTACTCCAAACTAAAGTAAAGGAGATTACAGTGATGAATATAATATATTTATAGAATAATTCTGTTTATAAGCAGGAACTCAAAGTCAGAAGACTTTAACAAACCCAACTGGTCATACAGCTGCCTCACTGGGAGACCAGGCCGCCAGTACCATGACCTGATATGCCACTCAGTCATATTATCCTGACACTGAGCCAGCCAGTTTTTGCTCTATCCTAATAATGCTGAGCACTGGGCTAGGAAGTAACAAGTATCAAATTTTAAGTCATTGGTTTGACTCGACCAGGGTTTGTACCCACAAACCTGGTCATACAAAGATACTTTGCTCTTACTACAATAACTAAAATCATGGAAATAAACTGTATGGCATTATCATTGCACTATCAGAATTAGGTATGTTGCAGAGGCAACATGTTAAATTTGCGAACGAGGCAAGGTGACCGGATGCAGCACGTGACCCATGCCCTCCCCGCTCCTCACTTCTCGCATGGCTCTCACTCTGGCCAATTCGTTCTCCCTCCCACCCACTCTTTTCTCTAAGGGCTTAAGTGCTGATGCTATTTTCACTTGACACCATTATCTTTGTTACTGCATTCACCTTATCATGTTATCTAATTATACAGACATTTTGGCCTCATCATGATGCTATCTCACCGACTACTGCTTATTATGTATGGAAGCCAGCCTTTCTCGATTCCACAAGAGCCAGTCACACCCCCTGCTGAGCCAGCCTCATGCTGACCTCACACAAGGTCATGACTACACACTGATGATTACATATTGATGATATATTGATGATATTTTCATGATAATTATGTTCATATATATCCATCAAATAAATATAACTCAAAACTTTCATCCTTGTCTCCTTTGTCCGAGTGATGCAAATTAATAGATACAAGCATTTAGTTAGCTCAAATTCATTGCCTCAAATTTGAGATTTAAAAGCAACATGCTGCTTGATTGTTCGATGTTTTACACGCTACTAACATCTTGGGGCATATCAAGATTTTTGTTGTTACTTGTGTAGTAGTCTGTACATGATCCCTACTACGACGCGGTCGCGGCGGATACTATGCCGCACACCTACACAGTTACACTGAACTGCGCAAGGTGGCGGCAGGCTAGCCACTGGGCAGACCCCCGATGGGGCTGCCCTCTACTGCCTGTGGCTAGCTCACCACCAAACCCACCTATAGAGGCGACGTGGGACCTGGCAAGTTAGGGGGCGGGTCAGTTGACTGTGGACGCCGCGGAGAGCAGAGAGGTTTAATAAACCAAGTTGCAGCGTACTTATATCAAATCTTGGCATTCTTCCGTGTGTGCGTGACAGTGTGAGTAGGAAGGCCGTGGGCCATTACATTGGTGCCGTTGACCAGCTCGTCTACTGCATAAGGGGTGAGTCTGGGACCTGGGCCATGGCTTCCGAAGGTAGGTTCTCTTCATAATTTGGTATGGAGGTGAAGTCGACAGCCTGTCTGTGTAGTGGGCGCCTGTACCAAAATGATGGTGGTGGGCATCCCATTGCAAGAGGGTCGTCTGTGAGTGTGAATGCTTCTGTGGTGAGTTCACCGCATCGCGCTCTATCAATACCTGTTGGGGATGTGAGTGATACTTTTGTTCCCAATGTAGGTGCCGTTGTCATCGGGGAGGGCCGTGTTAGTTGGTCGGGGGGGGGGGGGGGGGGGGGGGGGGGGGGGTGGGGGTACCTACTCCTGTGCCAGCTCCGCTGGTTTCGCTGTAGGCATCGCTAGGTCCGATAGCTTTTGGGCGCAGTTAGCTCAGTTGAGTGGCAGTCCTCCGCCTGGTATCGCGCCATCGCTTACACTGGTAGCGGGTCAGGACGGGGCACTAGACACGCAGTTGGGCGCTCATTCTTTAGTTGATAGCGTCATGGCAGTTAAAAGTGTGGTGGCGTTGGACGGGACGCGAAAGGTTCTCTCGGGTGACATCAACACAGGGGAGGGCCTAACGGGGAGTGCTATGAAGGTGGGCTTCGCTCTTGATGCTATATGGTCTCTGTCGATCAATACTGATTCGGGGGCAGGTGTACTTAAGGGTAGCAGTTCGATCGCATGTTGTGATGATTCGGGTCTGGGCGTATGCGGGAGTTCTGTGCGGGAAGCACCACTGGAGTATTCACCGTGGGGGAGTTCAGCAGTCTGTTACGAGGATGAGTGGGCGCATGATCGAGACCATAATTGTCGAACGTTTTGTGTGCTCGCTCTTAGATCCCGGTGAGCACTGTGCTGCCTATAACCGCAGGGGACCGGGCAAGTTATCTCTGGAGTCAATGATAACTGCACCAAGGCACTGGGTGCTGGGCAGTCAACTGCAGTTGAGGCTATTCGGCTCTCAGATGAGTCGGATGGTGAGTATGCACCACGGGGACCTCGACGTGATAGTGGCGGTAGTAACTTCCGGAGTAATTCTTGCGGGGGGCTATCATGAGGGTAATAACTTTCGGGGTTCAGCTGGAGGAGGCTACTGTGAGGGTGGAAACTTCCGAGGGGGCTCTGGGGGGGTTATCGCGCGCCACCTATCACAAAGGATCTGGTGCAGAACTGGGTCCGTGAGATGATGGTCGAGCAGAAATCTGTGACGCAGGTACCAACAGGTGGACCTGTTCCCTCAGGGTTATCTGTGTGCAGGCGCGTTGCTAAAAAAGATATGCGTGCTCGGGATCATGAATGAGGTCGTTGCTTTGCATTTGGTCATTGGCCTATTCAATGTACTGGTGTAAAGCAAACTCTCGAGGAGGCTGTAATAGCCAGTGATCGTGAGGGCAGGGACAACTCAGGTGTTGATCGGGTTATGTTGGCGCGTCTGCGTAAGGACAGGGATGTAAAGGCTAAGCCCAATTTAAACGCTTAGGGTTGGACAGTGTGGGCTTCAGCCCAACCCATTTGGCAAGCCCAAATACCGCCAAAATGGATGCGGTGTTAACTAATGAGGAAGCCGGTGTACAGTCTGATGCAAGCGCGGGGCCGCCGGTGACCGCCCCTCCTGAGTTGATCCCAGTGGAGTCGGTACTGTGGGATGGTATGATAGAGTGCTGCATTTCTGCTTTGGCTCCAGTGCCTCTGGACGACTATGCAATTTATAGTACAGCATTAGGGGTGCGACCTGTCTCACCTTTGTGGTAGAGGCCTGTTCGTGGATTCCACTTTCTGGACTTTGGACGGAAAACGGTGGTGTGTGAGAGTATGCATTAGGGGGACTATCGGGTATTTCTTAATAGACAGTGGGGCTGCGGTCACGTTTGTTGGAAGGAAATTCTTCGATAAGTTAGATGGTGACAAGGTGTTTTTCGATAATAGCATGAAGCCTGTAACCGTCACCGGTGCGCCACTCAAACAGTATGGACAAGCCATACTATCTCTGGAGATCGGAAGGAACAATTTTTCATTATGCTCCTACTGTTTCCGATATTTCAGAAGATGGTATTTTGGGTGCAGAATTGTTGGAGTATTATTATTGTGAGCTGCGACAGGCTGGCAGCCTATATCTTCAATATCCGTACTGCCTCACGGTGCAGTGTGAACTGCGTCGCGACTGTCAGACTGTGTCTGCAGTTGTGCAGGACATTCGCATTGCTCCGCTGACCAGTTGTGATGTTAAAATTGTCCATGTTGCCGGTAACATGCATAATTCAAAACACTGGATACGGGCCTGATATGATAAAAAAGATACCGTTTGTAGCGCGCGTCGCTATGCACAAAGTTAACTTTCGGTAGTAAATTCAAAGGCTAGTCCAGTCCTTACCTGGCCAACGTCGAAGGCAGTCCTTGGTGTTCAATACTAAAATTTTGAAGCTGGTCTGTCACAATAATGCCGAAGGTAGGAAAAGTGCGAAGTATCGTTGGTAAATACTCCAAGGAGCTTCTTGAATCAACGGAGATTTCCGAGGATAACGGATCGGAAAAGTCTGGTCGCGGATTACTGAATCGTTCCAGCCATGGTTCTTCAACTTGAGTTTGTCTGGATGATTTGTCCTCACCGTCTGTAGTGTTGCCGTTGTGTTCTGCTTCGATTGCGACTCTGGAGGAAATCTCACGCCTGTTAGATTCGAAGCTGGCGGCAACACAACAACCTATCATGGATCGGCTTGTATAACTTGAATCTGCGGCATTGTTGAATGTGGGTCAGTCTACAAACGAGCCAGCAGTAGGTCAACATGACGTCACAGACAAGGAAAGTGTGGTAGCTCTGAGCACCCTGGCGGCTTCGCCAGCATGAACGGCACACTCGTGCAGCCTGCGGCGCCTACTTCACACTGCAAAGGGTAATGTACAGCTATCTTCTGACAGTTTTCATTTGCGTAAACGCACGGCTTCAAACATTATTCCTTTTAATAGCGAGGCATCTGATAGTGATGACTCAATGATGAGGGATCTCATAAGGATAGCGGGAAAGAAAGCTAAGCATGCGGGCAAGCTGACATTGCTGCCCCACAAGTATGTCATCCGCAATGAAAAGAAAGGTAAAGTGGGACAGGGGGAGGCGCATTGGTTTGAATATCTGGCAGCAATTCGCCGCATGGTGAAACGGGGTGATGTTCCAGAGGGCTGGGTGACGCATATTGAGGACCATGTCGACTCCATTCTTGACATGGCTCAGCATTATACCTGGAACACTTGTCTGGCATACAGTGAAAAACTATTTTCGATTATCGCTGATAAAAGGTTGCCTAATGGCTGGATCGATCAAGGTCGTATTGTGGACATTCGTAGGGATATATGTGGTCTGGGGAGGAGAGTGGATGCTTCTGTACATAGAACTGGACAGTCTGCAGCTTACGTTGAGTATAGGAAAGGTGTGGACTCGCGGCCATGTCTCATATGGAACAAGGGCAATGCCTGTGGATACAGTGCAGATCATGGAGAGGGTCTTGACAAGTTCTTACATATCTGTGCGTACTGTGCATTTAAGCTAAAAAGGAAACACCCGCATAAAGAAGTAGATTGCAAAACCAAGCAACGTGCAAGGGAGGGGCACCCTAGCGAGATTGATCATACAAAAAGTTTTTAGTTTGCAGTTGGCCAGGGAATGCTACTGATGTGGACGATGTGCGTATGGATATTGGTCTCGCCAGGAGCTGCCGGTTGAAATCGGTAGGTGGGGCCTCGGTCAACACAAATGTTCTACGTGCGGTCAACGGTTGCTCTGTTAAGGTCGGTGGTGTTGTTTCGTCGGTACTTTCCCAATGTTCAAATTTGATTGTGTCACCTGTTCTGCTAACACCCCCTGTTGACTCTCATGAGCCATCTGGTCAAGATCTTGTGAGTGTTAAATTATGTGGTGTACATGTATTAGACAAGACTCGTTATGTTCCCCCGGTACAACCGGTTAGTGCGATTGTTTGTAAGAATAGAAAAAGACGTCATGCACCGTCGGTTAATTCGACAAAATACAAATGGTTTAGACCAGAGGCTAGTTTATTGAGCAATAACGGGGGTGTTTCTAGAATTGTGGGTCCTGACATTTCATTGAATTTGAATGGGGTGGTACACCGATCACCATCACCACAGACAGAGCATTTGGAGATGTTCCATCCACGCGGTTGCGATGGTGACTGCACATCCTCATCGATGGCTTCATGTCAGCATACCGCTGATTCAGACTTATCATGGCTATGACTTGATGATTACGAAGATGATTCCATTGACATTGTTCATCAATTGCTTGGTTCTGAGACCGGCAGTGAAGGCTGTGATTCCTTCAATAGGGGAGGCCTGTTGCTACCAAAAAGACCTACAGCTAGTCCTGCCACTGGCTTAGTTAAGGCCCTGTCACATTACGGCGTATGGCGGGAGCGTATGGCGGCGTAGCGGCTTACGTCATATACGTCGCCATACGCCGCATACGCCGCCAGTGCCGCAACACGCCGGCGTATGTGAAGCCTATGATGCATACGCCGCCATACGCTTTCATAAATCCGTCCGTCCAAATTTTTTTGTGCATGCTCAAAAAAACGCGACCTATGAGGGCGTATGGCCCATACTGTCAAAAAATGTCACAGCACGCTCCCATACGCTCCCATACGCTACGCATACGCTCTTCATACGCTCCTCATACGCTCAAACACACCCGAAAGTGGCACCCGATGGCGTACGTAGGTTTTCAATACGCTCCCGCCATACGCCGTAATGTGACAGCCCCTTTAGTTTTTCTTCTACTAGTCCTGGTCAATTAACTGTACCTTCTGTATCTACTACTGTGTTGCCTAGTCCTGTTGCCACTCCATTGTCTGTTGAGGGGTTGATTGACCAGGGCTATACGCTGTTCGCTGTTTCGGATGTTAATGATCCTCATTGTGTTGCAAAGAACACCGACACTGACTGTGGTTTCAGTGCCTGGGAGCCTCCCACGGCTCCAACAAACTCTTTGAACGTTAACATGGGGAATGATACTGGTATAATCAGCCCAGAGTTGCCTTTATGTTCTGTTGATACATTATCAGATCCGTTGAATGTTACCGCTGTTGTAGCCTTTAAACTGTTGTACAATAATTTCACTACCAGTACTAATGAGTGTGGTCCGAATCATTCTATGGACCAATGTCGGGAGGCACAATCCCGATCCGTGGCTGGTAAACCTTTTGTGATAAATCCCCTTTTGAATATAGGGAATACATTTTAAAATACTGGCCTGAGTTAACATTAGACTGTAACCTATTTTTAGACTATGCTACAATTTATGCCAAAGTCAGAGGAACGGGGTTACCAAATTATTTATGTGCACAAATTCCTGTTCCTTCTGGTTTAGTTATAGATAAATGGAAGGAACTGTTAGTAAGTTACTATGATATTAAAATCATTAAATTTTTAGAGTTTGGTTGGCCTGCAAATTTTACTGGTACTTTTATTCCTACTGCTTCTAGTTGTAATCATAGCAGTAATGAGGAAGATTTATTTTGGATCAACAAGTATGTGAGTACTGAATTAGGGCACGGTGCAATGTTGGGACTATTCGATGTTCCTCCCTTTTATCCATGGGCTCAAATAAGTCCTATTATGACCCCCCCGCCCAAAAAGAATACTGATGAACATAGAATTATTGTGGACCTTAGTTTCCCCAAGGGGCGCAGTGTTAATTCAGGTATAATTAAGGGTTTTTTATCAAGGTAAGCAATATAAGTATAATTTGCCTACTGTCATGACAGTGGCTAAACAGATCACTATGTTAGGAGCGAATTGTTATATAGACTTGGCAAGGGCGTACAGACAATTGAGAACCTGCCCCTTGAGTGTGCCGTTATTCGGGATTAATGTAAACAGCAAATTTTATTTCGATACGTCCCCTCCTTTCGGTTGTAGAACATCCAGTATCGCATGTGCTAGGACTACTGCGGTGGTGGTGTATTTAATGAGGAAGAGTGGGTTTTTTACGTTATGCTTTTTGGATGATTTCATAGGAGTTGAAAGTACTAGGGCTAGAGCACAACAAGCTTACGACTTTATTCTAAATTTAACGGGTACACTGGGTTTGGTTCTTTCAGTTAAGAAATGTATTCCTCCTACTGAACACCTGATTTGGCTCGGTTATGAATTGGACACCGCTAATATGTTAGTTAGGATCCCCAATGAAAAATTACTAGATATATTATTGGAATGTAAAAAGTGGGTCATAGACAGGGAAGTTACCAGGAAAAATGTTCAGAGGTTAGTAGGCCGGTTACAATTTGTGTCTAAATGTGTTATGGCATCGCAGGTTTTCATGAACAGAATTTTAGCTTTTCTTAGGACATGCCCGTTTGTAGGGAAAATCAAGGTTACTCAGGAACTAGTTAGGGATGTCACGTGGTTCCTACGTTTTGCAGAAGGAAATAATAGGATGATTTTGCTGAAGCATTTTCCTGAAAAAAGGTGGATCATCGAATGCGATTCATCATTGCATGGTGGGGGTGCATTCAGTACTGAACAAATTTATTCCAGTTTATACTCTACACAATTTTTAAGTAACTACTTTCATATTGCACAATTAGAAGATATTAATTTGGTGGTAGCTTTAAAGAATTTGTCTCCTTCTGACCCTCATAACTATCATATTATCATTAACACTGATAATGCTGCTTCCCAACAGGTGTTGTCGTCTGATGCTGGTAAAGATCCAGTCTTGTGCGCCTGTGCCAGGGAAATCTGGAAGTTTGCGGCTATACACACTTGCCAGGTGCAGGTGATACACAAGGCAGGAAAAGACCTGGTGCTAGCAGATGCCCTCAGTAGGTTGTTTGTTGATAATAAATATAAATTGATAGCTGATAAATTATGTCAGGATAAACTGTTGACTGAGGTACATGTTTCACACTCTGATGATGTTCTTGATTTATTTTTATGATCATCAATCTGCTCGTTGATAAGTTGTTCTTTTTGCCTTTATCAACTTACAGATGTAAATCACGCATTAGTGGATAGGATTAGCGTGTATTTCGCGGCAGGATTATCAGAGGGTACTTGGAGGAATAAACAGGTGCAATTTAGGGAGTACTTAAAGTTTTGCAGTAACATTGAGGATAACCCTAAGAGACCCAAACTTGAAACGGTAATGTCATACGCTTTGTATTTAAATGATAAACTCAAGTCAGAAGGAGCAATGAGGAATTACATGAGCGGGGCAAGAACATGGATCAGATTGTTGAGAGGAAACACAGAATCGTTTGATTGTTATGCAATGTCAGTAATAAAAAATGGTATGTTTAAGTTAAAAAATAACACTGTGAATAGAGCATATCCATTAAAAATTAAACATATTAAATTAATAATTAGAAAATTCAAAAAGATCGGAGATGATGGACTGGTGTTGATTATTGCTTTATTAATAGGTTATGTATGTGTGCTGAGACAGTCAAACTTGTTCTATTCCGAGGTGTCGGTGGATGGCGGTCACATGCTGCTCGGAAGGGACATTGTGGCACGACACACACCTGACAGTAACTGTCAGGAGCACGAAGACGACACATAGAACGGAGGATAGATATAGCATCGATCTGCCAACAGTATCAACTGCAGACTTCTGTCCGGTGCATGCATGGAACAACTACACCCAACGTTTCCCGGTGCATGAGGACGCCCCAGCATTCATGAGATCAAATGGGGACCCTCTGACGGCACGACTGTTCAACAAGTGCATGCACGTTGCATTGAAGGCAGCTGGACTCCCCTGGTGGCCGATGGTGACATGTCATAGTCTACGGCGAGGTGGAGCCTAGGAGTATGCAAGAATGGGAATGCCCCTCGAGTGCATAACAGCGCTTGGGAGATGGAAGTCGGGCAGTGTGTTTAATTATGTGAATAAAAATGTTTTGTAGATTGGGACCATTAGCTCTCCTGTTCCAAATTTTGGCTGAGAGCTTATGGTCCCTATTTCCCATGCCATAAATGTCTGCTGTATGCTGTAGAAGTGCATGTGTGTGAGTGTGCCAGATGTGAGCTGACCGTGTGACCGTGATCTGCCCCAGTGGATGCCTCATGTCTTCAATTTTTCAAGCCCTTTAAAGAAATGAATAACCTGAAGCTCCTATAATTGATAGTATAATCAATACTAAAGGCCTGCAACTAAGTAATGAAATATAGTATCTTTAAAATAGGTATCTTTAAAATAGAACCTGCAAATAAGTAATGAGTCAGAAAAAATAATAACTCACAGGTTGTACTACCTGGTAATAGATAACACAGTTAAAGCTAATAGTCTCAATTGTACTATTGAGAAAGGCTAATATAAAGTGTTCACAAAGGTGTAGTCTACAAGGCTTTTGTAAAAATGTATTAAGCCTGATTAATAAATTTATTAGCCCAAAAACCATTATCTGTGTCTGGTTTTGAATTACAGCTGTAGGGGTTGACGGGTATCACCAGAGTCTGTTTGAACCTTTAGTCTCAGAGTTGCATGAGCTGGGATTGAGAGGTCAGAATACGCTAGTGTGGAGTCCTGTTGATTCAGTTGTGCCTTTATTTAATCCAATTCGTTATACAGTTCTGGTGCAGAAGGGTATGACCATCAGGTTGATTAGTGAAGCGACTGACTTTGGCGATATTCATTGTGAATACCTGAAAGCTGAGTTGGGTAACCAGTGACATTGCTCGCAGCAACGAGGTCGCCGAGTGACCTGTGAGAGCAGTTGACCCAGTGGTCAAGGTCTGTGTGGGGCAGTGTTGCGTGGTCAGCTGTTCTCAGTTACAGGGTAATTGGGGCATGGGTTGGCCTGATTTGCAGTTCATGCAAGCGTGGGCGATGCATTTGAGTAGCCTTCTATTGTTGTGAGTGGTAGAGGGGAAGTGGGCATTGCGGCGCTGTGGGATGTATCTGATACGGTTACCTTTGGTACGATAGAGGAGTGCGTGGCACCCCCTGAGGTATCTGGGGCCCTGCATTGCAGCTTGCCTGCCCATATTGTACCTTTATCTATGGGGTCTGAGGTGGAAACTGAGTCTGAGCGCTCTCAGGTAGTGAGATTTCTGGAAAAGAATATTCAGGTTTTCGCAGTTCGTGGTGAGACGTTGGGCTGGACTGAGGTGGTTAAACATGGCATTGATGTTGGCGATTCCGCCGCTTTTAGGATTCCCTATCGGCGCTTCGTGCATTCTAAGAAGGATGTACTGGAGACAGAGCTGCATAAGCTGTTAGATAGTGGGATGATTAGAAGCAGTGACTCCCAGTGGAGTTCACCAGTCCATTTAGTCAAGAAGAAAGACGGTTCAAATCGCTTCTGCATTGACTATAAAAAACTCAATACTGTGACGCGGAAGAATGCTTACCCTTTACCACGCATAAATGAGTCGCTCGAGAGTTTGGGGGGTAATGAGTGTTTTTGCACTCTGGATCTGCAATCTGGTTATCATCAGGTAGCAATGGATCCAGGGGACATTGCTAAAACTGCTTTTAGTGCTCACCTGGGCTTGTTCGAGTGGAACGTGATACCGTTTGGGTCGTGTAATCCACCAGCCACATTTGAAAAGATGATGACTGATATGCAGGCTGGTCTTCAGTGGATGATCTGCTTAGTATATTTAGATGACATCATTGTCTTTGGTTGGAACGAATGCCAGGATTGGCTTCAAGCAGTGTTTGATCGTCTGCGTTCCTATGGACTAAATCTCAAAGCTTCAAAGTGTAGACTTTTTAGATGAGAGACGCAGTACCTAGGTCGTGTTGTTTCTGCAGGGGGGATTAAGGCGGGCCCAGAGAAGCTCTCTGCGATTGTGGGTTGGCCAGGCCTGAGGATATGAAGGAGGTTAGATCGTTCCATGGGTTTGTGTCATACTACCGTGATTTCATTGTGGACTTTGCGTGGTTAGCCGTTCCTCTGCAGGACTTAGTCGTCACTGCGAAAAAGATCAAATTTGTGTGGGGTGAGGCTCAGGAGGCGGCATTCCTGGGCTTAAAAAGAGCCTTCACCCAGACCCCAGTGTTATGCTATCTGCGTGCAGTGGGGCAGTTTATTCTGGACACTGATGCATCAGGATTTGCAATTTTGGTCGTTTAGAGTCAGGTTCAGGATGGGGTGGAAGTCCGTTGTCTTTTGCTAGTAATAAACTTAATAAAGTGAAGCGGAACTACTGCACAACGAAGCATGAGTTGATGGCTATCATCGGGCATAGTAGGAAGTGGAAACATTTCCTAGTGGGATTGGATTTTATTTTCCGGATGGATCATCAGTCTCTTCGGTGGTTGTTAAATTTTAAGGAGGCCGAGGGGATGATGGGGCATTGGTTGGCTACTCTATCTGATTACGGTGTGACTAATGAGCACATTGTGTACAGAAAGGGGGTCGACCATATCAACGCAGACAGTTTGAGTAGAATCCCGGTTCGCAAATGCGGCCAGGGTGACTGTACCGACTGCGGTGCACATAATTGTGTGGTCACAGCGATTGCGGCGATGCGTCTGGCGGACAGAGGTCATGATGAACTATGGACATTATCAGAGGTTCGTCTGATGCAGCGTCCAAGCCTTTGAGTGATGAGCTGGTGGTGGAGAATGCAGAGATTCGCAAGATTATAAATCAGTGGGACCTGCTAGAACTGCGTGTGGAAAGTATTGGGGAATGATCTACGCAGGTGGAAAGTATTGCGGAATTATCTACGCAGTCGCCTGCAGATCATCGTGCCGTTCGATCACACTGCACCCACTACAGCGCAGGCATTGGTGGATAATTGGGTATTAATATTCGGTGCCCCAATGCGGGTCCATTCGGATCAAGGACGGGAATTTGAGTCCACCCTATTTCAGTCCATGTTGCGCTTGTTGGGCATTATAAAAACACTTACAAACCCGTACTGTCCATCGGTTGGTATGGTAGAGCGCTTTAATAAGACGCTAATTTCTGCGTTCGCTTGTACTGTGAATGACTTCCAAGATGATTGGGATTTGCAGGTCAAGTTTGTGGCGCATGCATATAATTGTATGGAGCATGCATCTACTGGTATGACTCCGAACAAGTTACTATTTGGTGAGGAACTCCGAATGGCAGCTGATCTGCAGTTTGGGGTAGTGAATCGTCAAGTAGACCAGCCTTGTGAGATCGTGTTTGTAAGATGGTTGGAGCATTGCTTTCACCACGCATATAGCGCAGTTCGCGATGCTTTGGGTCTGACAGCGGCTCGTCAGAAATCTGGCTACGGGCCTGCTGCGTGGTGTCAGTTCAAGGTGGGAGATCGGGTAGTGTGCCCCTAGCTCGGGTCAAGCTCGCGAAGAACTGGGATGGTCCCGGTACTATAACAGAAGTCGTCTCTGACACCACAGTTATTATGAAGAGCAAGGATGGAAAATACCATAATACAATGTGTTTTGTATGCCCAGACTTGGCACAGCTTGTAGGAAATTGTCTTATCATGTTTCCAACATGGCCGACGATAGTAATTCTACGTCCAGCACCCCATCAGGGGGTGTTGCGGTATCGCCATCCCTTGATCCTCTCTTTGCAGAGGTTGAGGGTAGCGATGGTGCAGGTCTACCTAGAGTAGGTAGCAGTAGATCATTAGGCAGTGGGGAGGTTGTCTTTGTGACTTCTCCACAGCTGTCTAGCCCGCTGCTGTCACTGGCGTTGTCGGTTGCCAGAGGCCCTCAGAGAGGTGCGGCGTTCGGGTTGGTGTCTCCACCTGGAGTTTCCAGCCTGTCGGTAAGCGACGACTAACTGCTGACGCAGTTGGCCGGCGCTTGCCCCTGTCCCAGGGATTCTCTATGTCACATACGGGTAATCACAAGACCAGCACCCCTGGCGGATTTCTTTTTATTAATTGTTTGTCCCCCTTAAGGGGATGGATACCGCCATGTATATATATATATTAAAAATAATATAACAATATATACTTATTTTGTTCTACGGCACTATATTTACATTTATAGCCACGATGTTAATTAGCATTTTGTACTGCCCATTACTAATATTATATTTACGATTCTTGATATTATATATCGTGATGAAGAGCTCAGTCTCTCCCGATTGCAGGGGCTAGTTTTTTTTGTGTCCTGCCTATTTTTGCAGTGAGGGTCAGAATACATCTTTTTAATATATATATATATATTTAAATAATTATTATTCCTCAACTTTCACCCCCTCTGTCTTCCTTTTTCCACACCTATTAGGAAATAGTCTTTCAAAATTTATTTAGTGGATCAAGGTTGTCGATGCTGTGAGAGTTGGATGGTTGGCACTTATACATTCCACACTCTATTTTCATATACAGTGCCTCCCTGACTCTTATACTAAAACTGCATTTCTTTAAATTTACTATCACTATTTATAGTAAGCGATTCTGGCGGTACATGGTAGACAGCGTGTGTATCGGCTCCTGTTAGGACAGTTGAGGATGTACAAGGGTGTAATTACCCTGTAGGAGGTTGGGTTGTTGCTGGCACCCGTAATTTCTTATGGGATGTATTACATACCAGCGTTGTATCTGCGGAGACTTTTTCAATTGTTATAAGTAACACCGCCCTTCTACTTTTATGCACTCTACACGGAGCGGGTCGCCGAGCGTGCCTGGTCCTGGGTGTGTCTGCTTGACGTGTCCGCTGTGTAATACCATCTGTATCTACTGGCCAGGCGACGCGGGCACATGGGAGGATGAACTGAGGGAGCTCCAAGAGGAGCCACTCCACACAGAAGGAGGAGCGCCCTGAAGCTGGTTCTCCTGAGATGGGGGGTGGCGGGGGGTGGATTGAGCAGCTCTTTGCTTCCTCTTCTCAAGGGAGTTCCACTTGCAGGGTATGAATAATTCTCTCTCCCAGCAAAAAACATTCTAGTCAACAACTACATAGGAGCTGGGAGAGGTCGCTTAGGACGACAAAACATTTAAAGCTCCTTTTTTCACCTCGATTGATGACATGCTTGCCTTGCAGCTAGTTAGTTAGACTTCACTATTGCTGCAGGCAGGTCTAGGCATTGCGCATATGGATACAAAGATTTTTGTAAGGCTTCTCTCCCTTTCGAGTTGGTTCTCATGTTGACTTCTATCATTTCTCGATTCTCATCGGTTTGCAGTCTGCAACCGGTGAGACTCTAGCGGGGGCAGTGTGGTAGTCTGTACATGAGCCCTACTACCTCGTGGTGGCGGCAGAGACTACACTGCACACCTACACAGTTACACTGAACTGCGCGAGGTGGTGGCAGGCTAGCCACTGGGCAGACCCCCGAAGGGGCTGCACTCTACTGCGTGTGGCTAGCTCACACCCCCACCCACCTATAGAGGCGACGTGGGACCTGGCGAGTTAGGGGGCGGATCAGTTGACTGTGGATGCCGCGGAGAGCAGAGAGGTTTAATAAACCAAGTTGAAGCATACTTATATCAAATCTTGGCGTTCTTCCGTTTGTGCGTGGCAGTATGAGGAGGAAGGCCATGGGCCATTACACTTGTAAAATCTTTCTTTTGTTAATGAGAGAGAAGATAGATTAATTGAATAGTGATACATCATAATTATGTGAACAATTGCTGTCATTACCTCTCAATGAAATCACATTTCTAGATTTAACCTCTCTAAAGTAATGTTCATGACTAACTTCACATGGTCAATCACATATTTGAGAAAGCATTCTGTTCACAATTTAAACAAATGTTTGGCGTACTATACATTTACATCTTTAAATTGATTATTATTATTATTTCTTTTTACAAATTTCTTTAAAAAAGAGGAACAATTAATAACTGTACCAACAATGGCAGGGAAACCAGTGCCTCAGTGCTGAAACAAAATCTCTTGTTCAGAGGAATAAATATATTTACAACAACAAAATTAAGCCCTACAGAAATTGTGCACACTGTTGAATGCTCTTAGAGAATACTTTGGTGTAATTGTAAATTGTGTCTGATCTGTGCCTTGCCGCTGAAAAAAAGACTAAACTTATTTCAGAGGAATAAATACACTTATAACAACACAAGCAACATAATTAAGCCACACAGAGACTGTGTACCCTGCTGACTACTATTAGAGAACATTGAGGTGCAATTGCAAAACAAGAGAAATAAATATTGTTACCCCCCAAAAAAGGATGAATGAATTATGAAACTCACAAACTGACACAATGTGCAGCTGTTAGGATGAAATCCTTGTTCAGGATGCTGCAGCCACACTGGAAGATCTGATCTATTCTCACACTGCATGTATGAGGGTATTTTCTGATGTGGACAGGCGAGCCGCCAATGATCCTAGCTGACCCGTTCACTGGAAGATCTACGTTCTGTTCCATGAATGTTGTTATGGGCATATCCCCAGCGCTGGTACCTGCGAGATGGCGAAGATGTGGCATCAAAGAATGGGAATGTTCCTCACAGGACATAACATGTATAATGATATATATATATATATTAAATTATATATATATAACACCGGATATGTCGTGGGGGTGATGAAAATGGGAAATATTGTGCCTTGAGTGGGACCCGAACCCACATCTCTATGCATTCCGGGCCAGTGTGCTAACCATTACACCACCGAGGCTCCCTGATATCAAGACATTGCCCATGCCTACCTGTCTATGTGGCTCCTTATCTGAGAGGTGGGTGGGTTAGTGCAGACCATTACACACGTCCCCCTGGAATAGTGTCTTTTAATGCTTACAATTACATACATACAGGCAATGCACTTAGATATACATATACATACACAGGGTAGGTTCACCAACTATACAGCGCGTAGCTTATACAGGATCGTGGTCACAGGTGTGGCGTACTCAGACGTGTCCCGTGCTCAGCCGTGTACAGTTGCTTCTGTGCATGCGCCGATTTCGCATCAACTCGGGTCACCCGAGCCACTTATTGGCGAATGCGCACATCCTACAAACTCAGGTCGAATAATCGAATACGCTTCTCCGTGCTCGGGTGGACAATTTTTTCTTTTTTTTTTAAATAACCGATAAAACTACAGCAAAATATGATTTAAAGTATTTTATGATGGCCTAGTTTACCTATATTTCCATTTACTTAATCTAAGTTATTCTTTTTTTGCACATGGCACATGTATTTGTCGAATCCACTCGCCGTGTTCTATTTGAAATTCTGACGACTCGGATGACCCGAGTCACCTGGGTCGTGTTAATCGATTAGGGCCATGCTTATTAGATTCTGACGCATGCGCAGAAGCAATGGACATGGCTGAGCACGGGACACGTCTGAGTACGCCACAATGGCAACCAGTGTCGTGGGGGTGATGAAAATGGGAAATATTGTGCCTATCGTGGGACTCGAACCCACATCTATGTATTCCGGGCCAGTGTGCTAACCATTACACCGCCTAGGCTCCCTGATATCAACACACTACCCACACCTACTTGTCTATGCGGCTCCTTGCCTGAGCGGTCAGTGCGACTGAAACTTGTCAAAACCCATTGGAGGAAAGGTGGGCCACGTTAAGTGTAATAAGTACACAAGTGACAAGTATAACAATCGGTAATATCAATAATATAAGTGTTGTGGGGGTGATGAAAATGGGAAATATTGCGCCTAGAGCGGGACTCGAACCCACATCTCTTTGCATTCCGGGCCAGTGTGCTAACCATTACACCACCTAGGCTCCCTGATATCAACACACTCCCCACGCCTACCTGTCTATGTGGTTACTTGCCTGAGAGGTCAGTGCAGACCACTACACTCGTCCCCCTGGAATTGTAAGTCTTGTAATGCTTACAATTACATACATACAGGCAATGCACTAACACATACATACACAGGGTAGGTTCAACAACCATAGAGCGCAAAGCTTGTACAGGATCCTGGTCACGGCACCAGTGTCGTGGGGGTGATGAAAATGGGAAATATTGCGCCTAGAGCGGGACTCGAACCCACATCTCTTTGCACTCCGGGCCAGTGTGCTAACCATTACACCACCTAAGCTCCCTGATATCAACACACTCCCCACGCCTACCTGTCTATGTGGTTACTTGCCTGAGAGGTCAGTGCAGACCACTACATAAGTAATATAGAATAATATCAAATAATATCAATAATTAGACAATTCCCTTACGTATTTCTATACTCACATAATGTGTTATACATCACATAACAGAACACACATAAATACATCAAAGTATAGGACCATCTGTAATAGCATGGATTGATCGTAGTAGTTCCAGTAACTAGGCATAGCACAGTTGTCTCTCTGGGCTAACATTACACAAAACAAACATAGCAGCTATCGGAAATTTGATCGTACTGTTGTGCAGGGATGACGAAAATAGGAAATATTGCACCTAGAGCAGTATTCAAGCCCACACTTCTTGCCATTCAGGGGCTGGCATGCTAACTATCACACTATCTAGGCTCCCCCATATGTATGATAGAATAACCCTATCCATGCCTATCTGTCGGAGTGGCTTCTTTCCTGAGAGGTCAGTGCAGGCTACTACACTGGTGGTCCTCCTAGAATTATAAGTCTTTTAAACGGTTTACATCCATAAGTAGTTTAGTGCTTACAATTACATACATACAGGCAATGCACTTACATATATAGAAAGGATAGGTTCACATAGCTTGTATGGGATCCGGGTCATGGCAACCAGTGTCATGCGGGTGATGAAAATGGGAAATATTGCCCCTAGAGTAAGTTTAAAATTCACATTTCTTGCCATTCTGGGTCTATCATGCTAAGCATTACACCGGTGCAATCACCCTATCCACGCCCACCTGTCTATGTAGCTCCTTGCCTGAGAGTTCAATGCAGACCTAGTACTACACTACGATTACAGACTTTTCAGTTCTAAACTCAATGCAGTGGCTATTTGTGTGTGTGTGTCTCGACTATGAATATGTGTGGTCTGATGCAATAAATACAATCACACAACCATCGGTGTAGAAGGAATATATATGCCAAAATTGGTTCTATACCTGCAATAGCACACGCAATGCTGATGAGGGCCATCGCCAGGGCAAAGTGGATCTTCATGGTGCTGAAGTGTCGTCGCTTCTGATTGGCTGCTGAGCTGCGCGATGGTTGGCAAGTAGCTAGGTACTGGCACCTTATAACGCACTGCCTCCTGCCTTGTCGGCACACACTGAATAGTCAGTCTCCTGTTGATATGATGATGGCAGCATGTGTGACACACAAGCGGGGTGCCAAGTGCATCTTTAATTCTCGGCAAATGCTTGTTGGCACTGGCTTGTGCAAAATATCACAAGTTTCCCTTCAGCGCAAAAAAAATGGCTGGTTACAGTTTCTTTTCTCACAAACTGCATCCTCCGATGAAAATATCAAATTTTCTAAACCAAAAAGCTTATTTAGATAATATTAATATCCAACATATTCAGTCTATATAGGGGCGCATTTATTAAGCATTTGTTCCTGCATAGAAGGGCATACCACATCAATTTAGTACCAGCTGTTACAGCTGAAACCGATAGTGTCAGAATTGTAATGTGCAGAATTGTATTTCCCTAGTCTATTCTAAATATACATGCATATATATATGATTGATTGATTGGTGGTTGCTTTACACCGTGTCAGCAGCATATGCCATATTCACGGCGAGAAATGTTTGTCTTTGTTCAAACCATCGCTTTTACCTGGAAAAGCATACGATCAATTTTGTGTCAATAGACACTCATGAACTGTTTTAACTCACAATCATATAGTTTATGGTCAAGCTAAATCAAATTCTAGATAATAGTATTATTCACTGATGAAATTTGTTTAAAAAGCTATATGAAGTAGTACAAACCAGCTGCCCTCAAAAAGGCTAAAATGTGTTCTTGTTTTACTTTGGTAAAATGGTTGCGCATGCTGTTTGCAGTGTACAATTGTTGGCACAGGGCCATGAAATCCACACAGTTTAATAAAGTGTATTTTAATGTCAGTGGGGACTGACATCCAATACATTCAGGGGAAGGGTCCCCTCGAGCAGAAAAACATGTGTTAGCCACGAGTGGCAAATATGGCATCTTGTTAAAACAACCTGGTTGTGTCACCCTTCCAGGCGACTCTGTGGTAATCTGTTTACGGAGGGGTAATTCTATGCAGTTTGTTGTTAGGGTGTTCATCCCATTTGATCTGCCATATGTTCCAAATGTATTTTTGAATGGCAGGTTTCAGATCAGAGAGGGGAATATGACAGTGTTCCAAAGGAGCAGTCAGGGCTCAAGTGGCTGCTTGATCTGCTCTCCCATTTCCTGGGATACCCACATGACTGGGCACCCAACATAGTTGAATGTCAAATTTTGTTATTGAAAGATAATTTAGTTTAATGAGTACTTTACATAGTATTGGGTGGTCCAGTTTCCTATTGTTTAAAGCCTGAAGGCAGGAAAAAGAGTCAGTGAAAATGATGAATTTATGACTGGCTGAGGTTTCGATGCACTCTAACGCGAGTAGGAGTGCCATGCCTCAGCAGTAAAGATGGAACTCTGATCTGGAATACGCGTACCTAATTCACATCCGTGGATGATTGCTGCTGCAGAGACTCTGTTGTCTGTCTTTGACCCATCAGTTTAAACGGCTAGGTGGGAACTAAATGCTTGGCACGTCAATAGAGCTTTCATGATTTGAAAGTGGCTGCGTTTGAGATTTCTTCGAGATGGCCAGCTCGAGGATGATGTTTGGTTTCCTCAGTTGCCAGGGAGGAACAATATTGTGAGGGTGCTATGTTATTTAGATTTGCCCCCAGGGCCTCCAAATGAATCTTTATTCTGAGCCCTAACGGCTTTATGTAGGTTGGCATTGATTCATAGAGGCGTTCATATGGTGGCATACAAATGCAATTATATGCAGGATTTAAAATATTTCCTTTTAATTTTATCACATATTGCATAGACAGTTTGAGCCTTCTACTCTTAAGGGAAGGCCCTGGGCCTTCAACCTAAAGGCTTTGGACGAGCAAGGTTCTAAACGCCCCCAGGGCCAGCCGAAGGCCTTGATGGTGTATAGTGTCTAACTGTGATATGCATGATTTTCTGGCTGAACCAAAACCAATACAGCCATAGTCCAATTTTGAACTTATTAACCTTCTATATAATTGGGGCAGGACAGTGCTGTCTGCTCGCCCCTGTGTGTGGGCTAGAACTTTTAAAATGTCCAGTCCGTTAAGGCATCTGGACTTTACATACTTAATATGAGGGATAAAGGATAATTTCATGGGATCATTTCCAATTGTTAAATTAGGTTCATGGTGCAAAGTCTATAAAAGACAAAAGTGCATGTAAACGGTTTTTGATTTTGAGAATCTAAAACCATTGTCCATTGTACATTTTGCAGTGCCACCTTGTGGTGGGTTTGATCAGCCCAGCTGCTGGTTGGTGTTTCAGATGTAAACACATACAATTATATTATACATGAGATAGGTAAGTATGAATACACATCAATATGAAAATCCTATGAACAAATACACATCATCATCAGCATCATCATCAGCATCGCCATCATCACACATTTTTCACATTCATATATACATGTATACATATAATATAGCACCTGTTTAACAAAGAGAACAGCCAGCGCACCAAGTGGTGGGTTTGATCATTTTGATTACACAGTAGGCTTACAGGCTGAGTGAGCTGTCTTAGTATAATAGGGTCTTTGATTAAACCAAGGATTTGTTATATGTTTTGGAAATGCAGAGGTCCTAGGAATGGTTTCCTCTGCAATCGATCCCAAGATCTCTGTGAATGTTTTCATTGCAACAGAATCATTTCGGGCTACTCCCGGGAACCTCTCATGGGCAAGTGACTGGAACATTGACCAGTCGGCTTTGTTCAGCCGCCAGCTCGGTTCCTTCCGGTTCCAAGCTGGTCCCTTGTTCGTAATCACGTTAGGGAAATGGTCACTTCCACAAAGGTTGTTCCCGATTCTCCAGGAGCAGTCGCAGGCGCATACACATATGTACATATATATATATATTATAGTTACCCATGGATGGTAGAAACGGGATCTAAACCGGAAGCGCCCAGTTACCCGCACGGGCAGCCAATCACAGCCCAAGTAACTAAACCGGATGCGCCCAGTTATCCGGGCTACCCCCTGGCCCCAGACAGCACTGGAAAACCGAAAGTCCTCCGTTACCCGTCCCCCTCCCCAGCCCCCCACCACCACGATAAAAACGTAAACAAAGGCCACACCCACCCCCTCTTGGTTGTCCACACCCCTGCCCACCATCCCCGCCCCATCCTCCCAACTGACAACATGACACGTACACAGGCGGCAGATGCTGAACACACACCAATACCCGCGGGAAGCCACACACCTCCCGACCAGGAGGCAGAACGCCGGTACGCTGACGACCCCCACACACACATAGACCTGACCCCGGCCGTTGAGCGCACAAACACCAGCCCACGAGCCAATACATTGGCGACTGTGAGACCTAGAGGCCACCTAACGCTGAGGCGGCGCTCCACCGACGCGCATGACGGGGACCAGCCCCCCGATGAACTACTCACATGTGAAGAACACGGGCAGGCAGCCTAGGACCTCGCCGAAGTACTGGCCGACCACGACATGGCGGTCGTGTCCCCCGACAACCCACTGCACACACCACTGTCATATAAGAACACCCTGATCAAGATCTGGCCCACGGCGGTTCCCAACTGCTGGGAAAATAAAACTTACTACGACATCTATGTGCAGGTCAGAGCGACAGGCCTCCCCAACTATGTAGCAGCAAGAGTGCCAGTACCATCGGCGTTCAGCATAGGTAAGTGGCGCGCCCTGCTGGTCGATTACCACAACAACCAGCTCGTTGACTACCTCAAGTTTGGGTGGCCCGCCGTCTATGCAGCGGACCACCCCCCCATCCCGGTGGTGGCCAACCACAGGGAGGACCCCGCTCACATGCGCTGGATACTGACGTACCTTGAGAAGGATGTGAGGCTCGGAGCACTACTTGGCCCGTTTGACTCACCACCTTTCACACCTTGGGCACAGACCAATCCAATGATGACATGCCCCAAAAAGAAAACACAAGAGCGCAGAGTCATCGTCGATCTCAGTTTCCCCCATGGCGCAAGCGTAAATGCTGGAAGACGAAAGGGCTTCTACCAGGGAAGGCCAGCCACCTATACCCTCCCCAGCATCATGGACCTGGCCGAGGAGGTCATCGGCATGGGCAGGGGTGCGTATCTCTGGGCGGCAGACCTGGCTTGGGCATACCGACAACTGTGAACCTGCCCCCTCTCCGTACCTCTACTGGGAGTGACACTTGACAGGAAGTCCTACTTTGATGTGGCTCCCCCCTTTGGGTGTCGGACATCGTCACTGGCATGCCCACAAACCACCAGCGCCATCATCTACCTGTTGAGGAGGAAGGGGCACTTCACGCTCTGCTACCTCGACGACTTTGTCGGGTGGCGGGGACGAAGGAAGAGGCAGACACAGCATACCTGGAGATGCTGGCCATGGCGGACAAGCTTGGGCGGCCCTGTCCCCAGCTAAGTGCACACCACCGACGCACGCCCTGGACTGGCTTGGCTACAGCATCTGCACGATCGACATGAGTTAAGATACCACCATAGAACCTGGCCGACATCATCGAGGAGTGCATCCGTTGGAAGACCACCACCAAAGCCACGAGGAAGGACCTGCAGAGACTTGTGGGATGCTTCCAGCACGTGGCAACATGTGTAAAGCCCGCCAGATGCTTCATGAACAGGATCCTCGCGACCCTGCGGGCCGCCCCCTACAAGGGGAGACACCGGGTGACGCAAGAGCTCATGGGCAATGTTTCCTGGTTTGTACACTACACATGGTCCACCACATTCACTAGTCCTCCTACGGTCACCCAAGAAGCCCGAGTGGCTTATCTAGTGTGACTCGTCCCTCCTTCCTGGGGGCGCATACTCCAAGACCAGCTTCATAAGTGTAATGTTATGTTAAATAACCGACTACACACGTTGACGTCTCGTTGCATAATGATCTTTATTCGGGTGGCTACCAGACTGCGCTGGTCGCCCGCTCGCTGGTTCTCCGCACGCTCGCACCCGAGGTATACTGAGCTAACACCATACATCACATCTCCCTTTCAATAAAACAATAAAGATTCAATACAAGTAATACACATGGCAATGTCACAGTATATCTCACAACAAAGTTTCTTTAGTCAGAACCAATTTCTCACATTTTCATTTTACAATTGGCTTTGCCTTTCTTACTACATGTCACTTAGTTACGTTATATCACTTAACTATATGTTATGCTTTTCATGTGCTTAACCTTTCCCACTGTACCATGGGAGCTTGCTACCGCTATCATAATCCCGTCTCTACTTTAAATAACCTATTTAGTTGCAACAATTATACATGCTGCCTGATACACACTTTCTCACGCCTCCTGCTATCGTATTCTTTCAGCTTACCTGATAGCATGTCTGCGATTGTTTCCCTACTGATAACCGAGCCTAATTACCAGTTTGCTCTCACGACCGTGTCTTGTTATGTAGTTTCTTGGTCTGTTATCTCATTTATCCGGTAGATTTATATTTTGGCGTTCTGGCCCTGTTTCGTTCTGTTGAATTTCAATTGTTTTGTGTTTGACTGGAAATATGTGCTTGCGGTTTCTTTTGAATGTTACATTATTCTGACCTTTTAATTCATATTTACGTGTATCTCCCTCACATTTCTTGGTTATTGTACCTGATGCCCATTTTCCTTTGTGCATGATGTATCTAACCTTCTCTCCAATTTTCAACTGCCTGTGCTCTTTCTCCGCATGTCTGTCATACCATTTCTTTTGGTTTTGCTGAATCTTCTTTATCTGATTTGTTTTTACTTTTCTTATTTCTGGTTTCAACTGTTTAACTAAAGTTGGTAATTTTGAACACAACCTACAACTCATTAACAGCTGAGCCGGTTATGCACTCAAGTCTGTTAACAGTGTGTTCCTAAAATTTAACAAATACAAATTGTAGGCCTTGATTAAGAAAGCAATGAGCCGCTCAGCTTGTTCATTACTCTGCGGGTAATGCCGGCTTGAGAACACCATTTCGAATTCATACTCTTTTGCAAAAGGCATCGTCACCGATCAGAAAATATGGCACATCCTTCTGGCCGTCGAAGATTGGTTCAAGGTTCGGAAAGCCGATGGTGCCACCTTCAGTGCCCGCCTTCAGCTCGGAGCCGTTGTAAATCTGGGCATCGGACGCGGAGCCCAAACCGCCAATATCTGCCCAGATAAATTTGTAATCCGCATCTACAAGCGCCAACAGGACCACGGAGTAAAAGCCCTTGTAGTTGTAGTAGAGCGACCCACTGTTTGGAGGGCACCGGCAGGCGATGTCCTTCCCATCCAGAGCGCCACAGGTATGGGGGAAGTTCCACTTCTCTAAAAAGAGGACCGCGATGGCATGCCACCCTTCTGGAGTCGTCGGACACGTCATGACCTTGTCCATGTACTCATCGACGATGGCCTGACAGACTTCACGCACTATCAGCGACTGTGTGTTGTGGGGCACCCTCCACCCAACCTTCATGGAGGAGTATTTTCTGCCAGATGTCAGGTGCCGCAGAGTAAGTGCTATTTTCAGCGCAGGCTCGAGCGGCACCCTGAAGGAGGTGCATTTTTTTGCGATCCTCGGAGCCACTCGCGCCACATTCTCGTCAAACAACTGCGGAGGGATCTGCATGAAGTTCACAAATGATGCGGTGTCCTCGCTGCGGAGCTCGACCATCAGCTTGTCGAACAAGCCAAACTGTGGGCGCCTCCCAATCCAGAGTCTGACCCACACTGAGCGTCGGTGCCGCTCCCCCCTCCTTCTACTCTGGGGACGGGACACCAGAAGAACCATGAGGTATAGACCAAGCTCATGGTGATAAAGGGCAACTCTGTAGAAATGCTGGAACTGTACTTGGAGTGCCTGGGCATCCATCCTGTATGAGCAGCAGAGCAGGAATGACCGAAGAAGGCGTGCGTCGCCTTTATATACCGAGACCATAGGTCGGGCATACGCCGGGCATATGCTACTCATATGCTCTGCATACGCTCCCACACGTTACCTGTAGGTTATGCGTATGCTACATACGCCAGAGACAAGCTGGTGACACGAGTTGAGCGTATGCGTAACCTACGCCGGCATAGCCATAGCGCAAGCGGGGCGTACGCCGGCGTATGAGTAGCGTATGAGTAGCGTATGAACCATATGCTCCCATACGCCGAGATTTTTTTAGCATGCACACACATTTTTGGACGACGGACGTGAGAAAGCGTATGATGGTGTATGACGGCGTACAACAGTGTATGATGAGCGTATGAGGAGCGTATATGGCGTATGCATAGCGTATGCATAGCGTATGGCGGCATATGCCAACATATATGACGTAATGCACTTACGCCGCCATACGCTCCCGCAAAATAACCTAATGTGACAGCACCTTTATGCTGTCTCGTGTTGTGAATTATCATCCATATGTAACTATTTCTTGTTTGGGTTTTATGTTCTAGAAACATCTATGGTCATATCAGAACGGGATTCAAATGAACCACCTGTTCTCACATACATCCTGATTGGCATTTTGTCTAACTATAAAATATTCCGATACTTATACATTGGTGGGTCTATATGGGATTACAAATGTTATATATAAGGTAAATGATGTAATGTGACCAAATGCATGTGGTATTGTGTAGTGCTGGTGATCCTTTACCAAATTAAATAGGCATTATGTATTCTATAGATAGTGTGAGAGGGGCACTACTGTTAGTGTGATAGAGCCTTTGCAGCTGTGGTCACAACCCCCTCCCCCCCCAACTGTTTGATATGGATCACTGCACACCCAGACACATCAGGGCAGGTAGGCCAAAACAACCAAGGCATGGATACTGGAATGCATACTGTTGATTGGTGGACATGTGAATGCATACTGTTGACTGGAGGATCTGGTCATGTGACAGGCCATCTTGAATTCTAAAACCACTATATGATAATAAAACTGAGGGTGCAAGCTCTCTCTACCTTTCACTCTATTCTCTGCCTTACTTCTACTTGCCTGAAGTGGTTTCATATTAGCCTGCCTACACAACTCCAGCTGCCAGCCGACGACTTTACATAACGTTGCTCCGTAAATATAACAAATAGTGGAAATCCGCTAAATCGCAGAGATCTTTCATCCCTGTAAATAGCACCATCTATTTATAATAGTACAGTTCAGCATAAATTAGTTGGCATATTAAGAGAATATCACCCAACCCGCGGTCATACCCCCTTCTGAGTCTCCCTAAGAATGGGCAACGAGTGACTCGCTGCCTTTTTCGCGTAAACCCCCACATTCGTCCAAAGCTATCAAAAGAGGCGGGACCGATTGGCGGAGGCTGCATAGGTGGCATTGCAGGAGAGTGACAACAGTAGTGACCGGCATTTATTAATTTATGCATTTATTTATGTATTTATTTTTTTAAATTATTTCTATAGTTTTTTAATTATTTCTATAGTTCACCACGTTGCCTTACGCTACCGACGATAACCTTTGAACGCATTGATAGAGAATATATAAAAATCGGTTCACAGCACCGTCTTTTATTTTTGCTGTGTGGAATAGACTTTTCTTCTACTGCATCCACTTTTACTGCATCCACTTTTCTTCTACTGGATGTAGTTATGCAGTAACAACCATTGTTTACCTTAAGGTTTGTTTGCGGCTGTACATCTGCTTCCCGCCATAGGCACTAGGTGGTGCCATCATTGATCTTCAGGGTTCTAACCTAATATCTCCAGGTGGCAGCACCAGACAACAGAGGTCAGACGGTCGTCTTCTTTTCTAGTTGCAAATCTTCACGCCCGATGGCACCACCTGCGTGAAACATACTTCATTTCCTTCCTTACCACTGGGTGTCTGACCGCTTGACCGATTGACCTCTTGACCTCTTGACCATGCCTCGCCTCACCGCACTGCTCGTGCACCAGCTCAAGTCTACTCACACACTCTCACACTCGCGCACCTCCCACACCTCACCTATCACCTACACCTATTCCGACAAAGATGTCTTGTCATGGTGCCCCCAAATCTAAACGTGTGAGTATTTGACATATATCCGTCTATATATGGTTTTTGTGTTGTATGATTCTGTATTTTGACCGTCAAATTTTGTACAGTAGATATGTAATATGCGCCAAACAAATTCAAACAACTTCAAACCCCTTCATGGCACCTAATATAGTCGGCTCACATTGGCTCACATCCGCCGTTGGCTCACATCTGCCATGTGTGAACCCGATGTTGAGGCGGATTAGGGTTGAGTCGCCTCATCTATTTCGCCTCCAGTAGGTTGTGGGTGTGAACTCAGCTTATGTCTAAATCTGTAGGTTTAATCTGTAGGTTTAATAATCATTATTTAGGTTTGTTTGGTTTTGGTTTTGCAGACAGTGGTTTCCACCACAGCCGAGCAGTGGGCTATCCTGCAGCAGTTTTACGACGATGGGCTTGTTAGCACATCCAAGCCCTTCGAGCCGGAACTGCTGCGGGCTGCAGAGGCTGCCAACATGTTGTTGCGCACAGTCAAGGTTAGAATCAATTAATCATCTTACGCCCCCTTCAGAAATTAGTTCTGTAACTAGTAAGTGACCCGACCCCCAGTGGCCCCACCTACCAGGAGCGCTGGAACGTGATCTGAGCCTGTTTCCGGTTTGGCAGTAAATCGCAAACCCGTGGAAATTGCGCATCCCGGGTTTTGCGATTTACTAGGAAATCACAAACCCCCCTGTAGTGGCGGCGTTAATATCACTTCGATTTTAGGGTTAATTTGATCAAATTTCACTTTTTGAGTATGTAATTCTGTTAAATATGATAGCATTGAATAGATTTGGGCCTAATCGGTACCTAACACCGCCCTTAAACCTGGTACGGAGTGGTGTATCATGAACATGGGGGGTTTGAGATCTCCAGGGGTGATATGTGATTTCCTAGGAAATCGCAAACCCCCCATGCCCATATATGGCATGGGGGTTTGCGATTTCCTAGGAAATCACAAGTGGGGGTTTGCGATTTACAGGGTTTGCGATTTCCTGCTACACCTGTGATACTCATCCAACCAAATGTGTATTTTAAATCTAAATGATTGAGGGGGGGGGCGACTTCAGTTGAATTTGTTTGCGATGCTCTGACAGTGCTAAGTGTATATGGCGGGGGGGGGGGGAGAGGAGCTGACTTCAGTTAACTTTGTTTGTGATGCTTTGACAGTGTATGAGGGGGGGGGGGGGAGGGAAAGAGGGGGCCGACTTCAGTTAAATTTGTTTGCTCTGACAGTGCTAAGTGCATGAGGGGAAATGACCCATATGATCAATGAAACAAATCTAAAATCCGCTGAAAACCAGAAATGTCTCACTCCTGCAACATTATTCTGGCCCTTAACTTACAACTGGACTAGTTATCAACATTAACCATACATAATAACACACAACTTCTTACATTGGCACAAGGGCCCCTATTTTGTCATGTTTAACTGACCTGCGAAAAGCCTACCTAAATGGCCCGCCCAACAAGATGGCACTTTGTTCGCTTTGTGAGGTGTCTTTGAAGCACAGCGCTGCAATGGCCATAACATGGTTAGGAATACCACTTTAGTATTACGTATATTATTATGGTGATTTCTTTTGGTAAACAGTTTATTCATCAGAACAAACTTTTTTTTCACAGCTGAGGCACTGGTCTTCCAGCTATGTACATTACATTGTAGATAGGTAGGACATATTCATAGATTAAGATGGAGGTTTAGTGTATCAGTGGGGTAGTTATCAGGGGTAAGTTCAGTATCACGGGCTAAGGTGTGGGTTGCTGCATAAACTGTGCTATTATCATGGGTAAAACTTGATTATATTATATTGTAGTAATTAGTAATTATATTGGATTTAGAGTGATCTTAAATTGTTTAAGTGGTGGTCGTCGTCGATGTTTAAATCCTTGTAAAACTTGATTATATTGTATTTATAGTATAGTAATTACATTTTAGTTAGAGTTTTAAAGAGGGAACTTGATTATATTGTATTTTTGTAATTATCTTTTAGTTATAGTTTTAAAGAGGGATTTTCATAACCGTGTTACTCACATGGCTAGTTCCTCGTTCAGCTGGATGTCTGCAGGCAGCACAGGCTCATCCACCCGATGGCGTACCAGGGAGTAGTAGTTGTTCAGCTCACGCGCATACTTCTCCCGAGCTGTTAGAGTTGGTTGACGCACCCTACGGATCCGTCCGTACGATTCTTGAAAGCCCCCAGCCCATACGGCAATGGTGGCCGGAGTTAAGGCCTCTCCGTCCACTGAAACATTTATTAACATGTCGTGATGTAACGAGGTAACTGGGTACGTAATTAAACCTAAATGAAATGGTTAAATGCAAAGACGGGACCGGGTAATCGCATAAAGAAAGGTCAGTGGATTAGTATAATGAAACCCAATTACATCGGTAATGTAAATGGGTTTAACCTATATTCAAACATGGGACCGGGTATTCACTTGTGGAAACGTTAATCTAAAGAAAGTGCAAAAATTACAAATGCTTCACACATATTCAGTCGATTAGTTTAATGAAACTCAGTTACATCGGTAATGTAAATGGGTTTAACCTATTTTCAAACATGGGACCGGGTATTCACTTGTGGAAACGTTAATATAAAGAAAGTGCATAAATTACAAATGCTTCACACATATTCAGTCGATTAGTGTAATGAACTCAGTTACATCGGTAGTGTAACTGGGTTGAACCTAAAATCAAACACTGGAGCGGGTAAGCACTGCCGAAAACGTTAATATAGTTACCTTTTTCTGTGGCACACAGTCTGGCGATATCAGCCCGTGCTGTTTCAGCCTGGCGTGTAGCGGAGCGCAGACGCCAACTCATAGTACTAGGCGCTTGAGAGATGGATTTCCTGCTCATGTGCAGCAACGCCGCGACCAGTAGGTCCTGTCGGTGGGTGGCCGACATCTCACGGGTGATGTACGCCATTCGTCCCAGGGTGGACCAGAAGCGTTCAATGTTCTCCCCATCGGCCATCCGGAAATCGGGCAGCAGGCGTGGATTATATTGAATCTACAATGGTTAACGAGAACAGAACATGTGGAAAAAAGAAGTGAATATAAGTTATAAATGAATAATTTCAACCGGGTGTTGTGGTTGTTGATTGTTGTTGTTTGGTTGTGATTGGCGTGATAGGATTGGTTGTTCAGTTGGTTGTTGTTTGGTTGTTTGTTTGTTGGTTGTGTTGTTTGTTTGGTTGTGTTGACTATTGTTGGTTGCGGTTGGTTGTTGGGTGTGTTGTTTGTTAGTTGGTTGTTTGTTGATTGTGGTTGTTTGTGTTGTGGTTGTCGATTGTGGTTGTTGGTGT
>JASIRB010003708.1:0-126923 GCA_030323885.1 Branchipolynoe longqiensis | reverse complement strand
TTCATTAAATAGATCTATAAACTA
Organism: Branchipolynoe longqiensis; assembly: GCA_030323885.1. NCBI lineage: Eukaryota > Metazoa > Annelida > Polychaeta > Phyllodocida > Polynoidae > Branchipolynoe > Branchipolynoe longqiensis. Next base: position 126,899 of record JASIRB010003708.1, on the reverse strand, counting down.
ATGGAATGTTCATTAAATAGATTAATAAATATATATGGGTTACATGAAAAGACTAACTAAAAACAACTAAACATCTACAGCCTCTCAAACTGTTTTCTTGTTAGATGGACTCGCTTCCCACGGACAAGTATGAGCCACCCTGGAGGTGTTGTCTTATGCCTCCTTTGCATTTTCTTGGCCTCGGTTCTGTAAATAGTAAATAGGGGGCTACTGAGGATAACACGTGGGTAACATGCAGGTAAACTATACAGATGCAGGGAACATACAAGTAGACATGCAAGTGGCTACTGGCAAGTAAAATACTGCACATTATCATTGTTTATCCTAAATAAAAGTGCTGATATCTTTAATGGTGGTAAAATACCTGTAAAGATTGGGAGTCTATCATTGTTACTTTATTCTTTTTTTCAGTTATTAATGGTATACATTAATATGGATAGGTAGTACCTGTAAAATGTAATTCACAACAAGAGGCAGAAGTATATAGTGATATAGTGATATAGTGATTGGTAGACAGGAAGTGTGAACACTTATTTGTCTCTCATTTTTGCTTGAGTGCAAGTAATTAGCAACACAAGGAATAAATTAGTAGCATGTGGTGAATAAGTGGTCAAATTTCCCTATATCATCAGCCCATGCTTTTTCTAATCGGTTCTTGAATGAATTTATTGAGCCGGCATCTATAACATTTTGTGGGAGACTATTCCATATATTTATGATCCTGTTTGAGAAACTGTGTTGCCTTAATTTTGAAACGGCTCTGGGTTTTACTAGTTTGAGAGTATGGCCCCGGCTGCCTTCTCTTTTATTCAAGGTGAAAAATTGGTTCATATCTATTTTATCAAAACCTTTCATAATTTTAAATACTTCAATTATGTCACTTCTTTTCCTTCTGTAGGAAAGGGTAGGAAGTTTCAATTTCCTGAGCCTTTGTTCATAGGGTAAGTCCTTTATAACTGCAACTAGTTTTGTTGCACGTCTCTGAACCTTTTCGATCTCCAGAATATCTTTCCGAAAAATTGGGCTCCAAATTTGTGGACAGTATTCCAAAATTGGCCTAACAAGAGACTTAAATAGAATGAGAAAATTGTTCTTGTTGAGGCGATGGAAGGTTCTTTTAATTATTCCTACTCTCTGGTTAGCATTTGAGATGATAGTCCTCATGTGTTTCTGAAAGGAGAGTTGGGAGTCGAAGGTTACACCCAAGTCCTTTTCATAGCTATCTTGTTGCAGGACAGTGTTCTGCATAATATAGGCATAATGAGGATTATTTTTCCCGTAATGAATAATTTTGCACTTCTTTTCATTGAAGGGCAATTGCCATTTCTCAGACCATTGTGAGAGTTTCAGAATATCCTCTTGCAAGAGATCTTTATCTCTTACGTCTTTTATTGCTCGAAAGACCTTTGTGTCATCCGCAAATATTTTTAGGTTTGATGAGACACTGCCTGGCAGGTCATTTATAAATATTATAAATAATATTGGTCCCAGCACACTTCCCTGAGGTATTCCTGAGGTGACATTCTTAAAGGAAGATTTTTTATTACCTACAACTACCCTTTGCTTTCTCTCAGACAGGAAGTCCTGTATCCATTCAGAAATTGATCCGGATATTCCCAGAGCTTTGACTTTGTTTAATAGTCTTTTGTGGGGCACACTATCAAAGGCTTTGGAGAAGTCCAGATAGACGGTGTCCCATGCCAGGCCATGATCCAGCCAGTCAGTCCAAATTTCCATCACTTCTAGTAGTTGTGACAGACAAGATTTTCCTCCAGTGAATCCGTGTTGGTCCGGAGATATCAATCCTAGTTTTTCCAAGTGTTCTACGACACAGTCTCGGATTATTCTTTCTAGCATTTTACAGCATAGGGAGGTTAAACTCACAGGTCTGTAATTTGATGCCAGGCGTTTTGGTCCCTTTTTATGCAGGGGTTTTACCTCAGCATCTTTCCATTGTTTGGGTATTTTCCGTTCAAATAGGCTTTTACGGAATAGAGATGTCAAAATAGGTCCAATTTGCTCAGAACACTCTTTGATGATTTTTGCATGGATCCCATCTGGCCCAGGTGCCTTGGAGACATTTAGTTTTTCAATTAATTTGTCAACTTTATCGTCTGTTATGTCAACGTCACTGATGAATTCTGTGACTCCTGAATCTGGAGAGGGTGGGATATTATTCGTATTTTCATTGGTAAACACACTGACGAAGAACTCATTGAGTAGTTCAGCTTTGCCTTCATCGTCTACGATTAGTTCGTCATCACTATTGGCTAGAGCTGGTATGCCATTGCCATTTTTTGATTTAAGTGAAGCATAACTCCAGAAATTTTTCGGGTTAATTTTAATGTCTTGGACAATTTTGTCCTCAAAAGTCTCTTTGTGTCCACTGACAATGTCATTTGCGGCATTCCTAGCGATAGTAATCAGTTCAGTAAGGTAAATGGGTAGCAAGTCGTAATGAATAGAGTCTGTTGGTGACCCGGGCCTCAACCCTTAAGGATGAAAGTTGGGTGGGTGGGGTGGTGAGAAAAGGGTGTTGCTGGTCCGGCATCTGTTGGAGAAGTGGATGGAGTTTGGGGAGGGCGGAAGTGAAGGGGGGGGGAGGGTACTAACGGCGGCACCAGCTGGAGGTAGGCGGAGAAGGTGAGAGGCGGGGGGAGGGGGAGAGGGCGGCACCGGGGCAGGGGCGACGGTGGCGTCGCCTGGAGTTAGTTGGGTAGAGAGAGTGGCGGGGGAGGGCGGTAGGAGAGGGGGGGGGGGGAGGGCTGTCCGCGTCCATCCCGAATTACCCATATTGCCTCAATTATTAAATCAAGGGTGTTATGTGAATAGGTAGTACCTGTAAAATGTAATTATTAAATCAAGGGTGTTATGTGAATATCACATTTACCTTGACGCAACAGGTGTTGCCTGTTCAGGTGTCCTCCGGGTCCGTTTGGGCAGTGTCACCTCCAGGACAGGCTTGCCCTCCAACCGGCCTGACTGCCTCCCCGTTTCATTCTGAAAGCAGAAGTCTGTCCTATATTAGCACCACACTCAGGGAGCCAAATGGGAGGTTACATAAGAATCCAGACAATAACATTTGCGATTGAGTAACACTATTTGGGGAACACTATTGCCCAGGGCAAGAGCTGAAGTGGGAAAATAGACACAGCCCTGGCATTATATAAAGAAAACTGAAGTTAGCCATTGCACTATAGCAATATTTTACTAACCGTCTCTTCTGTGCCCTCGTCCCGGTTCCTCTTCCAAAACTCTCGACTGTTGCGAGCCTTCCTCTCGTGATAGGTCTTGAGCTTCTCAGGGGGGAAGTTGGCAGGAACAGCCCGGTTTCTCTGTAAAACAAACAATATAGTATTTATATAGGCATTACAGTAAACCACATGTGTATCTCTTCTGTTGGATGACCTTTAATAAAGCATATCCCATTAAATGTGTTGAATTACATAATTTACTCCCATTAACTATATCTGCATTTGAATTTTCTATAGGTGAAAATTACTAACAAAATTAGCTTAAATTAATAATACTTACGGCAGCTCGGGCACACTCACTGGTCTCGTAGTCTGGGTCAGCTCGCAACCGCAGGCGGCGTTGCCGCGACCGTTCCACATCAGCTGCCTTCTGAGCTGCTGTCTTGACGCGCTTCGGCTGCACCATACTAAAAAAAAAATAGAAGACCATTGTAAGTTAGTGATATAGATTGATAGAAGTCAGTTCATTTCTAAGTTAAATAGATTTGGCATAACCGTCCGTCTCCCGCTCCAAAATCACAACCGTCTGTCTCCCCGCTAATTTATACCCGAATATGACCTAATATGGGATTGATATCTATGTATTATTGCCCAATACATGTTTACCATCAAACTACCATTGGAATAAATTATTATGTGCTAAAATATTTTTCAGCACTAAGTGCCATAAGGAAAGATATTTTTAGAATAAAAAATGTTTTCTCCAGAATAGAGCCACTGCTTTTATCCCAACAGCTAAGTAACTGCTACATGCTACTTTCATACCTCAACATGTCCTCCTTACACATCATTTCTAAGTTAAATAGATTTCCCTACAGACCACTTAACTCAAACAGTGACTATTTGGTCTAACCGTCCGTCTCCCACTCCAAAATCACAACCGTCCGTCTCCCAGAGTTAAAAGCCTACTGAACTGGCACTAGCGATTAGATTCACTTAATATCGCTCAGTACACCGGCAAATGTGACACGCTATCTCTGCAGATGAAAAATTAGCACTATTGTATATAAACAGGTCAAGTAGAGTGATTTGACAGGATCTATTGGAACTTATAATGGTGTCTTTGTTCAGTTAAAGGGGCATAATGGCTCAAAAGCACTTACTTTGGACGATTCTGTATGCTGAGTTCGATATATGTGGTTCCTTTGTTGATCTGGATGCATGTGGTACGTGTAGTTGACACCAGAGGGCAAATAACGCTGCGATAGGCACCAGGGTTTTTATGGTGACGGACGGTTAGTGGAAATTTGAAAACGCTACCAAATCCAGAGAAATAGGAATAGTCATCTACACTTTTGGCAAATATGAAGGGTACCTCATGATAGTTAGCCATATGAAAAATCCTTCACTAATCGTTACAATCCATGCCACAGCACATATGTGAGTCTAAGACGGACGGTTAGGGTCATATCTGCACCAAATTAGGTTTTGGATGACTATATGGATGCTAATTAAAATATCTGATTTTTATCACTCAATATGGAATGCGCCAACCATGTCAATGAAGTTATGTGTGCAGTTAGTGTTATTTATTGATAGGTTATATTAAAAGACTGACAGAGAGACATAATCAATGTTGAAAGCTAGTAGTAGATACATGCCTGTTCACTGCACCTCCAGCTGATATACCAGTTTGACAGCGAGTGGGCGATAATTAGACTGAACGTCACTGGTTCCAACAAAGATGTGTCTCAACTCACATGATCTAGAGAATCCGTGAACTTAGTCCAATAGTTAGCATGGTCATGACTCAGCTTAATTAACTCATTTAGCAATACAAAAACAGTTTGAGACAGCATTACCTGAGGCAGCACTGCTCAGCCTCTGCATCGTGGTTCATCATGGGTGATAATAGGGAAGTTGGTACAATATGTGCTATTTATGGCTAACTTATCAATTATTATATAGGCCTAATGTGGTAGGCCTACTCCCACATACACTTATAGATATTTCTATTGTCCTATGCTCATGCTGGCTCCTTGCTCAATCCTAGTAATGCTGAGTGCTAAGCTAGGTAGTGACAAGTGTAAAGTTTAAAGTTATTGGATTGGCTCGGTCTGATTTTACGGGTCTGTATCCCACGACCAGCCAAACAGGAAGCAGGCGCTCGGCTTATTTGTCCACCTAGCACACCGGCAACACAGCTAGATATTGCCAAATATAATTTCTAGAAATTCTAGAGCACATCAATTATACTTGGAAGGTGGCCGAAGCCCAACTTGCCCCGGGCTCCAGCAACCCTAGGGTTGACACTGTGGCACCCTGTCTGTTTGCCCTCTCATGGTGGTAAATGTACTCAAACATGTCAGTCACATCGATTCTTGTATTGATGCACTTTGGAAAACCACGTTTAAAGACTAATCCTGAAAGAAATCTCCGTATTTACTTTCCCTGTCGTCTAGAACCATAGACGCCGATGTCATCATAATCAACGGCCGGGTGATCGATCCGGCTAATTACATAGATGCACTTTGTGACGTAGCAATAAAAGATGACGTCATTGTCGCAGTGGGACGCGGCCTACGCGCGTCATCAGAACGTGATGACGTGTATTATGACGCGACCGGTTGCTTGGTGACGCCCGGGCTGATTGACATACAAGTGCACGCGTACCAGCATGCGACCCCGTACGGGTTGGACATAGACCGCCACTGTCTGGGCAGGGGCGTCACGACGGCAGTGGACGGGGGCGCAGCCGGTAGGTGCTAGTGTAGTGGTTTGAAGGTGTCCCTCTTCCTCACTCCTCCGCAATAGACACGGTGGCCAGTGACGTCACTGTCACGTGAGTTGCGCTTAGAACGACCCTAGTTGGCAAAACAAAGCAGATGAGTCTAATTAAAACCGATAGATTAATACTTCAAACGAATCGATCATTTTCATGTTTAAACTTGCAAAACTGGGTCTCAGTTGAATATGGCTGTGACACTGTGTGCCTGTTCAATGCTTCAAATGTCCAGATAAATAGATTGTTCTATATGTTTCAACGAATGTATGAAAAGAAAATATTTAAGCTTTATCAGAGGGAAAACACATAGTAGTCTAGTACAAATTGTGTGTATATTGATCATGTGGAAATACATATTTTATTATTATTATTATTATTGAATAAAACGCACAGAATTATATCATAGAATAAATATGCCATAGCCTAGCTCCGAGCAATCGAAGACAATGTGGAGACTAAATACAGGAAAGAAATATAAACATTGCATTGTTGAACTACTGCATGTGCACATACTCATCGGTGCATCAAAAAACTTCTATTTAAATCTAGAAAAGTATCAATTTAGATCTAGAGTTTAATCAGTTCTTATTTTATTCACATTATCGTTGTTGTTATTATTATGTTTTGTAGCAAACATCGAAAATGGGCATTGGGTTCATAAATTATTTCTTACGTATTTGAAGGAAGTTGTAGACTTCTCTTCTTTTGTGTTTTCTGCATGTGGGTGTAAACAAGTCCTTGTGATATATGCGTAATAGACGTCTAGACCTGTGGTTAATATATGTTAACGATATGCAGAGTTGGGGACAAAGAGGTATGCAAATGAGATGACGTCATGGAAAGTTTAGCCGGCGGGTCAAGCATGCCCTACGCCATGAATAAACCATTCAGTAACCAGAAGTCAAAGTGTTCAGACGATGTACTTTCACATGGTGTCAGATGAGGAAGGATGCTGCCCGCAAATACTTTGCCGGGATTGCGGCCGCCTAGTCAGCTTGTCCTCAGCAATAACGCACAATCGAACTGGAAAACATGGATCAGAGCATATGATATATACGCCACGGCGGCAGGTGTCATATTGAAAGGAGAACGAGTGCAATGCTGCATCTTCCTTCACGTTGCTGGCGAGGAAGCGCAAAAGCTATTTGCCAATATGACTTTTGCTCTCGCCGATCAAGACAAGATCAAACCGTTAACTGAAGCATTTCGAGTTTATTGTGTCGGTAAAAGCAGTATAATTATCACACGATACAAGTTTAATTCGCATAATCAAGCGTCAGAAAATATGGCGACGTACATCACTGCGTTAAGGGACAAAGTCAAAGACTGTGAATACGGAGCGGTGGAGGAGTCGCTTTTGCACGATCGAATTGTGGCTGACGTAAGAAATGTGAATTTGCGGAACAAATTGCTTCAAACTACTGAGTTAACATTGACAAAGTGCATAAGTATGTGTGAAATGAGTGAGTTCAGTTCAGATCTGTTGGAGGACACCAAATCAGAAGTGGAAAGTAAAGACATAGATTTCATTCGGAATTATGCTAATGTGCGTACCGGTGCACGCCATCTTGGAAATCGGCATCTTGGATTGCCGGCGGCGCCGGTGCAGGAGATTTCAAGATCCGCTGCCAGAACTGTGGTTATGAGCACCGCCGGGGAGTCTGCCCAGCGAAAGGGAAGGTGTGCATTGCCTGCAAGAAGATCGGGCACTTCGGGAAGGTCTGTAGGAGCAGGCTCGGGAGAGTCAACGAGCTTCACGTCGAAGCGCCCGACCCTCACAATGCTGAGCAAGACCCGGATCCGGAGGAAGTCAATGTACTGGCAACGGATCTGTTTGTGGGCGCCGTCGATCGCGGTGCTGGTCGGGATGCCGAGCTGTGGCACGCAATCGTTCGGGTGAACGGTTGTCCTGTCAAGTTCACTGGATCGGAGGCAAACGTGCTTCCGAGGTTCGTCTTCGACAGAATCGCTCCGGGGAGGCTGGCAAACACCAGATGTTCGTTGGTGACGTTCTCCGGTCACCGGATCACGCCGGATGGAGAGGCACTGCTTGATGTCAACGAAAGTGCGTCAGTTCCAGGTGGTGCCGGATTGCCAGCCCATACTGGGCAAGCAGGCTTGTGTGACGTTGAACCTGCTGGCACGCGTGGATGAGGTGCACAGGGCCATACCGACGAACAGTGCCGAACCGACGAACATTGGCAAACCAACGAACATTGCCATACCGACGAACAGTTCCAGCGCAGGGGCAGAGAAGCTGGTAAGCGAATACAAAGACGTATTTCAGGGTTTGGGGTTGATCAAAGCAAAGGCTATCATTCATGTCGATAAGTCTATTCAACCTGTCATAGATCCGCCTAGACGGATTCCGTTTGCAATTCAGAGTAAGGTACGCAGTGAGCTTGATCATATGGTAGAGTTAGGTGTTATAGTGGAACAGGATGAACCTACCGAGTGGGTTAATTCTATCACGATCGTAAAAAAAACAAATAAAATTAGAATCTGTCTGGATCCGACTAAATTAAACAAAGCGATAAAAAGAGGGCCGTTCCCAACCAAAATTATTGATGAGATTATTGCCAAAACAGCTGATGCTAAGTATTTTTCAGTTTTGGATGCGAAGACAGGGTATTGGCAGATAGAATTGGATGAGGAAAGTTCACGTTTGTGCAAGTTCAATAGTCCGTGGGGCCGATACAGGTACACACGCTTGCCTTTTGGCATCAAAACAGCGGGCGACATTTTTATTCAGGAGATGCACCATGTCATGGGCGACATACCCGGTATCGGGATAGTCACGGACGATATTTTGGTATATGGGTCAACGGTTCAGGAACATAACGAGTGGCTCCGAGCTGTTTTGGACCGAGCTAGGTCGGTTAATCTTAAATTAAATGATGCTAAATCATTGCTATGTAAAACTACAGTAAAGTATGTCGGTCATCAACTTACCCAGCAGGGTGTGAAGCCTGGTCCAGACAGAATACAAGCAATAGTGGACATGCCAGAGCCGCGTGACAAACAAAGCGTCCAAAGGTTCCTGGGCATGGTTGGATATGTGCACAAGTTCATACCCAACATGTCCGAGATAGCTAAACCACTACGCACGCTCCTAGCCAAGGACGTGGCGTGGCACTGGCAAGCCGAGCAGCAAGGTGCGTTCGATAAAGAACTGCTCCTGTATTGACATATTACAATGTTAAGAAGCCTTTGTAATTCAGGTAGATGCTTGTCAGTCAGGTTTGGGAGCCGTGTTGATGCAAGATGGTAAACCAATCGCACTCGCATCTCGTGCGCTTAATGCAGCGCAGTGTGGATATGCCACTATTGAAAAAGAAATGCTCGCCATATGTTTCGGATGCCAATGGTTTCATGAGTATAGATTTGGCAAGGAAGTTCAAATTCAGACAGACCACAAACCGTTGGTAGCCATAATGCAAAAACCAAAACACAAGTTGTCGTCTAAAATGCAAAGAATGCGATTGCAGAATTACAATATTCAGTTATGTCATGTGAAGGGCTCTTTGATGTTTTTTGCAGACACGTTGTCCAGGGCGCATACCGCCAAAGTAGGTCATGATAGCCTGTTCGATGACACGTTCTGCGTTGCTGCAGTGGACGTGCAGTCGTCGAGTCTGTTGAGTGAAATTGTAGCTGAGTATGAAAAAGATGTATCTATGTCTATGTTGATCTCACACATTGAAGATGGGTGGGACACTACACGTATACAGACACCACCGTGTCTGAGACAGTACATTCCGTACAAGCATGAGTTAACGGTTGAAAATAATCTTGTAATGAATGGCAATCGGGTGGTGGTTCCTCCAGCTCTTCGTGGTGAAATGATAGAGGCGTTGCATGAGACGCATTTGGGGGTGACTAAGTCCAAGCAGTTGGCGCGGGACTGTATGTTTTGGCCAAATATTAACAAGCAAATCGAGGATAAAGTCAGTCGGTGTGACACTTGTCAAAACAACCGAAAAAATTTGCATAACGAGCCATTGATAAGTCACCCGATCGCCTGTCAGCCATATGACAAAGTGGGGGCCGATTTATTTGAGTTAAATCATAAGAATTACCTGATAACTGTAGATTACTACACCAAGTTTCCAGAGGTAACGCTTTTGGGCGATACGTCGTCTGTCACTGTCATTGAAGCGTTAAAAGACAACTTTGCAAGGCACGGTATTCCTAGTCAGGTAGTGTCGGATAACGGTCCACAGTTCAAGAGCCATGAGTACAGAGAGTTTGCACTGCATTACGGGTTCAAGGCCGTGTATTCCAGTCCACAGTATCCACGTAGCAACGGTCAGGTTGAACGGTTCGTACAAACAGTTAAGGACATGTTAAAGAAGTGTGAGAAAACTGGAGCTGATTTTCAGTTAGCATTGCTGAATTATCGCAATACTCCGTTGCCTGTCCTGAACGTATCTCCAGCGCAGTTGCTCATGAGCAGAAGGTTGAGAGGCAGATTACCTATGGCAAAGGGTATTTTGGTGCCTGAAATGCAGGATCCTAAGAAAAGGCAGACAGCTCAGCGGCAGGGCAGTCAGAAAGCATTTCATGACCGGAAGTGCGGTAAGGCGCACAAGCCCATGAAAGTTGGAGATAAGATAAAGTACAAAAATAATGCTGGGGAATGGAAAAAAGGTGTTATTTTGGGACAGACTGGGGTGTCTGGGAGAGAATATCAGATTTTAAATGAGTCAGGCAACATGTTATATCGTAACCGAGTGCAAATCATTGGAGCGCCAGTGGAGGGGCGACCCGAGTTAGTCGTGCAGACGCAATCTGGGTCAGCGTCAATGACGCAATCTGGGTCAGCGTCAATGCCGAATGTAAACAGTACGGTTAATCTAAGTAGGTCAGGTCGACTGATAAGGCCGGCGAGCAGGTTAGATCTATAGTAGGTCAGTGTGCTTCCGACTGTTGCAGGATTAACATGTGCATGTACAGTTAAGTTTATTTCAGCTTTTGCGTTTACTGTTGATACATATGGACAATATGAGATATCAGGCATTATGGCCGGATTGTGAGGACTTAAGTGCATTGTGCACTCGGACATTTGCAATTTAAGTGCGCATATATGTGATATTGTATATTTTATGTTTCTTCATTGTTATTTTGTAACATTTCATGTTTCAGAAATACTTTGAGGGGGGGATGTGATATATGCGTAATAGACGTCTAGACCTGTGGTTAATATATGTTAACGATATGCAGAGTTGGGGACAAAGAGGTATGCAAATGAGATGACATCATGGAAAGTTTAGCCGGCGGGTCAAGCGTGCCCTACGCCGTGAATAAACCATTCACTAACCAGAAGTCAAAGTGTTCAGACGTTGTACTTTCACAGTCCTGATATAAAATCAGAGTAAAGGAAATTTTGTGAGCATGTATTCGTGTTATTTATTTATGGTAGTACAACATGGGAATAGAATGGCCAGGGCATAATTGTAATTGACTACAATTTTTATGTTCTAGAAGTAAATGTTGACAGTTATTTTTGTATTTTCTGCATTTAGATCTAGAAAGTCCATATTTAGAATTAGAGTAAAAGCAATTTTCTCTCTCATCGTATTTGTTATTGTATTTATGCTGATTCAAAGCAATGACAGACAGTATACAGGGCTTAACTTTCCTTGATTAGATGGCTCTTTTAATGCCCCCCGCCCCCCCCTCCCTGTGACGTAATGTGACAGATCTAAGTTCATGTGTATGGCTTCGGTATTTTAGATCTAAATAACTCTAGATTTAGGTCTGAAGTAACATTTACCCTGGTGTTAATTTGTCTTCTTATTTTAGTGATGGGTCCATATTTATGATGGTTCGAAGCAAGAATAGAGGATGAGTAACGTATTTAATTGCATCATTATCGAACCTAACTTTAAATAGATCTGTTGCAACATTAATACAGTACAATCTGCATTCGTACACTTTCCTCGATATTTATTTTCCACGATCAATCCGGCGGGGACGCTCCAAAAATAGGGAGTAAAGTGGACTAGAGAGTCGGTTTTCCTTCTGCTGTAGTTCTATATTTTCAGGTAGTTGGGGAAGGGGCTTGTGTGTACAAATATGTGCCGCATCTTGTCATTGTGATGTAATTAAGAACTGTGCACTTAACTTTACATGTCGGCTGATGGCATTTGCGGTGCGTGCAAACCGAACGACACACTCGTGAGACGCTGGATCAAATACCCTGAATCATGTCTAATGCCCAGAAACTAAATCAAAGCAATGGTTGACCATTACAGTGCGTGTTTCTGTCCGCAGGCGCCACCACTTTCATGGGTTTGAAGCGCTTCATCGGGGAGAAGAAGCAGACCAGGCTACTGGCATTCCTCAACTTGGCCATGCACGGCATGGCGGCAGGAGACAAAGGTGAGGCCATCACCTCACACTGGGGTGTCGTAGTTATACTTATAGACAGACCTGTTACACTACGGCGCATCACGCAAGCATGCGCCGACGTAGATGATTTTGCGCCAATACGACGGTGTACGTCGATATGTGTTACTCGAACGTTATGCGTTCGTTATGTGTAAGTCGATGTACGTCGATGTTCGTCGTTATACGCATCAAGGGGTCACGAAAGTTTTGTGTATGCACAAAACTTTTGATATTCGACAACGTGTGGCTTTTACATTGGGCATACGTTATGCATATGTTAGACATACCTCGATGTACGTTAAACATATGTTAGACAGACGTTGTTCACTACATAGCACAACGTTGACCTACGTCAGTCGGACGGAGAGCCAGTGGAAACATACAGTCCGCATATTGACAACGTATGGATAATGTATGTCTAACGTACGTCTAACATACGTTTTGAGCTTCTCCACTGTGTCTTGATGTATGTAATGTATAAGGCATACTTCTGGTGATCGAATTATGTATATAACGTTCACCGCCATTCTGTGAGCATACCATGAGCGTATTGCGAGCGCTTTTCGCCAGGAGGCACATTAGCCATACGTTGGCCATACGCTCTGCTACGTTGTGAATATGGTGTGTATACATCTAACTTTGCCCCCCGGGCCAAAAAGTTTGAAGCAGCTCGATGTTTGAAAGTGCTTTTAGCCATTGGCCACGCGCTTGTGCGATGCACGTAATGTGACAGGGCCATTAGAAAACGGCAGCACACTAGCACCGGTTAGAAAACACAATTGATGCAGCACTCCTCACAGACGTACAGAACATACATTCCAGGTGATCTACGCACACATTCCAACCATTTTAAGACACGTTGACATCTTGTCATCTACAGACGTTCCTGGTATCAAACAGCAGAGTTTAGATTTCCGAGCACACCGACAAACAGATCCATCGTCACACAGCGACTTCCACCGGATCTGGGGTCGACTCCACGTTGTGAGGATCGGGTTCTTCCACGGCCAACTCATCGATCCTGCCAAGTTTGCTCCGGCAAACTTTCCCGAAGTGACCGATCTTCTTACATGCGATGCACGCTTTGCCTTCCATCCTGATATGACCTTAGATGTTGCTAGGACATAAAACAACAACAAACAAACGCTTTGGCTTTTGCCGGACAGAAACTGTGTCGGTGTCTGTAGCCACAGTTTCTGCAGTTGATTTTGAATTCGCTGGCACCGGCTGTGCTGCTTGACTTCCAAGATGGCGGCCTTGCTCCAGACCCGTGGACCACCGGTGCACCAGTGTGCGGAACTGTATACTTGTTCAGGTGGTCGATTTCCTTTGTCTCCACGTCTGATTTGTTTTCCTCCAGTTGGTCAGCGCTGAATTCGCACATATTTATGCATTTTTCAAGCATGACATCGGCAGTCTGAAGCATTTTGCTTCTTAATGTCATGTTTTTTACGCCAGCGACCAGACGATTGCGCAACAGCAATTCTTTGATGTGCCCGTGTTCAGAGTCATTGACTCTGTCTCTGAGGGCCGTGACATATGTAGAAATGTTTTCGCTGTCTTGGTTGTGCAAATTAATTCGATACCGGATTATGATTAAGTTGGATTTACCGGTACAAAATGTCTTGAACGCCTCGGTGAGCTGACCGATCTTGTCTTGGTCATTGAGTGTGAGGGCAAAATTTGCGAAAACTTTCTGTGCTTCTTAGCCGGCGATGTGCAGAAAAATACAACATTGTACCTTTTCAGTCTTATTCACAACTCCTGCAGCAATAGCATATATGTCATTCGCTCTGATCCATGTTTCCAGTTGGATCTCACGTTGTTATTTAGCATTAACTGGCGTGGTGGCCTGAGTCCCGGCAATGTGTTCGCAGCCAGCATTGTCCTTATCTGACACCATGTAAAAGTACAACGTCTGAACACTTTGACCTCTGGCTAACAAATGCTTTATTCACCGTCCATCTTTGAAAATGGCTGCTACGGGTCGCCATGTTGGATTTTCGAAATTACAAACCCAATATTCAGTTTTAGATTTGTCAAAAACATATGAATCGACACCAAGATCATTGAAATTGGTTATTTCTATCATTTTTAGTGTTCGCACCTAGAAAAACGGTGTCCATTTTGAAAAATGGTGGCCATCTTGAAAATAATGTGCAAATGAGTGGGCACCCCTTCTGAGATTGAAGCCATATATGTTACCTTCAATCCCTGAAAGTTTCATAAAATCTTCAAAATATGCAGTTTTTTCTGTGCGGGACCGAGACTATACCCCAAATGACAAAAAGGCAATCCAAAGGTTTTTAGGTATGATTAGGTATGTTAGTAAATTCATCCCTAACATGGCCGAACTAACAAAGCCATTACGGCTTGTTCTCCAAAAAGATGTAGCATGGCATTGGCAAGATGAACAAATCAAATCTTTTGACAACCTAAAAGAGTTATTAACTAAAGCTCCCATTTGAAAATATTTTGATGTCAACAAGGACATTACCCTACAGTTGATGCATCAAAACCTGGCCTAGGGGCAACACTGTTTCAGGAAAACAAGGTGGTTGCCATGGCATCCAAAGCTTTAGATAAGACATAATCAAATTATGCCAAATTCTATTAGTACATATACGGAAGACAAGTAACAATACAGACTGATCACAAGCCACTTGTGTCGATAATGACGAAACCTATACATAAACTCTCCACACAAATGCAACGGATGAGAATGATATTACAAAACTATAACCTGACAGTCATACATGTTAAAGGCATGCTCATGTATTTTGCAGACCCACTCTCCAGAGCGCACACCAAATAGACATCACCAAGTAACTTATTCAACACAGACATCAGAGTTGCTGCAGTCAGCATGTTAGAAGACTGTAAAACAAGTTGTACAAGAAACGGCAAAACATGAGACACTAAGACAAGTCATATCCTTAACAAAAGATGGTTGGCCCGAACACAGTAAAAAATTAAAACCTGAAGTCAAACCATATTTTACATACAGACATGATATCATATTTCAAGACAACCTTATTATCATACCAAACACATTACAAAAACAAATGCTAGAAAAAATACATGAGTCACATCTAGGAGTGGTGAAATGGAAACAACTAGCGAGGGATCATATCTTTTGGCCTGGTCATCATCATCATCATCATGCTGTCGGTTGCGATGCGACAAAGTCTGCTTTCATTACTTGACTGCCACTCTCCATTTAGCTCTCTGCTGTGAGAGTGATGTCCATGAGTCGGTCTTAATGTCTCTCAGCTTCAGGTTTCTATTGATGGTATCCTTGAACCGGAGACGAGGGCACCCTCTCTTTCTGTAACCAGAAGACAGTTGAGAATAGAGGATCTGCTTTGGTAGCCTGTCTGATGACATCCTCATGAGGTGTCAAAAGATCTTCCATAGAGGGAAAGCCTGTCCATTCGAGTATTTCCTTATTTATCACTTTGTCCTTCCAGGTTAGCCTCATGATTGAACGCAGATGTCGCATCATGAAGGCATGCAGCTTTTTCACCTGTCGTCTGAACACTGTCCAGGCCTCGGCTCCGTATAGTAGGGTGGATAGCACAATTGCACGGTAGATCTTGCCTTTGACCCGCATGGACACATGGTGGTTGTTCCAGAGTCTCTGGTGTAGTCGGCCGAAAGATGCGCTAGCCTTGGCCATCCTCCTCTGTATTTCAGCAGCAATGCGTCCATCACTTGATATAGTGCTTCCGAGGTAGGTGAATTCCGGAACAGAGTTCAGCTTGTTTCCGTCAACAATGATATCCTCCTCTCGGGTTCTTGTAGAGTTGGGTTGGTACAGCACTTCCGTCTTCTTGATGTTAATCTTCAGGCCGAACTTCTTTGATGCGTCGGAGAAAGCGTCCACTATTTTCTGGATCTCTTCAGCAGAGTGGGCAACCAGTGCACTGTCATCTGCGAATAGCAGCTCTCTCACCAGTATCCAAGGAGTCTTGGTCTTCGCTCTGAAGTGTGTGACATTGAATAGGTCATGATGGTTACAATGCTGGCATCCTTCCATGCTTGGGGTACATTTCATGAAAGCTGCCTGCAAAAGTGTTGAAGTGCTGCTGGCTTTTGCAAGTTACCAGCGGCACTCTCTCGGGAGCAAATAGAGGTTTCACACCGGCAAGAACATGTCCAGACAGGCGCAAAACTATTTGTCCCTGCAATGGCTGGTCGGGAGATGTTGGGAGTTCCATACATCAACTGCCCTTAATGCTGGCACAGTGACATGGGTTTCTGTTTAGGGTTTGCTCCCTTAGCCTTCGGTTCTGTCAAGAACCTGTACCACAAGGCAGTGGTTTACAATTCTGCAGGGCAGGGGCGTCAAACTCCATGAGGTATTGCAATACCTGCAATACCTGCATACCAATGGCCTGGTATTAGTAGTTAAATAGAGGATAAAATAGTATGATGTCAGATTTGACAAGACTCACGTAATAAACAGCAGTCAGAACCCCTAATGAACCATTAGATACCCAGCATCCCATCGTACAAAGTAGGAATTGACTTATTTTATGTTGAACACACAACATTTCTGATAATACTAGATTATTACACAAAATTTCCAGAAATAATAGAACTGAACACTCCCACAAGCCAAGCAATAATAAAAGCCCTGAAACAAATGTCCTGCAGGTACGGGATTCCAAAGATTGTAGTGTCAGACAACGGACCTCAGATTAACAGTCATGAGTGTTTAAAATTTGCAGCAGAATATGACTTTACACCAGTTTTCTCAAACCCCATGTTTCCACAGAGTAATGGACAGGTAGAGAGATATGCACATACAGTAAAACTTATAATAAAGAAATCTGTATTAGACAAGAAAGATACAAATATTGCAATGCAAGGACCCAGAGCCTGAACAGTACAATTGTTGATGTCCCGTGAACTAAGATCAAAGCTACCAACATTAAAAAACCAATTAAAACCAAATGTACAAAAATCAAAAGGGAGAGAAATACAGAAAATACCACAGAACCAAAAGAAATACTTTGATAAACATGTAGGACACGCCAACCTAAAGTTGAACACAGGCGATGATATAAGGTATTTTGACCACAAAGGGGCGTGTGCCCCAGAAAAAATAATCAGATCACAGGTACCAGGTCCGAGAGATTAGACAATAATGAACCCGAAAAGCAACATGATTAAAAGAAATCGCAAACGCATTTTCAAATCCAATAAAAATATGACACAAACAGTAGTACAATGGATACCGGCAACAAATTATAACAAACAGTCCACAATAATCCCAAACATGACTTACACAACACGATACAGCAGAATTATTTGCCCAATAAAAAGACTAGGTTTTCCATTAAAAGCATAGAGAAGCACAAAACCATAAAACAAAAATCATAATAATATAAGATCGTATATTTAGTTACGTTGTTAAATGTTATTTATTTCATTTATTGATACTTATAAGGAATTGGGCTATTTACACATCTATTAAACGCAGTCAACAAATGTAAAAACAGACATTCCAAATATATGACCCATTTGCATATAGTGTATCTCCACAGTTAAAAAATTAACATGTATGTTAATACAAATAAGAGATGTTAAAGTTCCAAATAAATATAGTGAATACATCATAATGTTAGTATAACCAACTTAAGATGTGAGTTTGAAGTAGTTAAGTGAATTTAACAGCACTAACAAATACAATTTTTAAAAGGGAGGGTACAGTACATATTTATTGTATTTAATGTATTTATTGTATGTATTGTACTGATTGCATTTATTCGCACTAATGAAAGGGAGATGTAATGTATGTGAATCAGCCGATCACATGATGGTGTAACAAGGTAACCGTGGCACGTTGTATGGTAACAGAACAAGTAAATAAAGTCAGTCGTGAACTAGAACTCAGTGTGTCGACTCATATCTTACACAGACTACTACACTCGTCCCCCTGAAATTGTAAGTCTTTTATTGCTTACAATTACATATACAGGCAAGGACCTTGCATACACAGAGGGTTCAACAACCATACAGTACATAGCTTGTAGAGGATCATGGTTACGGCAACTAGTGTCATGGGGGCTGATGAAAATGGGAAATATTGCACCTAGAGCAGGAATCGAACCCACATTTCTTGCATTCCGGGCCAGTGTGCTAACCATTACACCACCTAAGCTCCCTGATGTCACCACAGTACCCACACCTACCTGTCTATGTTCCTCCTTACTTCAGAGGTCAGTGCAGACTACTACATATTCATAAAAGTGTGTGGAATGGAATAAACTAGCAAAAAAGAGAGAGGTGAGAAGCATATATGATGTCTGGATAAATTACTACTACTAGATTAGTTGGTAAATCAATAATAAAATAATTTAGCTACAAAGTGTCTCCCCTGGCATTGGTTCGAAGGATGGGGTAAGAATACATAAGTAAAATGAGACTTCCTGTGAAAGTTGAAGAGCTACTTAGATTATTCTGAATCTTATGAATGCAGAACCAGTGATCAAGGGCCCTAACCTTACTTCCCTCAATTACATATTTACATATATATATATATTTATATTATCTGACTTATAAAATTGATATTTGTCGCTACCTAGCATGGCACTCGACATTAATAGGATAGGATAAGGACTGGTTAGCGCAGTCAGTATCAGGATAATGTGACTGTGTGGGATATCGGGTCATGGTGCCAGCGGCCTGGTTTCCCAATGGGGCAGCACTAATGAAGTTGACATGAGTGTGCACTGTCAAGCCGGTACCTGTCCTGATATGACCTTAGACGTTGCTAAGTCGTAAAGCAACAAACAAACTATATATATTAGCCTGATCATTGGTTCTGAATATTTAGGCTTGTTGGAGGCAAAACTGGGGGTGGAGAGGGCTGGGTTTTGGGGACTTGTTAGGGATATTATTCCATTATTTCTTTAACATACTACAAAAAGCAGGCTCCAACTACCAGATTAAGAATCTGGGTCACATCCGTAATCGTAGAGTTGCCACATTTCTGAGGTATATATAGCTCATTAAAGGGGCAGTAACATAACCTCACTTATTCTCCATTGTCATGATGGAATACGACTAGTCATAGTTTGTAACCCCCAATAGTCGATGTCCCATTTTTGTGCTGGGGGGGTCGTGAAACAAACAAACAAACCTCTTGTATCTTTTGAAACAATCTGTTCTCTCAAAGGAGTCCAATCAAGATTGGCGGCCATCGTACTATTTTGTAGTCAAGTTCTGAATAATAATGTCATTCGGCCCTAATAACCTGATAACTGTCATCAACTATTAGTGTGACACAGGCTAGGGAATGTTTACATGGTTGGATAGGTATGGTTTATCAAACAGAACTGAATGATGCCTAGAGTTATGGGTTACTAATTATAAAGAACGAATATCAGCTCAGTGCAATATAGTTCCTCATGAGAAGTATCACAAAACCTACTTTGAGTAATTGTAAATTTGAAGCCATGCCTTATATTTTAACTTATGTGATTCCACCTATCCCTTCCCTCCATGATGTTAGAGAATGAACTATTTGAGCTCCAACCCAATCGGTAGGGATCTATCTCTCCCGTGGTTATTCTTAGTTGTTCTAAGTGCAATGCACTTATTACATCCAGGATTAGAGTGTTTTAAATAGTGACTGCTCATGTCTGGAATGTATGTTGAAATCAAGTAACCAGATCTTTAAACAATATCATGACTGAAACTTGCTCACTATCAACGGGACACGTATTATGGAGTGCCTTATATGATCGCGTACAACTTGTCCTACTCCTGTGGCCTTCTTTCATATGGACTTGTGCGTGAATGGGTAGCTTGGAGGTACTGGCATATTTATTGACATAGTAATCGTGTTAAATGTGTTTATTGTTGGCTCCCCGCACAGATGTAGGCGGTGAGTACGACTCGCTGAAGCTGGTGGATCCCGCACTGTGCATCACGTGCATCCGGGACAACCCACAGATGATTGTTGGAGTCAAGGTCAGGCTCCGGGCAGACGCATGCGCAGCGGGAAAGAACGAGGACGACGTCTTCCGGTGCGAACATATTTTTCAATTCCTCTGTTTAATCCTAATCTACTTAAACCAGATATTTTGGTGCTAAAATTATCATGGCTTTCTTTATATTCCAACCATAATGTTCTAGGTTTATCATACCCCCGTTAAACCAAACTTGAAGGGACCCTCAAAATTTGTTTGGATTAACCGATCATTGGTTTAACCCAGCTTTGGCTTCGACTTTGACTCCCCCCTCCCACACACACACATTACTGCCCACACACACACTCACTTTCCCCGTCTGGCTCGCTACCCTACTCCCCCCTCCCGACCCCCCCCCCCCCACACACACACTCACTTCCCCCTTCCGGCTAGCCACCCTACTCCCCCCCCCCCCCCCCCCCCCCCCCCCACTCCTGCTAACACTTATCCAAACAAGCATGGGGTAAGAGGTGGTGGGGTCTCAGATGACCTTATAATCACATGAAAGTTTGGTTTAACCGTACCGGAAGTGGCCTGGGATCCGACAATTTTGTTTGGATTAACCGATAATTTGGATTAACCGACTTTGGTTTCACCAACTTTTTTATATGATAAATGGTAATTTTTTGCCAGGCCGCCGAAAAGTGTTAGGATTAACTGATCGTTTGGTTTAACCGAGCTTGGTTTAACGGTGTTATACTATATTGAAATAAGTACGCACAACATAGACTAGGCTCAGGTAAGAAATAAGGAAACTTTGTTTTGCGATTTAAGAAAAAGTAGAAAAGTTGATGTTGGTTGAGACATACAGGCTTTTAGTACACACATGCCCCACGACAAAGCTAAGCCTAGTTTTGACTTAAACTGTTTCCTTTGTTAGGATCGCCCTGGGTGTCAGCCAGGAGACTGGCGTACCACTGTTAACGCACCACGCCGAATCGTCCATTCCAACCGAGGCGTTGGCAGGTAGACAGAACAATATAATACTAATACTAATAGTATGACTGGTCTTTGTGAGTTTGTATGTCTGACTATAAACAGGGGGGGGGGGGGGTCCAATATAGGCCGCTAAGACTGGAGATGTACTCCGACAAATAATCTCCAAGCACACCTTTTTGCCTAGATACAAGATTCACCCCGTACTGCTGCAGTAGCCACAGGAGGGGTGCATACCAGCCCTATGTAAAAGCTGGCGAAAAAACGGGTCGAAGAATTGAGAGCCTAATTTAACAATCTAACAAGCAACATTTATTCTTTACCTATATCTTATTATTTACCCGCTACTTTTGAGTTTAAAAATATAATATAATATCTAGTTTAATAAGATTTAAAAGTGAAATCGACGGCGTTCTGCGGCCGCCATCTTGTCTTTTTGCATTCTCGCCCAGTTCACCAACTCTGCGCCTATAGAAGTATTCATTTGATACTGGAGCCACATATGGAGCCTCACTTTCATACTGTAGCCTCACTTTCATATTAATGCTATTTTCCCCCGTATTTACATAAGGCTGGTCTTCACCCGTGTACTACAACGGGTGAATCTTTTATCTACTTTTTGCCCAGCTTTTCAGTTTATGCAACCACATATTTAGGGGGTGAGTGTTGAGGTCAGTTGCTCCCGCTGTGTTGTAAATGTATGGGTGAGAGTGGAGAGAAGGGAGAGTAAAAGTTAGATATTTCAAATGTAAAAAGTAAAGCACCAACAATGTTTTGAACTCCCAACCTACAGATTATAACACCAAAACCTATACAAGACTACAGAGCCAATAGTTATCTTGTATTGGCCTGTTGGCATACAGTTGTACCCCTAGAAATGGTTGGCGGGAATCGGTAAAGTTGGTGGAAACCTATAGGCAGTATGTGTAAATTGCTGCCAACAGATGGCGGGCTTACTGAACAAGTCAATTTACACTGCCAACAGATAGCACTTGCTGTTTTCAATGTTAGCACGCTATTATTATTAAGTCATGCTCATGAATAACAAAATGGTATATTAGCAGTGAATAGACATGCTTATAAAAAACTGAAATTTTATATTAACAGTGAATAGTCGGCCTTTGTTTTTTATGGGCATTTTCAGCCCACAATCTACAGTTAACCTTGTAGTGATAGCGATAACCTTGGTCAAAAAGAGGGATAGACTCTATTGATTTCTTTACCGCTCTCTCGGAGATACACGATCACTAAAAGCCCTTCATGCATATGGCCCCTGTTTTGTAGTCCCCGCGGCCCATACCAAACGACTTTAAAGCTGCATAGTCCGATGAAAACATCACATTTTCAAAACCAAAACAATTATCTAGATTTGATTCTACATATCTAACTTAGATACTGATGCACTTATTCAACATTTGTCACCACTTAGAACAGGATTACTGAGACAATTTAGGAGAACCTGTTACTATAGAACAGTATGGTGTCAGAGTGTTGGCATGCTTGCCAAAATTAATTTGGCATGTTTGCACCTGAAATATCTCAAAAGTTAGCCATTTAAAATAAAAGGTACTTCAAAGTAGGTTAAGGTAATTTATAACGATCAAGCTAATATATTTATCTCAGAAAATGACAGAAACTCAAAACCATCCGACTATGCAAATTTAAGCAGTTGGACAAAAGGGGGCCTTGCACTAGGATAACTTACTCTAGTCTTGTACATCATTTCACTAAAACAGACCTTGGTTGTGAACTTTGGGACCCTACCAAAAATGTTCACCATTGGACCACATGGCTCCTAAGGCCGGCACTGCCTATACATACAACACAATTTAGCTTTTTAATTTGTATTATTTATAAATAGGCCTATGCATTAATACGTGCTTCTGAGCTTCTCGAAGTTCAGCTCACCATGCATGCTAGGTGGACATTAATTGGTTTAGTGCCGTATCGACAACTAACACCCCGACAAAGACCATATTCACGTCGAAGATAATCCACGGAAAGGTGTACCGGTATTGGTGTCGTTTTTTTATAGTCAGAGTTGGTCTGTTGAAAAAACGAGTAAATTAAAATTAAAAAAGAACAAAAACATTATTTAACTAAGAATTTGATGTGATTTGAGTTGTATTTTGATATGTATATATATGGGCCTATATATATATGTGTGTGTCCATATATAAAGAAATTTCGTTTCCATTAAGTTTAGCTTAAGCTCCAGCATCATTTTGCATTAAGACATGGTTATGTTGGCCCTTCAGGTACAATGGGCTGCCCAGGTAGTCAGCGAGCTGGCGACATCTACAGTCAAGTATATCAAGGTCATGCCAGTGGCATTCTGAACCCGTCCAACCTTAACATATACCCTAGTGTGCTTAATGCTCGCCAGAGGGGGGTGCTGTTCGATGTTGGCCATGGCGAGAAAGCTTTCAGTTGGACAGTAGCTGAGCGGTGTGTCCATCTTGGATTCTATCCGAATGTTATAAGCACAAACATTCACTGTAAAAACATCCAGGGACCAGTCTACGACCTGACAACCCTGATGACGAAAATGATCTACGTCGGGATGCCCCTAGTTGACGTCATACGGGCTGTGACGGCTAATGCCGCGTCTGCAATCAAACGGAGCGAACTCATTGGCTCACTCGGGGTTTCACGCTGCGCAGACATCACGGTTCTCCGGGAAATCCCCTGTACCTTAGAATTGGAGGATGCATATGGACAAATGAGGCAGATCAGATCAAACATAGTGCCGGAGGCTGTATGGAGAGCTGGTGTTAGACATGCCATAGTAGACCTTGATGTGTTTCCCAACCCAGGTGTGCTGCACGGTCTCCGCGAAATGCTGCCCCGTGCCGTCATTAGCGACGAGCAGATAAAGAAGCGACACCAACAGTCGCACAGCTAATTGCCACAGTCGTGTACAACTGCATGCTGGAAAATATTGCTGAAATACATTGGATGTGGACATTTTAATACTACAATACTAGGATTTTGTTCGGTATGTTTTAGTGAAGACATGTTGAGCTAGTCCAATTTTGACATCTTTAGAGACAAATTTGAAAGAACAAATAGAAACACAGAAGCTCCGGTATTAACTATTATGGTGAGATACTTTATTGGGAGGGCCCATTGAAGACTTTGACAAATCTCATTGGAGTCATGGACATGGCTTAAGTTATGGATTTGAGGATTATTGTATTATATTTAGAATGTTCGACAATAATATATGACAATTGATTATCCAAGAAATTAGGTTATTGTGATTTTATATGGTAGTAGGCCTACCGTGGACGTTAAACATAAAAGGAATCTTATTGCATGTCATCATCATCATCATGATGCTGTCAGTTGCAATGCGACAAAGACTGCTTTCATTACTTAACTGCCACTCTCCATTTAGCTCTCTGCTGTGAGAGTGATGCCCATGAGTTGGTCTTAATGTCTCTCAGCTTCAGGTTTCTCTTGATAGTATCCTTGAACCAGAGTTGAGGGCATCCTCTCTTTCTCTGACAGGAAGACATTTGAGAATAGAGGATCTGCTTTGGTAGCCTGTTTGTTGACAACCTCATCATGTGTCCAGTCCACCGGAGGTTCTTTCTGATCAGATGTTCCATAGAAGACAGCCCTGTCCGATCAAATATTTCCTTGTTTGTCACTTTATCCTTCCAGGTTATCCTCAAGATCGAATGCATCATGAAGGCATGCAGCTTTTTCCCCTGTCATCTGTACACTGTCCAGCCCTCGGCTCCGTATGGTAGGGTGGATAGCCCGATTGCACAGTAGATCTTGCCTTTCACCCATGTGGACACATGGTGGTTGTGCTAGAGTCTTTGGCATAGTTGGCCGAAAGATGCGCTAGCCCTGGCCATCCTCCTCTGTATCTCAGCATCAATGCATCCATCACTTGATATAGTGCTTCCGAGGTAGGTGAATTCCAGACAGAGTTCAGCTTGTTTCCATCAACCACTTCTTGTAGAGTTGGGTTGGTACAGCACTTCCGTCTTCTTGATGTTAATCTTCAGGCCAAACTTGTTTGACGCATCAGAGAAAGCATCCAGTATTCTCTGGATCTCTTCAGCAGAGTGGGCAACCACTGCACAGTCATCTGCAAATAGCATCTCTCTCACCAGTATCTGGGTAGTCTTGGTCTTTGCTCTGAAGTGTGTGATCCTGAATAGGTCAGTGCTCTGTCTAGACTGTATATAGACACCATCCCCCATGCCTCGGAAGGCCTCATTGAGCATTGCCTATAGGAAGATGGAGAAGAGCGTGGCGGCCAGTACACAACCTTGCTTGACACCATTTGTAACACTGAGTATTTCCAAGACCTCCCTTCCAGCACTAACATTTGCTATCATTCCCATATGTAGAGCCTCGATCATAGTTGTGAACTTCTCCGGGCATCCATACTTTTTCAGTAGTTGCCATAGCCTGGACCTCCTGACTGTATCGAAACGCCTTCATGAAGTTGACAAATACCATGTATTTATCTGTCCTGCTCAATGCACTTTTCTTGTAGCTGTCGGAGACAACAAAATATCATGTCCACTGTGCTCCGATTGGATCTGAAGCCACATTGTGTCTCCGGAACTAATTCTGGTGTTAGGTGAATAGATAGTCTATTGAGGAATATCCTAGCGAAGATCTTGCCTGCTATGGAAAGAAGAGAGATTCCTCTATAGTTCCCTCATCTGTTCGATCTCCTTTCTTGTAGGTGGGTTCTTCTTTGCTGTTGGTCCTAATTGGTTGGTCCTCACATTGTAACTGTTTTTGTCTAAATTAATTCTCCTTTTCATACCAAATGAAGAAAATTCCTTTTATTATACCCCAAAGAAGCAATGACAGCAATCCAGTGAGAAAAAAATGTTTGGTTTATTTTTTATTGCAAAAATAGATTCATTTGTCACGCAAATATGACAGCTAAAAATGGGAATGGTGAAACAGTACTACTTGTGTTGGAAACTACTTCATTGTAGACCAAAATATTCAAACATAGCTAGTTTATTTGCAAAGTTGTAACATGCAAAAATGTCAGAAAACTAATTTTAGGACTATTGAGTGTCTGTGTGTAAAACAACGATGCTTGAAAGTGAGCATAACGCGTGTTTCATGAGGTGTCACGTCATGAAACACGCGTTCACCTTCAATTTTCACAATATCCAACCATGCAAGCCAGGAAAAACCCTGCTGCTTTAAATAGGATAGCATCATAGATGCCTAGTTCTGAACACAAAAGTTATAATATTATTTCCTAAAATGCATTAAAAGTGAAATAAAAACTTTGTGTCACGGGTGAAACATGCGTAATGGCGAAAATTTATTTTGCGATACAAAATCCAACAATGGATCAAATCTCATCTCGCCATGATTTTCAAATATATCGTGGGCATCTACACACCTACTGATGATGTGGTGTCAAGTCATAAACAGGATGTTGCGCTATGATGCTATTAGTGTGGCGTGTCACACTTCGATTAAGATGAAACACGCGTAACGACGAAAATTATTTCCCGATACAAAATCCGATAATGGATCAAATCTCTTCTCACCATGATTTTCAAATATACCGTGGGCATCTACACACCTACTGTTGATGTGGTGTCAAGTTATAAACAGGATGTTGCGCTATCATGCTATCATGCGTTCACCTGTTGTCATCTTCATCCTCTAAGTCATCGCAATATCTTTTTCTACATAAGAAAACTTATAACACTCAAAAGAAATATTTGCATACATGTAATGTGTACAAATAATGCCCTGAACAAATACATTTTTTGCATGCTATTAGCAGTGTCTAACCTATGTCATTATTGAGTGTCACATGAAACATGCGTTACATGTTACATGTGTTACAATTCCAAGAACATCAGAAGTTAGGGAAGTGTTCCAAGATTACTTTGAAATATGTCCACAGCATCAACAACTAATAAGCATAAATATTTTCATCATCTGTGGTGCTTGTTTCATCATGAAGGAACAACTTTTCCTTTCCATGTAACGCATGTTTCAGTGTCACAATTTTATATCTTCTCTGTTCTACTCTCAAGTGGACGAACACTCATAAAATTGCACTTAGTTACTCCTAGTGACTGCTGTTCAAAACCTAACTAGGAAATAATAAGGGTCTTGTTCTAAATATTACATAATGAAGGTTTTTGTGTCAGCCGAAACACGCGTAACATTCTCCACTTGGTCATGTTCAAAGCCACCCTGACTTGCAGTCTGGGTCCAAATTGTTTTTGTTTTAAATTGTGTCTTAAAATTGGATGTATATGGAACACAACAAGCCTAATTGGGATAGGCTGTAACATATTTCAGTTTTGACCTCCGATTCCCCCTTTTTAGGACCAAAACTGAAGAAGAACCCATTATAAGCAAAACTTGTAACACTCAAAAGACATACTTGCATACATGTAATGTGTAGAAATAATACCCTTAACAAAAACTTTTTTTGTGTGCATACTGTTAGCAATTTCTGAGCCAAGTTATTATTGAGTGTCACATGAAACATGCGTTACATGTCACATGAAACATGCGTTACAACTCCAATAACATCAGAAGTTATGGAAGTATTACAAAATTACTTTGAAATATGTCCACAGCGTCAAGAACTAATAAGCATAAATACCTTTTCATGCTCTGTGGTGTTTGTTTGATCTTGAAGAAAAAACTTTTTCTTTCCATGTCACACATGTTTCAGTGTCACAATTTTATAAGTCCTCTGTTCTACTCTCAAGTGGACGGACCCTCATAAAATTGCACTCAGTTACTCCTAGTGAGTGCAGTTCAAAACCGTACTAGGAACAAATAAGGGTTTAGTTCTAAATCTGACACTAGGCGGCTTTTTGTGTCACACCGAAACATGCGTAACGTTCTCCACTTAGTCAAGTTCAAAGCCACCCTGACGTGCAATCGGGGTCCAAACTGCTTTTCTTTTAATTGTGCCTTAAAATAGGATATATGTGGAACACAACAAGCCTAACTAGGATAAGCTGTGACGTGTTTAAGTTTTTACCCCTGATTCCCCCTTTTTAGGACCAGCAGCAAAGAAGAACCCAGATGGTTACAATACTGGCATCCTTCCACGCTTGTGGTACAGAACCCTCCTCACAGGCTTTTGTGAATAGTTGGTGTAGTCTGTTGAACAGATTGTCTCCTCCATACTTCCATACTTCAGCAGGAATTCCATCGCTCCCAGGTACTTTGCCATATTTCAGGCCGGTGATTGCTCTAGCCATCTCATCCATGGGTGGAGTCTCATCGAGGCATGTGTTGGTAATACGCTGCTGGATGTTCTCTAGTGCATCATGTTCAATGTTACCAGGGATGTTGAGTAGCTTTTGGAAGTGTTCACAATTCTCTTGCTGTTGGAGAAGGTTTCCATTCCATCTGATGATTTCAGGTTAACAGGTCCTTTTCTTCTCGGGTCCCCACACATCATTCAGTCCACTGTAGAAGCCCTTCATGTCATTTTTATCTGCGGCTCTCTGCAGCTCCTCTGTTTTCATTTCCCACCAGTCTGACTTCAGGGCATGAATGCATTTTTGTAGCAGTCTGCAGGCATCTTTGTACACTGCACTGGTGTATCTGGTTCTCCTGGTCTGCAACACTCTCTGGTGGGCTTGGTCTCTTCTAGTCATAATATACTGTAGCTCCTGGTCATTGGGGTCAAACCAGTCTTGGTGTTTTCTGTCTGGCTTGCCGAGAAATGTCTTAGCTGTGTTGTATACTATCTGCTGCAGAGCTGCCCATTCCTCATCTGTTGTTGAGCTTTCCTCCTCTTCCCATTTGGTGAGGGTGCTGTCCATCTCCTGCTTGAAGCTCTCCCTATGGTCGATGGTACATAGTTTTGCTGTGTTGAGCTTGGTCGGTTTTCTTGCCCCTTGCCTGTTGTGCTTTTGTCGTATTCTGAATTCAGTTTTTTATCTCAGCATTTGGTGATCAGTCCAGCAGTTTGCTCCATGCATGACTTGAGTACTGTGAATGTCCATCTTATCCCGACACCTCGTGATGATGAAGTCGATCATATGCCAGCGCCTAGAACGAGGATGCATCCAGGTGGTCTTGTGTTCATCATTCTGCAAGAACATGGTGTTTGTCACTATCAGTTCAAATTTCGGAGCACAGGGCCAGTAGAAGCTTGCCATTGGAGTTGCATTTCCTGATCCTATGTTTGCCCATAACCATGGGCCACTTGTTGTTGTCATTCCCTATCCTTGCATTGAAGTCACCTGGACATGAGGGATGTCTCTGAGTGTACTTGCCAGCTGATTGTAGAAGGCCTCCTTGTTTTCATCTGGGTTTGTCATCTGGGTTTGTCATTGTTGGAGCGCACACACTGACAATTGTCACAAAGGTTTCCTTACTCAGAGGTCATCTCATCGTCATGATTCTGTCACTTATTGGCCATGGCATTTCTGTCAGCTTTGTCACAATTTCCTTCTTGATATCAAAGCCCACTCCAGCCTCCCTTCTCTCTCCTTCGGGTTTACCACTCCAGCAGAAAAAATATTCCAAGTCGTTAAGACTGTCAGAATCTGATAACCTTGTTTCGCACAGGGCGGCAATGTCGATGTTGTACTTGGCAAGTTCCCTTGCTACTAATGCAGTACATCTTTCTGCTTGGTCAGCTGTTTCTCGGTTGAGTAGAGTCCTGACATTCCACTGATCAATTGTCAGTAGTTATGATCTTCTTCCTAACTGATTTTTCACTGTCAACGGGAGATGAGGTCGAGCAGCGCAGTCCTTGGTAACCCAGTCGATGACCGATCTTTCATAAAAGCTGCTTCCAATGTTTGAAGTGCTGCTGGCTTTTGCAACTTACAAGCGGCACTCTCTCGTGGAGCAAATAGAGGTCACAGCAGCAAAAACACGTCAAAACAGACGCAAACTATTTGTCCCTGCAGTAGCTGGTCGGGAGATGTTGGGAGTTCCATTCATCCCTTAATGCTGCCACGGTAACATGGTTTTCTTTTAGGGTTTGCTCCCTTAGCCTTTGGTTGTATCAAGAATCTGTACCACAAGGCAGTGTTTCACAAATCTGCAAGGCAAGGCCGTCAAACTATTGCATGTAGGGAATATAAAAAAGGATGGGTTGTTAACAGTGGCGTACCTAGGGTATGGCAGGCACGGCACATACTCTGGACGCCATTTGAAGGGGAACCACTGAGCAGTTTCTATTCAAATCAATTTTCATGTAGTTCCATAATTTGTCAAAGAGGATGCAATTTCCGTGCTTACCATCAGCGTTATTTTCCCTAGATACGCTACTGGTTGCGAATGTGTGTCTCTGATTGAGCTGTTTAGGCTGTAGCTGCGATTCGAATATAGGGAAGCCAGACAATAATAATGTTGTTTGGGAAGTTATGTATATATTGCATAGTCAGTATCAGGTACAGGTGAGCTTAGTCAATTTATTCGATGTCAAGAAGGGCCATCCTCCATGAGGCCAGGGAGTCCGACGAGGGAGACCCCTGAGCCGAGCCCTACGGAGCAGCACTTAAAAAGCAGGTAGTAGGCGTGGTAAAGATTTGTGAGTTGCTACCCTGGAGGAGCGTAGCTGAATGCAGGGACGGAGTCAAGGTTGCAGTGTTTGTATTTCCCTCTAGGGGTGGGGTGGGGGGGGGGTGGATGAGTGGAGGCGGCTCCCCACACCGAATACACCAAATTGCTCTAGTTATGTATATGGGGCATTCTCTGAAACTGGGCAATGGATAACATGTAAACTAAAAGTGAAAACGTTCCAAATGATAGTAGAAAGTATTTCAAATAATAGCATAGTCCATATTCATATGAAGGTTTACATGTTGTACGTATGTCATAGTTGATAAGAGCTATTTCACCTTTTGATTTTGATTTTATACAAATTGAGCAAAACATTAATATTACTCATGTAACATGGAAGTTGAATACACATCCAGACATCATGTTAACATCCACAACATATTCAAACAATATTTGATTAATTAAAGTTAAGCAAACAAGATTATGTCTTACCAGAAAAAAGTTGTGTAAATGCATGGTGACAATGTGTAATTTTTCACATTTTCACTTGAGCACAGAATCATTCAAACATACTTTTGATACATTTTGTGGAATAGTTTAAGTACATGTAGTATTGCTAACATACTTAACAGACAGAAAACACTATATATTATATATATAATATATATAATATATATATATATATATATATATATATATATATATATATATATTTTACCTCGGTATTAAGCCTCTGGCTAGCCTCAGGCTAGGGAGAAGGAAGCAAATCCGGGTCCAGCAATTAGCATAAACAACTCACGACGGGAGGACATTCATTGAGTTG
Organism: Branchipolynoe longqiensis; assembly: GCA_030323885.1. NCBI lineage: Eukaryota > Metazoa > Annelida > Polychaeta > Phyllodocida > Polynoidae > Branchipolynoe > Branchipolynoe longqiensis. Next base: position 95,282 of record JASIRB010003708.1, on the reverse strand, counting down.
CTCCGGCAAGATTTATCTAAAACAAGCTTTTTCACAGTAAGTACTAATGAATACTTTGGTACAGCTTGTTTATGATGCGTTATAGCATCTAATTATGAAAGTTCAGAACTTTCTTAAGTCCATTTTTAGACTAGATTAGTGTTTTTATAAAACACGGTTAGAACTTTGCAATGATTCCTTTGTCTTAGGAATCGAAACCGATACTCATGGTTCTACCGACACCTGTTTATACATGGGTAGAGATGTTGACGTTAGTCTCATCTCCTGTGGAGATTCTCTCGGACCCTAATAGAGGGTCTCGTTGGGGATGATCCTGGGTTTCTTTTATGGATTCCCCACATATTAAGTTGGAGTTCCTCCGAGTTTTGTAGCATTTTCTCCAACTTGCTGACGCAGTAGTCGCAGGAGGGAGAAGTGTATGAAACAGAGAGGTGGGCGGGCCGACACACTGGTCCCGACCCCGCGTTTGGTTTCGGTCTTTGACCCCCAACCTATGCCAGATTTTAGCTTCTCACGCCTGTGTTAGAACGGTTTAAATACGTTCATTAACACCACTGAATGTCTAATTTGGTTTTAAACAACTAATTGTGATGTTTAGTCAATATACCGGTTACTGATCAATATTATTGTTTCAGGTTTCCGATGGCCACGAAGCAGAGTAAGCCGTCAGCGGCAGAAGGCCGCTCAGCAATCCGTTCGTTCGGATTACGAGTACGACTCATCGCCGGTGTTGTCGGCTATGCCTTCGCCTCAACCCGGGGCTCTCAACCCTTCTGATCCGGAAGGTGAGGCCGTGCCTGTCGCCACGGGCCCGGCGGCGCCCGATTGGGAGGCCAGATGGGCAGCAATGGAGAGCCATATCCTCGCCATACAAGCGCCACCTTCCTCTAGGAAACGTCCCTTACCGGTTTTCCATGACATGTCGGACTGGGATGATTGCTCAGAAACAGATTCTGCAGTGGAAATGAGGGATGCTCCCCCTCCTCCAAAACGGAGGAAGAAACCGAAGAAACAGGTGAGTTCCTCGGGTGATGATTTCACGAAAGAACGGAGGAAGGGTGGCCAGAGAAAGAAAAGGAAGGCGAAATCTAAGAAGAAAAAGAAGAAGAAAGACTCTTCTTCTGACTCCTCTACAGACTCTACATCGACAGAGTCTGATTCGGACACCCACTATGAAGAGGTGTTCGCGCAGATTGGAGGTAAGGTGGCCAAGAAGGTGGAGAAACCTAAAGCTAAGCGTATTAAGACCACTACGCTAATGAGAGCCATCAGAAGTCATAGCGAAGCTTGGAGCCGAGCTTACGGGCATTAAGGGTGTCCCTAAATCTATCATCAAAGAGATGGACAGGGACGTCAACATGACAGAAGACCGTAAGCGGTTTGAAGGAGTCTTGCATATTGTCCATAAAGCAGTTCTGGGCACACTCACAGCCATAGCCCCAGTTGCTAACCGTATGCAACGTGAGAATATGTTCTCTTCGCTCGCGAAGAGTATGGACAAAGGTATAGCCATCTTGACAGCATACCAACGATTTGAAAACGTTTTCAAGTCGGTGTGTACAGATGCTGGGAAAGAGGTGGCACGCTCTAAAAAGGTAACTGATAATGATGGGAAAGAGTATACCCTTTTTCAGGCCTCGGAACCCATTATGGGTAAACCATTGGATAAAACCAAAATGTTCGGGGGCCAACTTCAGTATCTATTCAAAGAGGTGGAAACGGCCGCGAAGAGTGGGAAGAATATGGACGGTAAGAAGAAGACGGATAACCCATGCTTCAAACGATCCCGAGGGGATTTTCGTTCACGCCGTCCCTCCAGAGGGGGCAGACCCGGCCAGAACTACGGCCAACCGTTCCGGGGAAGAGGAACCCGGCCAGGTTGGAACGAAGGAACCGCCAGCCGACAAGTCGGCCGGGGTTACAACCCCAGCAGGCCGTTCCCCAGGCAGGGGAACCGATAGAGGCTACCACGCAGACTCACCCAGTTTTCACGGTCTCCACAACGACTCAAACTCTTGTAAGCAATTTTGAGGCAGGGAACATTAAAAATAATGTCGATCACTGGAGGCAAATTACTACAGATGCTGATATTATAGATATTGTGCAAGGGGTTAAAATTCCTTTTACTCAGTTGCCACTACAAGAAAGGATTCCCTTTCCATATAAAATTGACTCCATTGAACAAATAGCTCTGACTAAGCAGGTAAAACTTTTCTATGATAAACGTATTATAGAAAAGGTACAACATGTCTCGGGGGAATTTATTTCCAATATTTTCTCTCGTCCAAAACCTAATGGGGAGATTCGTATGATCTTAGATTTAACAATATTAAACAAAATGATTGAATACCGCCATTTTAAAATGTTCTCATTAGAAACAGCACGTGATCTGATTACATCAGACGCATGGATGGCAAGTGTAGATCTACAAGATGCATACTATATAGTCTCCATAGCGAAACAAGATCGGAAATGTCTCCGCTTCATTTGGAATGATCAGCTCTATGAGTTTACCTGCATGCCCAATGGCTTGGCCTGTGCCCCCCGTTTGTTTACCAAACTTTTGAAGCCGGTTTATTCATTAATGGCTCGAAAGGGGCATGTGATGTTCCCATATATAGATGATTCATTTATTATAGCACAAACAAAAATTGATTGTGCAAAAGCAGTAATTGAATTATGTTCGTTACTTACAAAACTTGGGTTTTATGTACATCAAGAGAAGTCAGTATTCAAACCGACAAGAGAGCTTAAGTGTTTGGGGTTTATTTTAAATACAGTAAAGTTAACGGTCTCTATAACAGAACAGAAACTAGAAAAGTTTAGGGTTACTGCGACCCAGATTCTTAATCTTGTAAGGCCAAAGATCAGGCAGGTCGCAGTTCTTATCGGCATAATGATATCGTACGCGCCCGCTATTCTATACGGGAAAGCGCATATCAAATCACTAGAAATAGACAAAAACTTAGCATTGGTACGTACAAAGGGCAATTTTGAAAGAAAAATGTTTATTTCCAAAGAAGGTTCAGAAGATATTGACTGGTGGATGAAACATATAGAAACATCACCTAACCCTATTCGTATACCAGAACCGAATACTATAGTTACCAATGATGCTTCATTGGAAGGATGGGGCGCGCATCGCGATGGAGTGGCAACGGGAGGCAGATGGCTAGTTAATGAAAATTCAGATCACATTAATGATGATGGATAACTGTTGTTTTCCCGAGGTATAAGCCTCGGATAGACGTGGGCTAGGGCCCGCCCTCCACACCCTGCCATGTCTGATCCGTTCTTATACCATTACGGTTTAATCATAGTATCCATTGTATTGAAACATCATTTTTATCCTGAATAAGTAGGTAAAGATTGCTGGACCCGGATGTGCTTCCTTCTCCCTAGCCCACGTCTTTCCGAGGCTTGTACCTCGGGAAAACAACAGTTATCCATCATCTATACCCAGGTAAGACTCGTATAACTATACTATATATATATATATATATTACCTCGGTCTCAAGCCTCTTGGCTACTCATTGTCCAGGGAGAGGTGTAGCCTACTCTCTCTCTATATCTATCTCACACCTTATCACTTTACTGAATAATAAATATAACAGTGTCTGCTTTACTTTACGTGTCCCAGATCTAAACAGTTGGTTCCTAGTTATGCAATTTAAAATTCCATTAAAAAGAAATCAGGCAGTGGCCTTGCCAGAAACCCGTGTTGAAGACCCTCGATCTGGTAATAAAAAGATGCATAGTCTGTAAGGACTTCGGAATTTTAATTTGCCAATACATATGCCAATAGTCTGTTTTTCACTAGTTTATCAATAAACCAGAATGTTTAACTACTTAGAAATCCGTATTGAGGTTTTTGAGATCTGGTACTGAGCAATTACGTTCATATACTAATTAGGTTCTAGAAATTCTATTAACATGTAAACTTGTGTATATTTTGACATTCATTCTAATGACAAGTGGAAACAGCCATGTGTATATCCTGGTGAAGCCCATCGTATAGTCGTGTGCTGTGTGTATATGCTGGTGATGCCCCATTGTATAGTCTTTGTGATGTATGTATATGTTAATGAGATATGTGGCCACTAGGGTGTGGCGTCACAGAATAATAATAAACACTCGCTAACCAGATCCCGACTTGTTAAAACATCATTACGTGGTGTCAGGTTTATAATCTAATTACTAACAATAGAAATGTCGCTATCACGATTAAAACCCCCAGCATCATTAAACCTACACGACAACATGTCCATCAATTGGAAGACCTGGTACAATTCAGACCAAATTTACGCAATTGCGACAGGAGATGTAAACAAGACTGAAAAGGTACAGTGTTCGGTATTCCTACATGTTGCAGGGATCGAAGCGCAGAAGGCGTACACAATGTTGAAACTATGCCCAGCAGATCAAGAAGGGATTACGTGAGGTATAAAGTAATTATGCAAATATTATTATGTATGTAATTCTCCTGTCTTGTATTGTTCTTATTCCGATACTGCTCCTGTAAACCTTCTTTGATATGCTCTTTGCTTCCATGGGTTACAGGAGGTTGGGGTGCGGCTTGGAGACCAGGGCCGCGTTCAGGGTACGTCTCGGAGACGTCTCGGCGACGTCGCGGCGATGCTTTTTGCTCTATTTGCGTTCAGGGTGCGTCTCGGCAATGCCTCCCTTTTCAATCAGGAGACAAAAAGCGCTTCGAAAATGGACGCCGTATCCAGTAGTTTCAGCCTATCACAGCGCAGCATTTCCACCGTATCCAGTAGTTTCAGCCTATCACAGCGCAGCTTGTCCATTGCAAATGGCCGCCGCCTATGGGGGCGGCCATTTTCGAGGCGACCAACTACTGTTGTCGTTCAGACTGGCGTGACGTCATGCCCGTCACCGAGGCGCCTCCGAGACGGCGCCTGAATGCGGCCCAGGAGGATTGCTACCAAGCAGTTCCCCTAATTCCCCTCCTTTCCTCCAGGCGGCGCCTCAACCACCTACAACCGGCCCATTTCGAGTGTGAGTGCGAATGCAAATGAGGCAAATGGATCAACCCATGGACCGAGCGGTGCGAATGCCAATGTTGCCGCGTTTGCCATAGAAAACAATAGTAACTTTGACTTGCCTTTATAAATTTGGAGCAAAAAACCCCAAAATGGGATGGGTGTCTTTTTGTTGTTGTTGTGGTTTGTTTAACGAACCTCCAGCACAAAACGTAGACATCGGCTATTGGAGGTCGGCATGGGTATCTATACCGCATACCGTGTATATGGAATCTTCGCTTTAATTTGCTTGACCGTATGGATGAGGTCAAGACAACCCGAAAACTTGAGGAAGACGCCCAAGAAATGGTAGATAGATATAGCAATGTATTTAATGGTCCAGGTACAATTAAATAAATGCGAGACTATATGTAGATCCCCCCCCCCATTGAGCCTACAATAGATCCCCCCCAAGGCGAATCCCACATGCAACACAAGATGAAGTTAGTTCAAAAACTAGATAAAATGTTAAAATTATGAGTCATCGTCGAACAGACCGAACAACACAATGGGTAAATTCAATAACTATTGTCAGAAAACCAGGCAAAATTTGCATATGCTTAGACCCAACCAAATTAAATAGAGCTATAGTACCAAGTCCATACGCTATACAAACTATTGAAAAAGTGGTAGCTAAAACTCACGGGGCAAAGTACTTCTCAGTGCTAAATGCCTGTACCGGTTACTGGCAAATAGAACTAGACAATGACGGCTCAAAATTATGCACCTTCAATACTTCATGGGGGAGGTACAGATACACATGACTACCATTTGGAATAAAGACAGCAGGTGATATTTTTATTCCTGAAACAAGATGCTAGATGGGCTACCCGGGGTAAATGTCATTGCGGATGACATATTGATTTATGGAGAAACAATTAGTGAATATAACAAAAACCCATAGTCAGTGCTAGAGAAAGCAAAAGAAGTAAACCTAAAACTAAACGCAGAAAAATAAATAATGCAAAAGATAGGTTAATTATGTAGGACATGTTTTAACAGAAGAAGGGGTAAAATAGTAAACATGCCAACCCCAAAAGACAAAGCATGCGTACAATGACTTCTAGGGATGATGGGTTATGTTAGCAAGTCATCCCTATTATGTCGGAAATAGCAAAACCTTTAAGATTATTATTAAACAAGGAAACAGCATGGCATTGGGATGACAAGCAAGAAAAAGCATTCAAAACACTACTCAAGACACTCAAAACACTACTATAGTACTAACAAATGCACCTGTGCTAAGATATTATGACGTGAATTAAAAAAACCACTTCAGGTAGATATGCCTCAAAATCCGGATTATGGGCAACTTTATTCCAAGAGGAATTACCAATAGTCAGGGGGCCAAAGGCCCAAAACAGCCATAGGTGTGAAAGTGCGTACTAATGCAATTTTATTGCAGATTGTGATAGTCATATACCTATATTTTGAGAATCAGGAGGGTGCAACTCAGGCACCCTTGAGCAATTTTTTTTATAAGCCGTTTTTGATATGATGTCATATTGGATCAAACCAGCATTTTTGTGCCATTCGACATTAGGGGGTAGTGTTCGTATATCAGCTGTAGTATCATTTCTAATTCACTTAGCACTACATATATTATACCAGAAGAAAGGATATTGAAGTACCTTTCTCCTGATGTATAAAACTTCTATGTATGATACAAATGTGTGAATACAGAAAGGCTCAAAAGGAATTATTACTGCCAACTCACGGTAATCAAAATGTACATTTTTTTGTGGAAAAACTAATCCCGATAATAAAGAAAATAATATGTCACTTTCAGACAATTTATGTGTCTCATTCATGGCTATTTAATTAATGTATAGGTGTGAAGATGCTATTCAGGTAAAATTCCCATCTAAAACAATTTTAACAATGCCTGGTCATCTGTCAAAGTGTTCAGGACATGTCAATCAACAAAACTGAAAATGTTCAAAATATCATTAAACTTGGATACCTTCAAAGACTTATGACATTATTGTGTGTGCAGACGTTATTTAAAAACAAATATTACTATTCTGTAAAACAAGGTATGGAAGTGGTGTTTTGACCATTATATTCATTTCCAAACTATATAAACAGTCTTTGATATACTCCTAGGTTGAACCTGTGAGCCATCATAGATGACACCCGACGTGAACGATGGAATCCGCAGCAAAATGTTTCTTCCCAGGCTGCAACAATCCGGTGGGAACCCTCATTACTGGAAAGTAACAGCGAATAAAAAACATTATTTCTGCAAGCATATCACGCAAAGATTTGATCCATATTGGGCTCCAAGAAGACCTCGACAACAATCCAAGCCTCGCTTTACAGTTTCACAAGTCCTGCGTATCCAGCTATACGTCAAAGACACATATTGCTAGGGAACGAAAGCGCATAGAAACCATCGATACACATGATCATCAACAGAAAAGGAGACGATCCAAATTCAGCTCTTTTGATTTCAGGGTGCATTGCCTCATATGTGGTGAAAAGTGCCTCTCGAAGGACTCAAAGAATCCTTATCGATGGAGGAGAGTCATCTAATGTTGCACGAGAGAGATGAAGAATGAACTTCTAACTGTATATGATGAACGAAACGATGCCTCAGCTGAGCAAGTTTGTATCTGGATTAATGGTTCTTTAGCAGATTTGCATGCCGCGGATGCACAGTACCATTTTGACTGTTTCACGCTATTCACTGGCGAGCGCAACATCAAATCTGCCTCCAACATTGCTACAAAGTCAGAGCCATCTGCATGTGATCTCGCATTCCTACATGTCGTGAACACTCTGAGAGGGAATGCATCTACAGTGTGGAATTCAGTCGAGATATACGGCTTGTATAGAGATCAATCACATGGCAGCTACAGTGAGAAGTAGCAGTTTGGCTGATGACATGTGTGCTGAGAATGTCATTCAGGCAAGAGACCGAAAGGACTGTTCACAACTTGTCACATGGTTGGAAGAGCACTTTAGACCAGCTCTGGTGATAATGCAGGTGAAAGGATGTGCCAGTCTAATTTGCTTCACAAAATATCTGCCAGCCACTCTGAAACTTGTGGAAGCAAATGATTCTGATGTTGTGAAGAACATGTGTCACAAGATACAAGCTGAGGTGCAGTCTACGTCTCTCCCAAAAACGACTGCATACAAGTTGGGTCACTTGACCAAGGACAGTGCCATTTATAATTGCAGTGAAACGCTTCTCACGCTACTGTCAAGCCTAGTGTCAAATGGTAAAGTGACTAAGAAGTCTCTGGCTTTGGCGCAAGCCATACAAGCTTTAGTGTCGCGGAGATTTAACCAGACAACACTGGGCCTGGCTCTCCAAATACACCATCGCTCTGGATCGAAGGAACTGGTTGACATTCTGTACTCCAACGGTTTCTGCTGCAGCTATGACGAGGTGAAAAGATTCAGGAAATCCACTGCCTTGCATGCTTGTGAAAGCAAACGTATCGTACCCATATGGCAAAGGGAAGGCTTCCGTGTGCAGTATGCTACTGAAATCTAAGGTTCCACTTTGGGCATTTGCAGATCCTGATGCGTCAGAAGAGGACTGGGCAAGGGAAGGCTTCCAATTCTTGTCCTATTTGTATGGTGGTGTGGTGGAGTCAACACTGTAGTGAAGAGACGATGTGACTGCTTCAAGGTTCAAGTAGCAAGTGCTAGTTTATTGTTCTTCAGTTACCACATCAACTTCCTGCGCACGCGCATGCGTGTCTACCGGCGCTGGTACTGTTCAGCGCTCTGTACATATCATATACTACATCTTCCCCTCAATAATAAACTCTTTTTTTTTTTCTTTAAAAAAAAACAAACTTGTATTTACTTATTTATTTATTATATATACTGTTCTGACTCCAATCTCTCAATACTACATATCTATCACAATTCTTTGCGAAAACGTCAATACCTTACCTCTAACATTGTATTGCACTCATCCTTTTCGTACAATATTATCCACACAATCATCTTCTGCAACCCGTGTTTGCATTACCACCTCACGTTACTTCGTAACGCCTCACAGGTTTTACCTCCCTACCTACTTAGTTATATAATTTGCTGTCGTTTCCTTCACCTCACTCCGGCTGTTTAGCCCCCTGCACGCTGTCCCTGTCTGTCTCCCTTCCTTCGGTGCCGGAATCACCATCGATCTGTTTCTCGTTACTATTTTGCTTTCGTCATTCTCTATCCTGTATGACCGGTTGTGTTCTGCGTCCCTGCCTACTACACACCCTGTCACCCACTCTCCTTTATGACTTACATATCTGACTCGTTCAGCTGTCTTGAGTGTTCGATGCTGACTCCCTGCATGCTTGTCATGATACGTTTTCTGGGCTAACTGACGCTTCTCTATGTGTTTCTTACGTGATTGCACTGCTTTGGCTTTCAGCAATTTCGGTATCGTTGGGATGCAACACCGCAACCGCCTACTCATTAACAACTGGGCCGGAGACTCCCCTAGGTCATGCATGACTGTATTTCTGTATGTCAATAAAGCTAAATAAACATCCGAACTATCTGCCTTGGACTTTTTTATCATTGACTTGACTGTTTTTACGTATCTCTCTGCTTGACCGTTACTCCTGGGATACAACGGGCTAGAATGTACTGGCTTGAATCCATATTCCTTTGCGAATAACTTGTAATCATCACTCACAAACTGAGGACCATTATCCGATACCACCATACTCGGTATCCCCTGACGAGCAAAAACCTCCTTCATACTCTTTATTACCGCTCTACTGGTCGTGCTTTGTAACTGCACTACCTCGGGGTACTTGGAGTAATAATCTACAATTAATAGATAATTATCATGTCCCTCATGAAACAAATCTATTCCTACCTTGTAGAACGGAATATCAGGTATGTCATGAGATATTAATGGTTCCTTCCCAGGACGGTCACGTGTCATCTGACACGCCTGACATCGAGACACTTTATCTTGTACTTGACTGTCTATACCCGGCCAGAATACATAGTCACGAGCTATCTGCTTAGATTTCACAATGCCTAAGTGCGATGCATGAATTTTGTTTAGCATTTGATGTTGCAACAATTTAGGAATTACAATCCTGGTACCCTTCATTATAATACCATTTTGCACAGTTAACTCATCCCTGAACGTTTGGTATGGTTTCAACGAATGTTCAATGTTACTTTGATCAGCCGGCCATCCGTGTCGTATATAACCAACTAACTTCACAAGGGTGCTGTCTGCTCGCGTCTCGAGTGCTATGGCCGCTCACTCGTCCTCCACGTAGTTTAGCGCTGCAATGGACATTACATTATCATATAAATCTAACGGTCTGCTTTTGGTTGTATGAGCCCGTGACAACGTATCCGCAAAGAACATATCCGCACCCTTTACATATACCAGCTTTAGATCATAATTTTGCAATCTTAGTCTCATTCGCTGCAAGCGCGTGGTCAACATATGTATAGGTTTTTCCATGATATTTACTAATGGCTTGTGATCTGTCTCAACTGTTACTTGCTTGCCGAAAATGTATTCATGAAACTTGGCACATCCAAAACATATGGCTAACATTTCCCGCTCAATCACAGCATAATTACCCTGGTATTTATTTAAGGCTTTCGATGCCATGCTCACTGGCAACCCACTTTGCAACAACGCTGCCCCAAGTCCGCTCTGCGACGCATCCACTTGCATCGTTATTGGTTTGTCTACTTCATAATACTTTAACACTGGGGCCGTGACCAACAACTGTTTCAATTTTACAAATGCACTTTCCTGTTCATGGTCCCAGTGCCAAGCCACATCCTTTGCTAAGAGTACTCTGAGAGTCTTTGCAATATCTGACAGATTCGGGATAAATTTATGCACATATCCCACCATTCCCCAAAATCTTTGGACACTGGCTTTATCCGTCGGGGTGGTTAACTCAGTGATAGCTTGCACCCGTTCTGGGTTTGGCATTAATCCCTCTCCTGTCAGTAAATGCCCCACATAATTTACTTGCGACTTAGACAGTATCATTTTGTTCGGGTTCAATTTCAACCCAGCTTGCTGTACCCTCTTCAGAACTGCCTCCAGCCTCTCATTATGCTCGGTTAACGTTGCAGCATATATCAAAACATCATCAGTTACATCTACCCCAGGGAGGCCTGTCAATATTTTTTCCATTTCTTGAATGAAAATATCCCCGGCTGTTTGAATGCCGAAAGGCAGCCGGGTAAACCTGTACCTCCCCCAGGGCGTGTTAAATGTACACAACAATGAGCTCTGTTCATCTAATAATATTTGCCAGTACCCGCTTTGCGCGTCTAGCACTGAAAAGAATTTGGCACCCGAGGTGTTAGCCACCACTTGCTCTACCGTTTTAATTGGATACGGCCCACGTAGTATAGCCTTATTCAACTTGGTAGGGTCAAGGCAAATTCGTAACTTATTTGGCTTTCGCACTATAGTAACCGAATTAACCCATGGTGTAGGCTCACTTTGTTCGACTATCACCCCCATATCCAACATTTTATCTAATTCAGTCTGTACTGCATTATTAATGGCGTGTGGAATGCGCCTCGGTGGGTCAATGACTGCCGGCACACTCTCATCTATATGTATAGTCGCATTCACTTTAATACACCCAAGTCCATTAAATACAGATTTATATTTATTTACCATTTCTTTTGCTTGCTTGCTGTCTGTTTCTGCCGGCCTCTCCTGAATGTTCACCACCTGCACACGGCTGACGAGGTTCAGGCTAACGCACGCGTCCTTTCCCAAGATAGCACATCCGTTGTCTATTATTTGGAAACGCACCGGCTGTCCTTGGACGTCCATGATGACCTCGCCCCGTGGCCGAATTCGCTCTCCCGAATACGTTATGAGCCGACACGTTGGTTTTTCCAGTCGGGTGTTGGGCATCCTCATGAATTCTGCCTCCGGTATGATGTTGGCTTCTGAACCGGTGTCCAGCTTGAAACGTACTTGTTCGTCGCCCACCGTCAAAGTCTCGAACCACAGATCCGACTCTTCGTCCACTTCTGTAATGGCGCCCACGAACAGGTCTTCATACTCGTCACCATTTTCTTCCTCGGGTTCACTATTTTCGTCGTCTATTCCTATAGCATTTACTGGCGCTGCTTCTCTCCTACCACCCCTGCATACCTTGGCAAAATGACCCATCTGCCCACACGTAATGCACTGTTTCCCAATTGCTGGGCAATTGTCACGTGTGTGCACGTAACCGCACCGGCTGCAATTAGCCTGGTCAGGGCCCGGTTGCGCCTGGCTGCCCCGCCTGCCACCTCTCCCAGCACTTGTATTTCCAGATAGTGCCGGCGGCCGACTAGGTGTCGGGGGCCGTGCCCTATACGTGTCGCGTCTGTCGCGCCGGTCAATTGCATGAACCTCAGCTTGCTGACCGCCGTCACCGCCCCCTGCCAGCTGTTCGTCATTGTATTCGCTTAGACTGCATACTTCTAGACATTTCTCCAACGTTAAATTTGACATTCTAAGCAGCCTATTCCTCAATTTCCGGTCTCGCACCCCACACACCAGCCTGTCACAAAGCATTGAGTCCTCATTGTTTCCATAGTCACACAACTCCACTCGGTATTTCAGCTCCCGAATGTACTCTTCAATGTCTTCCGACCCCTGGTTGTAACTGTTAAACTGATACCGTACTATAGTTCTGTTCGACTTACTTTCACAATAAGCTCTGAATGCCTCTGTCAGTACTCCTATGCGCTCCCACTCTCCACTTGCAATGTTCATAGTATGAAAAAGCTTCTGTGCCGGCAACCCGGCAATGTGTAAAAATGCACAACATTGCACCTTCTCTGGCTTCGACGCCAATCCTGTCGCGCCTGCAAATAGCTCATAGGAGTCGTGCCACACTCTCCAGTTCAACGCTAAGTTTCCGTCTAACTTCAACGGCGCCGGCGGTTTCAGTCCTTGTAGCGCCATGGTGTTCATCACCCCACATCTGACACCATGTAGTGAAGAGACGATGTGACTGCTTCAAGGTTCAAGTAGCAAGTGCTAGTTTATTGTTCTTCAGTTACCACATCAACTTCCTGCGCACGCGCATGCGTGTCTACCGGCGCTGGTACCGTTCAGCGCTCTGTACATATCATATACTACAAACACTAGATGGGCTGAGATATCTACTGTTCAGCAAAAAGAAGGATCCACCAAAGATTAAGAGCCTTCCTCCAACGAGCGAAGCTGCACTACAGCACATCAAGAGAGTTCGTATCCAGGTACTAACATGGCGAGTGGCAGACCAGCTACACCCACCAGATCTTGATGTTTGTCAGTATGGATGGGAGTTGAACAAAACCCTTCTTTGCCCTGTCAATGGCACTTCCACTGCTGCTCCACCGTCCCTCATGCAATTTGTGGCATGTGGTTGCAAATCGAGCATCCCATGTGGGAGCCTCAAGTGCAGCTGTCGGGCAGGCGGGCTTTCCTGCACGACGTACTGTAAATGCGGAGCAGACGAGGGATGCTCAAACGAACACACAAAACATGAATCTGCCCCATTCATGGATGGTGACGAGAACGACGAGGACGATGATGAGGAAAACGCAGAGGACTGATGGATTGCATCCTGAAACCTGAATCATGTGAAATGACATGTCACAAACGCTTTATGTATGACACGTATGGCAACCTAAATGAATAAGACAATACACCATGTCTGTTTGTTATATTGGTTTATGTACTATTTCCCAAAGAAAGCCAGTTAAAAGCCATTTGATATATTTCAAATTGACCTTGTGAAAAGTGTATCTCTGCATATGTCAGATATTATTCCGGATTTAGTTTGGTTTACTTATGTATCCATCAATTGCTTTGTTTAATATTTTTTTCATTAAATGTATAAATAGGATTGGGGCTTGCTTATTCCAATTTGATACATATTTGAGGTACAACTACTACATTTATTATTATTTTAATAGCAAAAATATCACTCTGAAATGAGTATTTCGCAATATTATTCAGTTTGAGTTGTCGATGACAATTGCTTGTGAATGTATACTGTGGCATGTATATTTGCTCTACAATGATAATTTTTACACCATGAGAACGGTACTTCAATATCCTTTCTTCTGGTATACTATATGTAGTGCTAAGTCCTAAGTTAGAACTGATACTATAGCTGATATACGAACACTACCCCCTAATGCCGCAAAAAATGACGGTTTGATCCAGTATGATGTCATATCAAAAACAGCTTATAAAAAAATTGCTCAATGGTGCCAGAGTGGCACCCTCTTGATTCTCACTACCAATAACCCTATCTAGCACAATCAGCAATAAAATTGCATTAGTACGCACTTTCACACCTATGTGAGTTGGCCCCCTGACTACAATAGCGATGGCATCAAAAGCTTTAGACGACGCATAGGCTAACTACGCAGTGATAATGAAATAATTACTTGCAATATGTTTTGGATGTGTTAAGTTTCATGAATATATATATTTGGCAAAGAAATAACAGTTGAAACAAATCATTAATAATGACAAAACCCTGCATAAATTATCAACACACATACAAAGAATGCTCATGCGGTTGCAAAACTATGACATAACCAATAATCGAACCGATATTAACGCCGACACCAATACGGCGGCGATATTGTGAAATAGCGGTGCTCGCCGGCAACAGGCTCAGCAATGACAAGGCTCGCTGGTGCACAGCAGTGTTAGGGACCGATTAGGCCCAAATCTATTCAACGCGATCATATTTAACAGAATTACATAGTCAAATCGTGAAATTTCATTAAATTAACACTAAAATTGAACCGATATTAACGCCCCCACCGCCCCCACATCGGCGGCGATATTGTGAAAATAGCGGTGCTCGCCGGCAACAGGCTCAGCAATGACAAGAGTCGCTGGTGTCCGGCAGTGTTAGGGACATATTAGGCCCAAATCTATTCAAAGCGATCATATTTAACAGAATTACATACTCAAATCATGAAATTTCATTAAATTAACCCTAAAATCGAACCGATATTAATGCCGCCACCGACGCCTAATCGGCGGCGATATTGTCAAATAGCGGTGCTCGCCGGCTACAGGCTTCCCAGATAGCACACAGCCGTCGGGCCGACGTCAGCCGGATGGCGGCCACGCCGTCGGCCCAACGGTGGAAACCGCCGTTGGGCCGACGTTGTTTTTTCCAACCTCCCGCTGTCAGCTCCACGGTGGCTGCCGCGTTGCCCCCAACGGCGGCCACCGCCGTAGGCCCGAAACCGTCGTCGGGCCTATGGCGGCAGCCGCTGTCAAGCCAACGGCGGGCGATTGGACAGTACAACGTCGGCGCGACGGCGACAAACGCCATAGGCCCGACACAATATATTTATTCAAAATTAATAGAAAACCTTATAAATTTAATATAATCTTTTTGGTAAAGATGTTTTCTATATGTCTACCAAGCGATTTGTTTCTACATGGTTTTAGAGATATTTCACTTTTTCTGTATGGGTTAGGGTTAGGGTTAGGGTTAGTGAAAAGTGATATATCTCAAAAACCACACTACCTAGTAACAAATCGCTTGGTAGACATATAGAAAACATCTTTACCAAAAAGATTATATTAAATTTATAAGGTTTTCTATTAATTTTGAATAAATATATTGTGTCGGCCCGACGGCATTTGCCGAAAAAACCCAAAATGGTGGTGCTTCGTCAACATTCCCTAATCGTATTAACATGAATAACTCCATTAATACGTCGTAATAAGTTACAAAACTTTTAGAAAATAATCTAAACATATTAATAAACAAACCTGTTAAATAATTCCTTAAAATTCCTGCGATTTCTGGAGTTATTTGTAGAAAAAGAACGCTGCTCAACGATCGCACATCCTCCACTGGCGACTCAAAGTCGAACTGTCAACATTCCATACCGGATAATTCAAATCGTATTAACACGAATAATTCTATTAATACGTCATAATAAATTACAAAACTTTTACAAAATAATCTAAACATATTACTAAACAAACCTGTTAAATAATTCATTAAAATTCCTGCGATTTCTGGAGTTATTTTCTAGAAAAAGAACACAGCTCAACGATCGCAAGTGCTCCGCTGGCGACTCGAGCCGGAAACCAAATTTAAAGAACTGCGCATGCGCGGATCACCACCATCGGCCCGACGTTGGCTCGACAGTGGCCCAAATGTACAAAATGAGTGAAAACCAGCGACGGTACACCACCATCGGCCCGATGTTGGCCCAAATGTGCAAAACAATTGAAAACCAGCGGCGGGCCATCACCGTCGGCCCGACGGTGGCCCAAATGTGCAAAATGTTTGAAACTAGCGGCGGACCACCACCGTCGGCCCGACGCTGGCCCAAATGTGCAAAAGATTGAAACCCAGCGGGGGGACACCACAGTCGGCCCGACGTTGGCTCAACAGTGGCCCAAATGTGCAAAAGATTGAAACCCAGCAGCGGGCCACCTGCGTCGGCCCGACGGTGGCAAATATGTGGCGATGGGGCGACCAATAGCCGACGTCGGCCCGACGGCTGTGTGCTGTCTGGGTCACAGGGATTTCCCAAATCTATAAATAATGCACTGGTTAGCTAACTCCGCAGCGCTTTGGCCACATACATTTCCTGTGACACATATTCCAACACCGACGTTAGCTAACCCGCCGCCCGCCCTTAACAACGGAGCCGATAAAAAGTTGTTCATACATTTGGCCCATGGTCACAGCAGACAAGTATGAGAAGACATTAAACCATACTTCACATACAGACTAGATAAAAGATTCACTCGGTACTCGCAGTACACGACTACCGGGTGAATCCTTTATCTACAAACAGACATGACATCACAACATAGTGCTAAAAGGAAACTTTATTATAATACCAAAAAAGATTTAAAATGAAATGCTTAATAAAATACACGAAATACACTTTTTTTCCCCCTTTTTGTTGTTGTTGTGATGGGTGTATTTATGCTGCCCATAACGGTTAAGTCTAATGACTTGTTTTCGCCGCTAGACAGTAATAGTCTTGTGACTCCCCTTCTTTTTATCACTTTCAGTTGTATAGCTAACTACTGCGTGCATTCTTGTAAGCATTCTCACTTAGGAATAGTAAAAAGCAAACAGCTAGCCAGAGATGATATATATTGGCCTGGAATAGACAAACAAATAGAAAACAAAATAGAACGGTGTCAAATATCTCAGAGCTATAGAAACCAACAACATGCCGAACAGCTTATTAGTCATCAGATACCAGATATACCATATTACAAAGTAGGAATCAATTTCTTCCAAATAAAACAAACATTTCTATTAGTTGTCGATTATTTTTCCAAATTTCTTGAAATAGTAGAAATGAACAACACATCAAATTTCCACACAATACAAGAATTGAAAATTCTTTTCTGCGGGCATGGAATTCCAAAAGTTGTGATTTCTGACAATGGTCTCCAATTCTCAAGTAATGAAATCAAGGAATTCGCAACTGATTATGGTATTAACCATACGTTCTCGAACCTCATGTTCCCACAAAGCAATGGCCAAGCAGAAAGATATGTACAAACAATAAAACAAATGATAAAGATATCCATGCTTGATAAAAGAGACATTCACCTTGCGTTACTAAACTATAGAAATACTCCATTAACAGAGCTAAATACATCAACTGCACAACCGCTCATGAGCAGAAAAATAAGATCTAAAATTCCAGCACAACTAAAAGAGTTAAAACCAGCAACACAAAATTCCAAAAGAGAACAAATAAAAATAATACAACAGAAACAAAACAGATATTTCGATAAACATGCAGGACAAGCACACACAAGGTTAGAAGTTGGAAACAAGGTTAGATACTTAGACCATAGAAAGGAATGGGCAACAGGAAAAATCTTTTAAAAGATAACCCAGACATCAGGGACTATGAAATAATAAATGCAGAAAATAACAAACTAAGAAGAAACAGAAAACACATATTTAAAATTAAGGAAAATGAGGCAGAGGAAAACATGATGCAAAACAATAAGTAGGTAACACGATTTAGAAGAACTATAAACCCTGTCCAGAGATTAGGCTTCTCATAAAATAACAAATTGATAAGCTTACTATAAAATAAAGTAATTATACAAATTTAAAAATAAGTTAAGAAATGAATATTTATATATTAATACATAGATAAATAGACTAAACAATTAGAGGAAGAACATTAAAATCAACTTGGCAATAAAATCGCACACATTGGTATTTAGTACTAGTGCAAGAGGAAAAGGAGATGAGATAAATGTAAAGAAAGTTAGACTAAATTCGTAGTATATTACTAATATTAGATGTATATATATATTGATGTAAAGATAGCTAGACTAAATTCATAGTATGTTACTAATATAAACAAATATTTATATATATTGATGCATGTTATGTCATAAAGGTCACATAAATCTAGATGTTAGTTAAGAATCTGACTAGTATAATGATTGTAAGGATTAGTCAACAAGCGGTCGAAACAACCTACAAACGTAAAGTAAACAAATCGCCGCCGGCGCCGCATCGACGTCGCTTTCCATACTGGCGCGGGCGGCGGTTTGTTTACTGTACCTTCGTCGATTCGAAAATATAACTATTAATTTTTTTTTTTTTTTTTGGTAAATATTTTTATTCATCTGAATACATATTTTGTCAGCGCCGGGGCACTGGTCTTCCAGCCGTCGGAGTGGTCGCATTTCATCTGTACATAGTGGAAGTGGAATGTGTTGCATTGTGTGCAGCACAACCCATTCTGAACATAAAAGAAAGTAGGGGAGCAGCCTATGCTGCATAGTGTACAGCATATGTACTGAACATAGTGCAAGGTATCTATATGCATCAAGATAGAGTGTGCAGTAATGTACACTAGTGGTTAAATCATATGCTGTGTGTGTATATCAGTTAGATTTGGTTTTAATAATGGTTAGTCTTTAAATAGTGCCATGTTGTGCATGTATAGTGGTTTATATTGTGTGCATTGCCGCCAATGCGGCTGCTGCGTTAATATCGCTTCCTTTTTAGTGTTAATTTGCATAAATTTCACTTATTGCGGATGTAATTCTGTTAAATATGATAGCATTGAGTAGATTTGGGTTCCATCCTGACACTAACCTAGCACTAACACCGCTGTAAACCATATAAAACAGCTGGGGCCGTATGCATGGAGTGGTGTTAGCGACCCGAAACGCGTTTATGGCAGGATTTCTGGTTTAGCGCAGAAAAGTAGGTATGCATGGAGCAGTGTTAGGCCTAACACCGGGCGTTTAAACTTGGAAATTCTAACTCTACTCATAGCAGGTTTACAGCGGTGCTAGTGTTAGGTTAGTGTGACGATGGTGCCCAAATCTAATCAATGCTATCATATTTAACAGAATTAAATACGCAATAAGTGAAATTTTATCAATTTAACCCTAAATCCGAAGCCAGATTAACGCTGATGCCGTAGCAGCGGCGATATTAATATTTTCGAATCGACGAATGTAAAGTAAACAAATCGCCACCGCCGCAGCGACGTCGATATCCATACTGTCGACGTCAAGTAAAAATGGCCGCCGCCGAATCGGCGGGAATTTCTTACGCCCAAATCTATTAAATGCTGTCATATTTAACAGAATTACATACGCAATAAGTGAAATTTTATCAATTTAACCCTAAATTCGAACCGATATTAATGTAGCCACAGCATTAGCGGCGTTATTCATATTGTCAAATCGAGGGATTTCCCAAATCTATAAATACATCCACGTTTAGCTAACACTCACCGTTTAAGCGCCCATGCATACGGCTTGACATAGTTCTCGACGCCACCGATAACCGGAGATAGGTACCCGGAGTTAAAGGTATAACACCACACGCCGCTAACACCGCTCCATGCATACGGGCCCAGAGTTAGAATTTCCGAGTTTAAACACTCGGTGTTAGGCCTAATACTGCTCCATGCATACCAACTTTTCCGCGCTAAACCAGAAATCCCGCTCTAAATGCGTTTTGCCTCCCTAACACTGCTCCATGCATATGGCCCAGGTTAATGGATTATCAACAACTTACCTGATCAGTGCCACAACAGAGACCTTCATACTGCACCAGGAGAATGAACAATGTAAATGATAAGATACAGTTCAAATGTTGACTTATAACCATAGACAATATTAAAACTCAGCTTGTCATAACAACAGTTATTATATTTATTTATAAAAGGGAAGATGTAATGTATGTATATGTTAATGAGATATGTGGCCAGTGAAGTCACAGAATAACAATAAAAACTTGCTAACCAGATCTCGACTTGTAGCACGTCATTACAGTTGTGTGCCATGTGTATATGCTGGTGATGCCCCATCTTAGAGTCATGTGCTGTGTTTATATGCTGGTGATGCCCCATCACATAGCTGTGTGCCATGTGTATATGCTGGTGATGCCCCATCTTATAGTTGTGGTGTGTTTATATGCTGGTGATGCCCCATCTTATAGTCGTGTGCTGTGTTTATATGCTGGTGATGCCCCATCTTATAGTCATGTGCTGTGTTTATATGGCAGTGATGCCCCATCGCATAATTGTGTGCCATGTGTATATGCTGGTGATGACCCATCGCATAGACATGTGTCATGTGTATATGCCGGTGATGCCCCATCTTATAGTTGTGTGCCATATGCATATGTTGTTGATGCCCCATCGCAAAGTCATGTGCCATGTGTATATGCTGGTGATGCCCCATCATATAGCTGTGTCGTGTGTATATGCTGGTGATGCCCCATCGCATAGCCATGTGGGGTGTGTATATGCTGGTGATACCCCATCGTATAGTTGTGTGCCATATGTATATGCTGGTGATGCCCCATCGTATAAACGTGTGCAATGTTACCTGTGTGCAAACTCAAATTGCATGTAGTAATTGATTGATGTTTATTTCATGCAACAAACTTTCCAAAGCACATGTTGAGTGATACCCCAGTCACACGAGGCCTGCGTTCGCTTACAATCGATTCTTAACATCAATACTTCCTTACGAGTGCCCCATCGACTAGCCATATACCCCAGTCACACGAGGCCTGCGTTCGCTAATGATCGATTCGCAATGTCAAAACGTCCTCCTTACGTCCTCCTTAAGTCCGCCTTGCGTGCCGGCACCGCGAGGTCGCCAACCACACGGCGTCCATTTTGGAAATTTTGGACGCAAAGAAGTTGCACGTGCTGCACTTGCAACCTCCTTGCGTCCTCTGCCGACTCCACCAATAAGATTTGGTTGGTGACCTGGGGGTGACCTGGTGCCGCGAGGTTGTCGCCAGGTCGCCAACCACTGTTTCCCACCATTTTTGGACCGTGGGAATGGTGGCGGCGCAAGGCTGGCGAATGGTTGGCGAGCAGCCCACGACCTGGCGGCAACCTGGTGGCGACCTGGCACCGCGAGGTTGTCGGAAGGTCACCAACCACTTTTTCCAGACCGTGGGAACTTTGGCGGCGCAAGGTTGGCGACTTGTTGGTGAGCAGCCAGCACTCTCCCGGCATCCTAGCGGCGAGTTGTTGCCGTAAGGGTGCCAACCTGGCGGCACGGTTTTCGCGTTTTACAGCGCGTATAAAAGGAAATTGTTTACGGAAGTGTCATTCACTTATTCCTGAGCGCTCTGACCTGAGCTACTGCTGCTACTACTTCTGCTACTGCTACTGTTGCTGCTGCTACTGCTGCTGCAACTGCTGCTGCTGCTGCTTCTTCATTCTACCTAGTACAGCCACTACTATAGAATTATTCCACCAAAGAAGACCAGACCATCAGCTACTGCTCCAGCTGCAGCTCCCTCTGCTCCGGCTTCTTCTGCTTCCGGTTTGTCTGCTCCATCGATGCCAGACATGCGTGCCGAAGAGGAGGAGCTGACACAGAGAAGCATGCCGGACCTGGACCTGGTGGTGGAGAGTGAGGTGGATGGAACTCTGCTCTCTCCTGAGATGCTCACTGCCGAACAGGAGTTAATGACTATAATAGATAATTTAATATGTGTTAACTCAATGTGCTGAGAGATATGATATTCCACTAACCCCTAATGAACCACTGCAGATCCGCAGAAACCGCCAGCGCATTTTATCACTGTCTGCTAGGATTAGATCTGGAGTAAGTTGTCTTTGTCCTATTCACGTGTATTTTTCTGCTCATGGCAAGCATAGAAACTGGTAGGAAGCACATATTTGTTTGTATGTATTTGCAACAAGCTACTGGTGACTCATTTAGCTTTTTCTGTCTTTAAATTTAGAAAGGTTTTGCTTTTTGGAACTCTGAAAGTCAATATATAAATAACTTATGAGTCGGTGATTCCTAACGGTATTGTGCATGTTATATAATAACATGAGTAATTCATAACATATAGTTTACTTCATATCTATTGATTTACTTGGATTGCTAAATAATATAAATCAGAAATGATGGAATGGGTTAAAAAACTCACAACATAGAGTTTGTTGAATATCTTTTTAATTTGCAAAGGCTGCAGATAAACAAAAGAAATTAAACAAATTCGAAGTCATTTTTATAGTCAACAAACTTAAAAATTTAGAGAACCCAGATAAAATTAATTTTGTCTACATTGCCCATGTTATATAATAACATAAGTAATTCATAAACATATAGTTATTTCTATCTACTGATTTGATTGGATTTCTAAATAATATAAATAGATGGAATGGGTAAACTCATAATATAGAGATTGTTGTATGGTAGTTTCAAAAATTGAATATCTTGTTGTAATTTGCAGAGGTTTTATAAACAAAGAAATTAAACAAATTCAAAGTTATGTTTTTATCAAACTGCTAGTTGACAATTTCAAAGAATTAGAGAACCCAGATAAATAAGAACATTTTCTCTACACTGTGCATGTTATATGATAACATGAGTAATTCATAAACATAGAGTTTGATTCCTATCTATTGTTCTTTATTGAATTGCCAAACAAATCTGTTGAAATGGATGAACTCACAACATAGAGTGTTTTTGATAATTCAAATTGAAGTTGCTAAAGTAATGTAAACAAGAATGAATGCGTTGCCATAAGCACTCATCTCAAATCTGTGATCCTGGGATTGTGCATCTGGGATACTAGGTCTGGTAGATAGGACACATTCATGTCTCTAAGCAATCATATAAAATGTCAAAATAATATCCAAGAAAACCTATAGTATATATAGAGGTGAATCCTTAGGATATGCAACTCACTTTGTTTCTGGCAATCATACAGTGAACACCTATTAGGCTTTCTTCCCCGCCCTCCCACCCTCTTCTCCTTGTGGTCTGTCTGTTAGGGCTGAGTGTTAGAGGTATTCGGTTGGGTCGAACCCAGAACTTTAAGTGTGTATAAATAAATAGTTTGTGTGTATTTCTTTGGGGAAAAGGAAAATATGAATATTACTGACATGTGGTATAGTACTTATGTATAATTACAAATGAATGATTGTACAAACTTATACTGTTACGAATACTCTTGAAGATGTAAATAAATTATCAATTTATTTCCCAGTTTGGTCTTTTGTTATGAATTATCAGTGTACCTGATGAAGTTGTTTATGTATATGAGCATGTCTCAAAAGGTGCCAACTCTTCTTTTTTTTGTCCATTGTAACGATTGACACAAAACAGCACAGAAACGGTTACACTGAAAACACAAGGACATTTGCTTCCAATCAATATGTATTCTAATGGGATTAGGAAACACCAGGTAAAAAACAAATCAGTTTATCCTGAGCAAATATGCATAAGCAGATAGTATGTTGATCGTTACAATGGACCAAGTTTTGTCCCATATTGCTTAGCACCTTTGGAGAACTCCGAAAGTATATATAAATAATTTATATAACATCGGAATGAGTCGGTGATTCCTAATGGTATCATCAGTGTACCTGATGAAGTTGTTTAAGTATATATACCCCATGGCCATGTTAGTCATTAGCCTCCAGGCTGGGTGGGTCAGTATTACTGGTGAGTCGTTGCTCATGAGCATCCTGTCACACTACAACGTAACAAGCTAATGTGAGCTGACGTAGGTGAATTTTGGTCATTACTTTGAGGTATGGCGGGTTACGTCATGGTTACGTTAGGCAGACATCGAGATAGGCCAGGTTACATTGAGTTACGGCAGCGCTTGTCAAGCTTTTGGACATGTCCAAAACTTTCGACGTAGCTCAACAATGATGTGACACTCACGTTATGCCATCGTTAGGCGTGCGATAGAGCTGCATCGGCTACGTTAGATCAACATTGCCTTATGTCAGAGTGATGCACCGGCGGGAGGAACGTGCGGCCCGCGCTAAGACAATGTGGGGTTAACGTATCTCAACGTTGGTAAAACGTGTCTGTGACGCGTGCCTAACATAGCTCAGGCGTTTCGCAAACGTGTCCACACATAGTTGATGTCATTGACGAACGTCTAGGGTGCGCGTAACGTCTATGATATCATTTGAAAGCTGTCGAACATGTTGTGATCGTGGTGTGAACATGTTGCCTTCGAGTGTATAAAGACCTACGTTGTCCTCCTGTCAGCAGAACAGCTCAGCTCTTCGCAGCCGACACATGTGCCTGAGTGGGTCATGCAGGACAACCAACTGGCCATTCTCAAAGTTCACCATGAGAAATGTGTTGCTACTGCGCTATATTGAGGCTGGAAGGAAAAGGAAAAAATCTTGGCAGGAGCGAGTGTGGGTGCAGCAGTGGACGAGGAGGCAGCATGAGTTTTGCTCATATGACCAGCTTCTGGTGGAACTGCATAATGAGGACACGGCTTCCTTCGTCAACTTCATGCGGATGCCTCCCCAGATGTTCGACGAGATGCTAGCAGAGTGGGTCTGCGGATCACCAAAAGTTACACTACCTACAGGAAGCCGCTCGAGCCTGGCCTGAAGCTTGCCCTCACTCTGCATCAGCTAGCATCGGGCAACAAGTATGCTTCCATGAAGTTTGGGTGGAAGGTGCCACACAACAGCCAATCTCTCATCGTGAGAGAGGTATGCAAGGCCATCATTACAGAGTACATCAACGAGGTGATGACCTGCCCCACCACACCGGAGGGATGGCGTGCCATCTCCGACAACTTGTTGGAGAGATGGAACTTCCCCCATAGCTGATGGGAAGCATGTGGCCTGCCGGTGTCCCTCAAAGAGTGGATCCCTGGACTACAACTGTAAGGGATTCTACTCCATAGTTCTCGTTGATGCAGACTACAAGTTCATCTGGGCCGATATTGGTGGTAAAGGCTCCGCATCAGATGCGCAGATGTTCAATGATTCTGAGCTGAAGGTTAGCACTGAAGATGGCACCATAGGTTTCCTGGCACCCGAGCCTATGGTGGCCGGCCACAGGACCGTTCCATACTTCCTGATCGGTGATGATATCCTTCGGTCTACGCCCGACGATGATGAAGCCATACAGCAGGAGGAATATGGCGCATGAGGAACGCATGTTCAACTACAGGATTTCCCGAGCTAGGAGAGTCGTGGAGAATGCGTTTGGCATCCTGGTAAACCAATTTCAGGTTCTGCTCAGCACGATGCAGCACCACCCCTCCACCGTGAAGCCCATCGTCACAGCGTGCATGGTCCTACACAACATGATGAGGATCCGATATCCGACGCTCCAGAATCAGCAGCTAGACCGTCCAGAGAATGTCAACCACAATTTCATCCCCGGAGCATGAAGACTTCTTTTTATATCGCCATCAATGTTTTCAGTAAACACGGGTGACCTGAACCACCCCCGCAACTGCCCACCCCCCTATGTTATCGACAAAAAGCAGCAAAGTAAAATATTGGGTTCCGCTTCATCTGGTTATTTTCCAGCCTGCCATACGATTCAAATATGTTTGGACAATAATAAAAAAGAGAATAGAACTGCTCATCGCCCACTTTTGTGCAGTTAATTTTGTGTTGTGTCCTCTGTTGTTTTGGGCCACCTAGTGCCGCCCTCAACTTAACAACAAAAAAATGCCTCACCTAATTACTATCATCTATCCTTATCTGTCGATGTAGGATCATCCTCTTTGGTTCAATTAAAATAAAATATAAAAACAAGTCAGAACGAATTGGGGGCACCACACCAGTCCGGTGTTGTCTGGTGTTGTTTTATTCTCTGAACAGATTGCAGCACACTGTCTTTGTTTATATCTGCCAATATACTCTAGGTGGTGCCTGCCGTCGCCCCCCCCCCCCTTTTGGTGACTTAACTCCTGCTTCCCCCACTAGGAGATGCCAGTGTAGTGCCGTAGCACTATAGCACTATATTATTCTTTTTGATTTAGCACGCGTTCACAATCACATAGCCTATCTTTAGTTTTTGTTTTACATAAGTTTATATTTTGGGGGTGTTTATGTTTTGCGGTTGTTTAGTGGGATGTGGGATGTGGTGCAACCACCCAACAACGAGCCAATACAACCAGCAATCCAAAACCAACTAACTAGTCAACTAACAAACTAACCAACAAACCAACAAAACAACCAGCAACCAAAAAAACTACCAATCCGCAACCAACAACCAACAACAAAACAACCAACAAACCACCAAACAGACAACCAACAACAAATTAACAATCAACAACCAACAATCAACAACCACCAATCAACAAACCAAACAACAACAACCAAACAACAACCGACAATCAACAACCAATCTACGAACAGCCAACAACCAATCAACAGCAACAAATAATCCACCAACAACAAAACAACCACCAAACAGACAACCAACAAACAACCACCAAACAGACAACCAACAACAAATCCAACAACCAAATCAACAACCAATCCACATCAAACCAACATCCAGTATATATATATATTCTCAACCAACCAGCCAACCAACCAACAAACACCAATCAACAAACCAACCAACAACCAACAGCAACCAAACAACAACCACCAATAACCACCAACAACAACAACAAACAACAAAACAATCCACAACCAGCCAACAACCAATCAACAGCAACAAACAATCCACCAATCAACCAACCACCAATACACGAACCAACCAACCAACAACCACCAATCAACAAACCAACCAACAACAACCAAACAACAACCACCACCATTAACCACCAACAACAACCAACAAACAACAACAGTATATTCGGGAGCATTGATTTGCATTGTTTGTTGTTTTATTTCATAGTGGTTTAAATTCGGTTTGTGGTGAGTTCATATAATGACATATTAGAAATTCAATCATTGGAAATTAATTTAGGTGAGCATGCATAAGCATAGGCCTCTGGTGTTGAGTTCTCCATATACTGTCTTTGTTTATTCTCCACCTCCATATTGCTACTGAATAAACACATCTGATGTAAACTGTCAGAGCCGCTCACGACGTTTCATAGTTGATCGTTGTCAAAACAACCTTTTGTGTGGAGTTAGCCATCCCTACATCGGTATTTATTCAAGTATATATATATTCTCAAATGCGTTCTGCTTAACACCACAAAACGAACCTGATGCCTCTTAAATAAAGTATTCAGGTGAATTTGCATGTGACCTATATACTTAAATTTACTGAAACGCAATTACGGTCCCCATATCTGTACTTTCGTCGCTTTACCCCAGCTCAGTATCGCTTATCAACAGCTGCATTTGTCCGATTAACACTTACACAAATAAAATGATTAAAACCAAAAATAGTCGTTTTATTCAGGTATTAATGTGTGTATTTAGTAATGTGCACAAGAAAAAATGATATCCCCACTTATTTTTTATTTCACAATATGGACTAGACTAGAGTAGATTATCTCTCAAATAGTATGTCGTTGTAATGTTTGCTAAACCAAATGAGTAATAGCAGGTACAACGTGTACCACTCCAGGACCTTGGTCGATGGTCGGGGTGGGGGTGGTTATATTTATGGGCGCTGGGTGAATGCTATCACAAGAATAACGTGAGAAACGTTTGCTTGAGCACATTTCTTTCCTAATCGAGAAATGTTTTCTGATTACACCTGATAGCCTACGATTAACTTATAAATTGCCAATATGTTAATATTTTAGAATGGAAAATATTCCGCTATATGGAAGTCCAGTGGCTGTAGGCCCCGATTTGTATTTAATATCCAAACACTAATCCAACACCCACACGATAGTAAAATTCACTCACAACGGCTAACCCTACTGCCATTGCTTGTCTCACTCCTTCCCGCCCTCCCACTCAAACGTATAATATATTTAACGCGGAGTGCAAAACATTAGCTGGAATCATTTTAACGATGTATGTCGAACAGCCTAATTAAACCGTGGGACTAACAGAGGTGTTCCAAATGAAATGTATACATAAATGTAACGTATATGCTTCGACAGAAAATACAGAAAATAATGTCTATTTTAGCATATTACATTCAACCCAGCGCAGCTTGTGGTGCCCACCCCATAACCAACCCCCTGGGAATTAATTCGCCGCTGCCTCCAATTGCCCGGTGTCGCAATTTCCGCCGTCCGCCAGTTCCCGTGGTATGCCTACACGTAAATGCATTTTCCATGGACGTGATCATTCTTCATACCGAAAAAGTGAAATCTATCTAAAACCTCAGCATCTAGCAACAAATCGCTTGGTACACATACAGAACACATCTGTACCAAAAACATTGTATTAAATTTATAAGGTTAGTGACGATGCTCTTCGCTTTTGACGCATGCGCAGAAACGATGCGTACCACAGAAATTGTTGGATGGCCAAAAATGCGACACCGGGCCTTTGACTGGTTGGTTGGTCGTTATGCCAGAATGTTTTAATTTAGGTCAACCCAGCAGGAGCCCGCGCCGGACGGGCTTCTAATCACCATTTTATAGTTCTGATTGGTTGCTTTGAATCGAAGTGGGCGTGGTTTAACAGACGACTGATATATGTGTATATACATACAGTGGCCACTATAGGTTGCACACTTTAGTGTTGCCTCTGTCGCCATCGCAATCACAATGCGTCGTATTAACAATATTGGTTGGAGATCCAATCCCCGACCAACCGAGACCGTGCGCTGTACACCTCCTACTGCTCGTCGAGCAAGACACTGAGCATTTGTAACTGAGCATTTGTATGTATTTTGTTGTAATGTTTGTTTTAGCAGTAGACGGTGAGCATTAGATGGTCAGGAGTAGACGGTCTACTCTATTGCTGGTGGTAGATGGTCTACTTCTGACCGTCTAATGCTCACCTTCTACTGCTCGTCGAGCAAGACACTGAGCATTTGTAACTGAGCATTTGTATGTATTTTGTTGTAATGTTTGTTTTAGCAGTAGACGGTGAGCATTAGATGGTCAGGAGTAGACGGTCTACTCTATTGCTGGTGGTAGATGGTCTACTTCTGACCGTCTAATGCTCACCTTCTACTGCTCGTCGAGCAAGACACTGAGCATTTGTAACTGAGCATTTGTATGTATTTTGTTGTAATGTTTGTTTTAGCAGTAGACGGTGAGCATTAGACGGTCAGGAGTAGACGGTCTACTCTATTGCTGGTGGTAGATGGTCTACTTCTGACCGTCTAATGCTCACCTTCTACTGCTTGTCGAGCAAGACACTGAGCAGAGCATTTGTAGTGACCATTTGTATGTATTTTGTTGTAATGTGTGTTTTAGCAGTAGACGGTGAGCATTAGATGGTCAGGACTAGATGGTCTACTATATTGCTGGTAGTAGATGGTCTACTTCTGACCGTCTAATGCTCACCTTCTACTGCTCGTCGAGCAAGACACTGAGCATTTGTAACTGAGCATTTGTATGTATTTTGTTGTAATGTTTGTTTTAGCAGTAGATGGTGAGCATTAGATGGTCAGGAGTAGACGGTCTACTCTAATGCTGGTGGTAGATGGTCTACTTCTGACCGTCTAATGCTCACCTTCTACTGCTCGTCGAGCAAGACACTGAGCATTTGTAAAGTTATTTAGTGAAGTATATTATAAATGTGTAATTATATGTGTTAAATTAAATGTAAATTATAAATGTGTATATATGAATTGTGTAAATATGAATTATGTAAATATGAATTGTGTAAATATGAATTGTGTAAATATGAATTGTGTAAATATGAATTGTATATAGTAATTGTTGTAAATTAAAAATCAATTGTATATGAGATTTTGGTCTCTGAGTGTATTTCTTAGTTAGCTAGTGCACCTATGCACAAGGGAAGCCAGATTATGTACTAAGCCAATATCCTTGCTTAATATTGTATTATTTGTTTAGTCATTATTACAATAGACCTTTCCCCATATGGCATTATATGATAACAGTTTTTACTCACCACTCCCCCAGTAAAATATCTGACACAAATATCTGACATGTAAAGTTTGTGAATCTCAATTACAGTAATCGTCCCCCCATCCTGCCCCCCCCCCCCAGTAAACTAACTGACATTTTGTCAGTCTTAACTACAGTAATCGTCCAATGCAAATATATAAAATATTAAATACAGTTCGCACAAAACATATATATAGGAGATATGTACATTGTCAGTCTTAAGTGGGCCTTTAAAAATAATATCCCACCAAACACAAATTTATAACTGACGATAAGTAATCATCTACCCCGAAGTATTTCTTAGTAAAGTTAGTTACTTTAGCAGACACTTGGTGGCGTGTCGGTACTAGTGGGCTTAGACGGCCATTGGCAATGCATTTAAATAGAAATTCCGAACATGTTTTACATCGAAGGGGATGGATATTCACATTTATTGTGTATCATCCGGATGGTGTATTTTTGTATAAGAGAAAATGCAAACAAAGGAGTACTGCCCAAATAACTTATTTTTATTTTATATACCTGTAACAATATATATACTAAATTATGAAATATATAGAAATATATAGTTAGAATACAAATATACACAATATACAAATATTATATATATATATACAAAATTCTTAAAGATATACATTTACAGAAGTATATATATTTACAAAAGTATTAAATATATACAGTTAAAATACACAATATACAGTTAAATTAAACAATATTTTCCAATTCATGGGGGAGCACCGCGCTTGTGCCCCTTACTTCCGCTCGCCGACCACATAAAGTCAAGCAGGGATGCTTGTTTGAAGGCCTTTCTGATGGTTGTTGGAGGAGATATGACACAAACCTCAGTTGGGCTCATAGCCAAGGGGGACGATGGTTGACCACAACCAAGTAGCACGCTATCCTCATTCTCAATGGCTATGGGTACAACAGCCATTTCCCAAGTGCTGTCAGACTCCACCAAGGGCGCAGCTACAGTTGGCTGGGGGGAACTGCAGCTGCGCGATCGGTACAGCTTGACGTGCATGGAATTGTGGGAGATACCTGGACAGGTCGGTGGGGAATCTCAACACAGACCTCAACAGGAGCACACACAGGGGCCTTCACGATCCGAATGTCAGACGCCATGATGGCGAGGAAGTACTCCTTACGTAGGGCATTCAGGTTGACAATTGGACCAGGAAGACCCACCATGACTGACCCTAATTTAGCAAGGGCTTCCGGCAGGACCCTTCCCACATTGAAGCCTGTGGTACGTCCACCAAGAAAGACTTCTGAAAGCAAGAAATTACAAGGTGAGCAATTGAACATCATATATATATTTTGTCAGTGGGTGTTGAAGGTAGTGAACTACTGTAATTAAAAAAGAAAAAGTTATCCGGAGCATACTGTTATTGTGCAAGATAGTGTTTTTTTTAGATTTGATCAGGATAGGTTTGCCTATGCTTGCGCCTGCTTGCGTGATTTGAGGCTGAGTTTTTTTTAGATTGGATCAGGATTCAACTAACCGAGATTGCAATGTACCATATTTCAATAATATAATTAAAGTGCCAGCAATTTTTACCAGGTATTAACAAAACTAAATTGCAATATACAGTTTGGTGATATCAATATGGGACAGGGATTTAAAATCATAAAGGTTATCAAGTTTAATATCGTACCCAGAGCATCCTGCAGTTTGGTCAGATAAGTGATGTGCATCCGTTCCTTGGCACTCATGGGTGGAGAGGGAGCAGAAGCAGGGGCAGGAGCAGAGGCAGCAGCGGAGGTAGCAGCAGGGGCAGCGGAAGAGGAGGATGCCGTGACGGGCACGGTGCCATCCCGCTCTGGTTTAAAAAAAATGCAGAATGCAGTTGAAAGAACGAAATAATGAAAAAGATAAGCAGGTAGGTAGAACAGCACAGGTGTTACAGAGGTGGGAATATCGACATGTTTGCTAGTGAGAAAAACAAAGACGTGGCATTCGGCAAAAACTTATCATCATTGCAAAGGAACCAGTCCCTGAAGATGGACCAGTTTTGGTCCAAGAAGTCAGGGGCAGTGCCGGAGCAGATGTCCATGTTGCCCCGCTTCGACTTCATGAATAGCAACATATCCACCTCACCGTCTGTGTTGAGGTAGCGCAGCAAGCGTGCCTGGATCAAAGTAAACCCCGCAAATCAAACCACACAAAGTAAACCTTAACAAGGTAAATGGCAATTCTAAACGAAGCTAGAAAAAAAATCAATATATAACAGACACAAGGAACAGACATTATGGAATAATAAGGTAAAAGCAAATTATAAACGAGGTAAAAAAGTTCAATAAATTGACATATAAAACAATGCCGAAAGGATATCCACATTAGGTAGATGTATTATGATCCACTAATATACCTCCTTGCACAGACGGTGGTAAGATGTATTAATCGCGGCAACACACTCCTCACAGGTCATCTTGTCGGGGTTCAACTGAGCGAGTTGCCGGGCATCATCTTGATAAGCTTTGCGCTCAGTGGGCAGAAGCGACCTCCACCCCTCCAACCAAGCAGTATGCTTTTCAGCGAAACTGCCTGGGGCTGAAGAGTTAAGAATTATGAATTAAATTCAATTAATTATTGTTTGTAGTTTTTTTACGTACAAGCAACATTTAAGGTCGTTGTGAAAGCTATGATACTAAAACAATATTCAAGTGTGTACCAAAACAGGCATACAAAGTATTTATTTGAAATCGCCAAAAAAGCAACTTAAACAATACATAATATGCGGTAAATAATAACAGTGAAATGTAGGTCCGCTAACTTGAGAACTGATAACCGATAAAAAGACATCGAGTCAAGTTTAACATTGAGAGGAAATCTAAATAACTTACTGGACTGGGTGGAGCGCTTGTAGAGGTTGAAACCCGTTGTGCGCTTCGACTGCTGCACAGACAGCCGGACCTTCTGACACATGCTTTCTGGGTCCATGACAGCAGAGGCGGAAGCGGCCAGAAAGGCCCACTCCTGGGCAGTCCGTCTCATGTTGCTGATACGCACCTAGAGGGAGAAATGCGAAAATCGGCAAAATATGTTTAAGACTTGTATTTGGTTCAATTACTGTCAGGACCCAGGTACAAATTTCATTTACAAGCATTTTCTCTGGTTCTTTTCTAAAAACATATTCCAGTTCTCGCAGTATAGCTAAGATCTATCGGTAAAACTAAGAGTTGAGAATGTGAAGGTCACTTGGTGGCAGTTGGCGGTTAGCAGTTTGTTCAGGGGTGTACGATGTGAACCGTTTGGTATCACAGTACTTCTCGGTGGCTTTAAACAATTGACCTATTGACCCTAATCACCGTAATCACACACGCTCCTACCCTACCCTCCTACCCGAGCCACTGTAGTAAAATTGCACAAGAGGGGGATGACCTAATTATCCAAACCTTGACTGCGCGCAATGACATATTGGCGGCCTCTGCAGCGCGCAGCAACTCCGGCTCAAACGGCTTGGAGGTACTGACCAAGCCTTCATCGAAAAAGCGCTGCAGAATAGCCCGCTGCTCGGCTGTGGTGGAAACCACAGTCTCCAAAACAAAACAAGAACAAACCTAAATAAATGATTGTAAATCTACATAGATAAATCTACATATATAAATCGACATATTTAAATCGATGGAAAAAGATTCAGAATTAGTTTCACAGGCAATAATAGACGGGAAAAGAAATAATAAACAGGTAAAGAAATTTTGGAAACCCTAAACCCTAAACCTAACAGAAACCCGAAATAGAAGGATACCGAAATAGATGGATATAACTCAAATACTCACACGTTTAGTGTCGAGAACACTTCGGGAAGACATTCTTGACCGTTGGGGAGAGAAGGTGTGTGGGTGAGAGATATATAGAAGAGTGTGAGCAGGTGTGAGTGTGAGTGTAGTGTGAGAGCGGTGTGGTGTGGCGTGGTCAAACACTGTCAATCAGTGAGACACGGGTGAGACTCCTAGCGGTAAGGACATGAAGTATCAGTCGCGCAGGTGGTGCCATCGGGCGGGAAGATTCACAACTAGAAAAGAAGACGACCGTCTGAACTCTGTCTGTCCGGTGCTGCCAGCTGGAGATATTAGGTTAGAACCCTGAAAATTAATGATGGCACCACCTATTGCCTATGGAAGGGACCAATAAATACATCCAAACCAAAACAAAGCTTAACAAACCGTAATAAAACAGGGGAGGAAACCCCTGACTATTTTTCAGCCATAATAAGGTGCAATAGAAGAGAAGTCTATTCGTATATTTTCAGGGACAAAATATTTCGGGAGTTTATTCCGTCCAATATAAATCGTGTATTGTGACAACTACACCAATGCGTAGTTTATCGTCGAAAATGTAACTTAACATAACGTAACTTAATGTAACTTAACATAAATGGAGAATCATATAAATTAATGAATAATTAAATATATTGCAGTAAATACAGAGTTTATCATCTCAAAAAATATCCAGCATTGCACGAACTATGTAGGCTCAGCCATCCTGTCAGTCACGAGAAAGGCTTATGTAGACTCAGTCTTTTCATATTTCGACGTTGGACAAAATATGTAGGCTCAGCCACCCTCCCAGGGCCAACTTTGGGTATTCTGTGGCTATTGCGGGCTCAGTCTACATAACGACCAACTTGGTGTGTCAGGGCCCCTTCTGCCAAGAACAACAGACATTTATGGAAAACGGGCACAGGTTGCCCTTTGGTAGAGTGAGCCACATACAAATAGTGACATACCGCGGAGTCAGTCGTTCCGATAAAAAGACATCGAGTCACTCCTTGACCATTTATACGTAGAGTCAGAAAGCCGTATGACTGCGGGTTGGGTGAATATATACATATGTACAGGCAGGCACACAATAAATACTGTCAGTGACACAGTGAACAATAAAAGACATACAAATGAAAACAGAAAAAAGAATACCAAATACGTACATATGTATAGGCAGGCACACAATAAATACTGTCAGTTCTGTTCACTTCAATGTTCAGGTTTGACTCGTTGGATATGCCCGACAGGCCGGATAGATTCAGGAATCCGTCCGTGGCACTCTGGTTGCGGAGCCACACTAACTTTAACGCACTGCCACTTCACCATAAATACTGTCAGTTCTGTTCACTTATCACTTATCACGGGCCTGGCCCTGGACCTTCGGGGGGTGTCGAGCTCCCTGGCGCAAAGAGCTCCTGTGCCTCAATGGTCACATTCGAAACATATGTGTATTGCTGCATATAGTCTAGGCTTTGGGAGGCCCACGGTTGAGGAGCCACACTATCGTTAACGCGCTGCCACTTCACAATAAATACTGTCAGTTCTGTTCACTTATCACTTATCATGGGCCTGGCCCTTCAGGGGGGGTGTCGAGCTCCCCTGGCGCAAAGAGCTCCTGCGCCTCAATGTTTACGTTCGACACGTATGTGTATTGCTGCATATAGTCTAGGCTTTGGGAGGCCCACGGTTGAGGAGCCACACTAAAGTTAACGTGCTGCCACTTCACAATAAATACTGTCAGTTCTGTTCACTTATCACTTATCACAGGCCTGGCCCTTTGGGGGGTGTTGAGCTCCCCTGGCGCAAAGAGCTCCTGCACTTCAATGTTCACGTTCGACACGTTGGATATGCCTGACAGGCCAGACAGATTCAGGAATCGTGCGTGGCTGTCGGTGTCATTCCCACTGGCATACTGCCACTCTGCTTGAGGTCCCATGCCAATGTTAATGCGCTGCCACTTGGGTGTGCTGCAGGCTGCTGTCGTGATGACTGAATCATCACTGGTGTGGGCATACCCATTGTCCACCATCTCCAACTCCATCACCTGTGACAGGATGATGTTTATCGGAGTCTGCATGGTGGAACTGGCCCTTCGTCCCGCACATAGTTTGAGAACGCGGTTCTGTTCACTTATCACTATCTGAGGCCTGGTCCTGGCCCTCTGGGGGGGTGTCGAGCTCCCTGGCGCAAAGAGCTCCTGCGCCTCAATGTTCAGGTTCGACATGTTCGATATGCCGGACAGCCCAGACAGATTCAGGAATCCGTCGGTGGCTGTCTGTGTCGGTGTCGTTCCCACTGGCGTACTACCACTCTGTTTGAGGACCCACGCAGATGTTAGCGCGCTGCCACTTGCGTGTGCTAGGCTGTTGTCGTGGTGATCGACTATGCTGCGGTGCGCACGGACCCATTGTCCGTGGAACCTCAATGCTGGCGGTGTCGGGGCCTGCAGCAGCGGCTCAGGTTGCAGCAGCGCAGGCTGCAGCGGCGCAGGCAGCAGCAGCTGCAGCATGTATTGCTGCATGTAGTCTTGGCTTTGGGATGCCCAGGGTGTTCTGGCTGGTGGTTGATGTCGCCACTGGTGTGGGTGTGGTTGGTACCCCTCGCTTGGCGACTGGCAAGAGGATGCATTTGACGAAGAGGAGTAGCAGGACGTCACAGAAGGGGGCCCGCACAGTCTGAGTCATGGGGGCGGGAGGGGGACAGAGCCGGGACAGCGCCGGCCCCGAGATTACGGTGCCGTCGTCCGCCACCTCCGATTCCATCACCTGCGACAGGATGATGTTCATCGCAGTCCACGCATGGTGGAACTGCCCCTTCGTCATTGTGGATACACAGTCCCGCACGTTGTTTGAGAAGGCGGTCCTTTGGGTCATGCGCATGGTTAGGCAGTCCAACACGTCACCCGAGGCGTCGATGCGTTGCTTCAGCACATCCAGTAGAGTGCCTTGCGCTGTGTCAACCGCAGCCAACACCTGCAAGACAAAATAATAAAGCAACATAAGTACAATGAATACAAGACAACATGACTTTACATAATGAGGGCAATAATAAATAAATCCACATCATTGCATACAATAATGCCATTAAATATATATAAAGGTCACTACGACAGAAAGGTAACCATACACGAGTTGGGCTGAGTACTAGTTTTATTAGTCTCTGGAAGGACTGATAAATATGCCCACCTACAAAAATTGAAATTCAGTGAGAAGTGAATCAAATATGGCGCAATACAGGTGGTGCCCCATCCGCGCACACTGAAGGCGGTTGGCGCATGACTCCTAATACATGAATAATATGTACGAACAATAATAAATATAATAAAACCTATATGTGAGCTCCGTTATTTATATTATTATAATTTAATTATAATACACATAAAGATCACTACGACAGAAAACCATACACGAGTTGGGCTGAGTACTAGTTTTATTAGTCTCTGGTAGGACTGATAAATATGCCCAAAACCTACCAGGTCCCCAACCCAACTCAATTAACTTCATCAGCCAACCTGGCTGCCACTCTCATGTCATTCATTATCCTTGTAGTCAATGGCGTCTTTAAATATTCAAAAACCGCATTGCTACTCCAATCTCCTCTTGTATGTATCTTCTCCAATGAGGCTCCACACATTGATAAATACGTGCATCCACCTCTCCGTAGAGAGTGCGATGATAACAACTCCACATTCAATACTACTCGATCTCCGAATATTTTTAATGTCGATTGGTAAATCTCATAGGTTAAGGGGAAATTACCTCCCTTACTGTCTGGTAATAGAAAAGCAAACTCATTCCCAGCGGCCGGCCTATCCTCCAAATGTTTTTTAGTCCAATGGACTGCGCATACCTCCAATTCTGAACACCGAGCTATAGGAATGACTAATGACCTTTCCGAAAACTGAATTGTTTTTGAATTACAAATTTTTAAGATCATCCCCCATGGGTAGATCTTAAAGTCTCTCTGTCGAAGCATAGCTTTTGAAAGTGTTACATTCGACTTCCTCAACAAACCTCTGAAGCTACAAAGGACGGCCGCCCGCCAAGCAATATGACCGGAACTGTCTGACAGTTGAGAAAAAATACACCTCAACATATTTGGTAACAATGGCATGGCTTGCTTTGGTGCATCCCCCAGCTCTCTTCGAATACCCTGTAAGGTGGAAGAGATTACAAAGTCTGAATAATCAATTGGTACTGCACCATTCTTCTTAAGAAAATAATTAAGGCCACTTAAATAATTAACAATCGAGGAATACTTCAAACTCCTCGCCAACCAGGTAGCATATAATGCAACCTGTGAGGCATCACATGGGATCGGAGCATGGGTTTCAGAAAACTCCTCCACAAAAGCCAGATACTTATTCACCTGTACCTCCCTAGCAGTCACAGAGTTAGGAGCGTAGGATTTCAGTTGGAATTCCCTCTGCTCAGCTTTAAGTCTATCGATCCCTGTAAAGAGAATGGGTGTTCAAATAAACTAATACAGCATAAACATTTATTCTGATCTGCTCTATATATGATACCTTGCATATAATCATCATTCAATCTACTCAACGCATCAGTTATAACATTCGACTCACTTGCAATGTGCACCGCTGTAAATACAAAGTTATATTTTATGGACAACCAAAATAGTCTCCTCATATAATGCATAATTAGTTTGCATTTTGATCTTCCTGTGGCTAATGCTGACTCTACTGTGACACTATCTGTCACCATAACTATGGAAGCACCCTGCCATTCAGGTGCCCATCTTTCTACTGCAGCATATACCGCCCACATCTCTTGTACATTAATATGAGCATCTAGCACCTTCTTCTCTGGATGGTCATAGTGGTGACCAACTAAATCCTGTAATTGTTTATCCACTTGTCTGTTGTAACATCCCACTAACCAATCGTTATTGTGCATAGCACCATATCCCCACTTACTCGCATCACTATAAATTGATTTCACCGATGAAAACTTCCCTAGCATTAAAGCTTTTCCATTAAACTTCTTGGCAAAATGGATCCACCGGTCTATATCTTCTCTGAATGCCGAATTCAACCTAACTTTATAGTATGGATGAGTGACGTATTTATCAAGTCATATACTCGTCGGGAAAAGGTTCGCCCACCATGCACTACATTGGCGCAGTGGGCTAACAATCCCGCTAGTCTTTCTAGGTTCTTCCTCGTTTCTTTCTTTCTTCGCTTGAAAGCTTCCAAAGTCTTACTTAATTTATCTAACTTATCTTTCGGCAGAGTCAATTCTAGCTTCACTGAATCAATTAATATCCCAAGAAATCAGATTTTCGTATTGGGACTAATAAGTTTCTTATAACTTAAGTAGAACCCTAGTCTCCGCAGTAAGCTAATCAATTTATTTTAAAAAATTACAGCATTGTCATAAGTCGAACCGATGACACAAAAATCATCTAAATAATTTATTACTCGATTCACTCCCTCTCTAACTGCACATCTTACTATGAAATCCGAAACTTTGGAAAAAACAAATGGGCTTGAAGATAACCCCATACAGAGCCTATTGTCCAATAGGTACACAGGACCTTTTTTATCCTCACCTTCAAAATCCCAAATTAACCCTTGCCTAGGTCTGTCTACAGGGTGGATAGGAATAGCACGATATGCATCCTTTAAATCTACAGTAGCCAAGTAATCTCCCTGCTCCATCTGCTCTACTACATCATCTATACTTTTATAATTAAATTTCAAAGCCACCTTTTCTGTGTAATTATTAATAGATTTTTCTTTTGGTCTGCTGCAGTCTACTATTTTTTTTTGATTTTTTGTTGTTGGTCCATTAGTTGTTTAAGCAGGGGAAATTTCAGTCATAGACGACTGGTCTTCCTCATTCCACTGCTGGTCGATAGAAAGCCCGAGCCTACACTTTTACCGACCCAAGGGATTTTTAACCTCCCACACCACATAGACATGGTATTAGAGCAACCGGCCTTTGATGACGCTGTAAGTTATACACATGGGTGGAAATCCAAATTGGCAGAGCTGGGGGCACGGGGAATCGAACCGCCGACCCTCAGATTAGGAGTCTGGCCTAGAAAAAAGTCAGACACTCTAACCACTCAGCCACAGAGAACCCCACCTCCTTGTCCACCTCCCTCTTTAGGGATACAAAGAATATTGTGAACGCATTGAGGAGTTTTATCTGTTAGAGTAATCATCTTTTGGCTTAATTCTAACAACAATTTCTGTGTTATAATATCTCTATAGATAGTATTACAGACTTTTTTAAACGTAGGTTTGTATTCTACCGTACAGTCAATATTGGTAACATGGAAGCCAAAAACTACTCCCCACAAAATATACACCCAATCGGGATCTGTATCACCTCTTATAAATAGCTCACATATGAAACGACAAGGTTTAAGTTGCATTTGATTACCTGCTATGTAATGTATACATTTGCACCTACCGTTTACACAGTCAACATCAACTCGAATTACAATTGGTTTAATCTGTGGAAATTCCCTAATATAAAAATTCCAACAATTGTATTCTTCTCTTATTGTTTCAACATAAAACATGTCATTTTCATTACTAATATCATTATTAACCCAACAATGCCATATTCTGTTGACTTGACTATCTATTACTGATACCTCTGAATTAACACCATTACTTTCATTTATTTGTTCATTCATTATATCCTGAAATACTATCTGGGTATTTGTAGCACATGCAACTTCTTTTAATATGACATTGGGAGTTTCAGATATACTATTGCTAACTTGGCTTACACCTTTAGGTTCCACATGAGTATAATTAGATAATTGCATGCTCAGTGTATTTTGAACCGTGTCAGGTATGCCCGCTACTTGCTTCGCGGACGACGCACATGTAACATTCCTAGTAATTGGTCGCCAGCAATTAACCCCATGCTTATCATGTAATTCACCGTTAGCACTATGCTGCTCCAAGTGTATGATTGAATTACTACGCTTTACAAACACATTGTCATTCATAAATGGTACCGGTAGATTATTATTTGTTGTAGCTTTTAGTACCGACATGGGGTTATTTTTTGAAATAGCAATATTATTTCTACCATTATCTTTTGTCAATTTGTCATGCATTACAGACTTTTCCCCATTCACATTAGCCTGCCTGATACATACTCTAGCTCGTCAGTCTTTAGCACAATTAATTTTCTTATGGCTTTTACTTCCGCATTTCATGCACCAATGGCCATAATTACAATTGTCATCACTCCTACTACAGCCACCGTCCCTATTCCACTTGAAACATCCGGTTTTACCCTCTTTTGTGTAAGCTGTAGTTCTACGCACATTACTCGACTGCTTTTTTGACCGCATGTTGTGCATGCCATAGTGGTACATGCAGAGGCCACTATTGCTGCTACCGAATGCAGCAAACCCCTCTACTTCTGCTAGCTTACGGACATCTTTGTCGTACTTGACATGTGTCGAGTCTAGGAAATCATTTTGTCTAGCTCTAGATGCCATTAAACATACATGTTCGAGGAAAGAATGATAGTCTTTAACAGTTAAGCCTTGTATATCTAAGCACCATCGAATTGAGGCTGTGAGTAGTTCATAACAGTTTAGTTTTTTCACTTCTTTCCTTAACACTGGAAATCTTCTGATACTCCACTTACTTTGAAGTCGTCGACTACTACTGCTGCTTCTGCTTCTTGAATCCGACGGCGTTCGTCGTCTCCGTCTCGTTCGCGACCTGTGGCGAGGTTTCGCCAAACTGTAGCCTGAGTGTGCATCCTTCCCGTCACATGCCGGCGCGGCACCTGCACCGGCTGCTACTTTAGGCGGCCATTCGTCTGTCATGGCTGTCGTCCCTCGCTCCGGCGCAGTCGTCGTCCCTCTTTCCGACACGTCCCCGCCTGCTTGCTGCCATTCCAGTCGTCTTCTTCTCATTACTACTCGTCTCTCTTGCAGTTCCAGCCTCCGCTCTTCCAGCACCATGTCATTTATTTCTTTTAATATTGAAGTCTCCTGCTCCTCTAATGTTAGTGACGACATTCTATCAAGTATTTCAGTTGAACTTTCTCTGGAGTCATCTCTCAAGTTGTCACCTGTTTGTCGAGCTGAAGCATGTGTAGCTCTAGTCGATACCAATTTCTTTCCTTTACGCCCCTTCTTCTTTTGGCATTTGTCCGTTTTGTGATCCACAGATCACAATACATGGCTGAGTTATCGACACACACGTCTGCTCCAATTGAAATTCAGTGAGAAGTGAATCAAATATGGCGCAATACAGGTGGCATCCCATCCACGCGCGCTGAAGGCGGTTGGCGCGCGACTCCTAATACAGGAATAATATGTACGAACAATAATAAATATAATAAAACCTATATGTGAGCTTCGTTATTCATATTATTATAATTTAATTATAATACACATAATCATTTATCCACAATGAGGGCAATAATAAATAAATCCACATGCTGGCATATTATAATGCCATTAACTATTTCAAATGATTTGTCGACAATGAGGTCTAAAAGAAAGAAAGAAATAATTAAATAAAAAGATTAGAAATTAATGTCCACATGAATGCAAATGAAAAAATATAGTACTTACACTTATGCAGGGCTCCGGCCGGTGCCGCAGGACTGAGCTGAGGAAGCCAAACTTGTCCATGATCCACTGCTCCCTCTCAGTCCACTTGGGCACCCCGTCACCGCTCTTCTTTTTTTGCAGCCTGGTGTTGCTGTCCCGCATGGATTTGAACCAGCCCTGGAGATGTGCAGCGGTTCTCCCCATCTTCTGGGCCTGGTCCTCCTACAGCTTGCTTTCTTTGTTGGTCCTCTGGTAGTCCGTCAACTATGTGTTCCAAATGACGGGGGTGTCATGCAGAAAGTCAAGCAGCACCTCCTCCTCGTCTGCATGCAGAGTGCAGTCAAACTTCTGCACCCTCCTCTTGGGTTTTCCTGGCAGATGGTGTAAGGCGAAGGAGGTGGAGGCTGCAGACGACGCACAGGAAT
The DNA here is from genome assembly GCA_030323885.1 of Branchipolynoe longqiensis. Taxonomy (NCBI): domain Eukaryota; kingdom Metazoa; phylum Annelida; class Polychaeta; order Phyllodocida; family Polynoidae; genus Branchipolynoe; species Branchipolynoe longqiensis. The sequence continues at coordinate 52,262 of JASIRB010003708.1, read as the reverse complement.
GTGGAGAAGATGGAGACAGGGACTGTGTCTCCATAGTCTCCTCTGTGTCTAGGCGAGCAGGAGATGAGATGGTGGTGATGCTGGTGGTGTACCAGTCATCCTCTTTCTCCCCTTCCCTCTTCCCCTCCCATAGTAGGGGTTTGAAGAAGTAGTGGCAGTGGAGCTGGTGAAGGGCATGTTGTTGGCTGGCATGCTGGAGAAGTTGTGAGGAGAGAGCAACACAGCACCCTTATTTATACCCAAGGCACGGGTGGGTCGGGTGCTTTTCCTCATGTCGGCCCACGTTCCACTCACGCCGAGCGCGTCAAGCAGGTGCTGCCATCACTCTGGTCACGTTGGACTCACGTCAGCCCAATGCTATTTATTCTCTTGGTGGGGCGACGTCAACTCATGTCGGGAAAAACGGTTGAGTCAGATGTGGCAAATGCTAGGGCTGGCGTGATCACGCCAGCCCGACGCTAAGCTGCCGCTAATGTCATGCTAGGCTGGCGTCACGCGCATTGCAGTTTCACTAGCCTCATGTTGACACAATTACTAATTGCTTGGTCCTCACTCGTTGAACCACATTATCACTCCGCTATACCAACGTTATGCTCATGTCAACTACATGGCATTGACGTCCAACTTTGCCCCATATCTGCATATTACGCCAAGCTTTGCTTGTTGCTGTTTTGTGAGTAGTTCATATATTAGGTCATTATAATCAATTATTGGGAGGATCATTGTTTTGTACATAAGAGCTATTTCTTCACTTATAAAACTCCTAATTTTTCTGAAGGTGTTCAGTTTCATTGCCAGTGACTGATTTAATCTACTTAGTTGTTTATTTCCATTTATAGTTCCATCCAGTTCAGTTCCCAAATATTTGTATCCTTCTCTACCTCCCTTAGTGTTTCATTCCCAATCTTTATTTCGACTTCTGGGGCTTTATCCTTCTTGTTCTCGGTGCCATAGATAACATATTCAGCTTTGATTATATTGAGAGTTAATTTGTTATCTTTGTACCATATATCTATTCTAGCCAAATTTTCATTTGCCAATTCTGCTGCTTTTGCTAAGTTACTGTTTGATACCAGTTGGACTGCATCATCAGCAAATAAAATGCATTTTGTTTGCCTCAGTACTTGGGGTAAGTCGTTTATGAACAGAAGGAATAGAAGGGGGCCTAGTGTTGATCCCTGTGGTATCCCAGTTTTTACTTGTCTTAAGGTTGACTCAATGCCATTTAGTTTGGTACTTTGCTTTGGATTGGAAAGATAGTTTGTCAGAAAGGCTACTATTTTTGGACCCAACCCATTCTTGACAACGTTCTGCAACAGGATGTTATGATCTATAGTGTCAAATGCTTTTTTTAAAAGAAATATATACTGCTATGGTAAGTTTGCCAGTCTTCATCGCACTGAGAAGCACATCAAGGAGTGTTGAGAGTGCTTTGGTTGTGGACCTGCCTTTCCTGAATCTATTTTGTTCATCTGCTAGGTAGTTTGTTGCTTCAAAAAATGTTTTTATTTGATAATGACTGAGTTGCTCAACTATTTTACCAGTTATGGGTAGAAGAGAAATTGGTCTGAGGTCATTGCATGTTTTAGGGTTGCTAACTTTTGGGATAGGTACAACTGTAGCAATTTTCCAATCATCTGGGAAAATACCTGTTTCAATTGATAGGTTTACAATATGGGTGAATTCTTTGATTAATATAGTTATAAAGAATCAATTAGTATCCTTGAGCTGAGATCTTTAATTCCTGAGGATTTGCATTCAGACAAGCCCTTAATCTTTTTAAGTACTACTTCCTTAGTTACCGCCCTAATGTCATATGTGACTGCATTTGGCTTTACTATGTTAACTTTATCTTTTTCTGGTATATTGTCTAGTTTATCTGCTAACTTCTCCCCGATCTCTATGAAGTAGTTATTTATCTTTTCAGGTGTTTCTTGAGTTGTTAATTTGTCCCCTGTTAACTCATCCGCTAAGCTGGAGATAGTTGGGGTGGTCTCTGGGGCTATGCTCTGTATGACTCTCCAAAATCTCCGGGTATCTTCTTTATTTCGTAGGACTTCAGACTAGAAATAATGAGTCAATTGTCATGAGGTCATAATCAAGTGGATTGGATCAAGAGTATAGCAGCAAATAATGAGTCAAATGTCAAGGCAAGGAACAGTTAAATGGACCCTTACAGATCGGGATGTATCAAAAGCATAGTAGTGAGTAATGAGTCAAATGTCATAAGTTTCAGATCAAGTTGGAAATCGACCCAGGACGCAGATGTCGCATCATGAAGGCATGCAGCTTTTTCACCTGTTGTCTGTGCACTGTCCAGGCCTCGGCTCCCTATAGTAGGGTGGATAGCGCTCCTCTGTATTTCAGCATCAATTTATTTCCCTCAGCCACAAATATATAATTGTGAGCTTTTTAATTTAATCAGTGTCTATTAGCACTTATTTGATTGTCTGCTTTTACATGTAAAAGGGATGGTTTGAACAAAAAACAAATATTTCTTGCCGTGAATATGGCCTATGGTGTAAACCAACCACCAATAAATCAATCAATCCTCAAATATCAGCAAACCTGCTTCAGCAGGCATTATCTGTGGAGGCGGCAGGAGGGCGAGTGCCTGAGGGAGGCCAGGGGGCGGCCTTATAAGGGGAGAGGGAGGGGCGACAGCAGGTGAGTGTGAAAGCTGCCGGCCCGGGGGAGGGCGACAGGTGGCGAGCAGCGGCGTCGGGCGAGGCGTGAGCGCCGCGCCACGCGGAGGGCGGGGGAGGGGGGGGGGGGGCGCGCCGCGCCGTCTGCCGAGGTGAGAAAGCAGCGGGACAGCGCGGGGCGGGGGGAGGGTCTCTTCCTCTCCTCGCATCAAACGTAATGCTTCGCATTACGACCAATCTTACTTGATTTCATAAAATATTCACATAGAAGCACAGTAGCAAACGTATCACAAATACAGTCGACAGCAAAAAGTATGCTTGCAATACAGTAGGCCCCTATCTTTATTTGAAGCAATGATTCCAGTTACAAATCAAGGTCACAAGACATTGCCTTTTGCTGGGTTGTTGTTGAAGGAATTTATACTGTTAGTAATAGTCAATCAGGTAGTAACAATCAGGTAGTAACCATCAGGTAACAGTCTAGCAATCAGATAACACTGATACCTCCTTTATCCATGAAATATAGGCAGACACCCTGGTAAAGACTGTTGGTAATGCAGTACATCCTGATGATGAATGAAAACTGGTTATGCCATACTGCACTATTGCCTTCCCGGACATCGCCAAAAGTACGCCACCGTCATCTCCCTGCAAACAGTAGAAAAAAAGGTATGTTTATGTTTCTTTAAATGTTTGTTAATACAATACAACAAGGTTCTTACTCATTTTAACATATCAAATTCCAGGTCCTTTAAGGACTTTCCAAGACCTTTCAGTGCAAAATTCCTGGATGTCTTTGACATTTTTTTTTTTTTAAATACCTTGAAACACATTCATGGTGTAAAATGTGAAGTGTAAATAAGCATTACAAAAAAACAAGAAACATGATTGTGTGTTTGTTGTTGCTTTACATCCTAGCAATAGATAAGGTCATATCAGGACGTGGACCGACTTGGGACAGTGCACACTAATGACAACTTTATAGTGCTGCCCCACTGGAGACCAGGCCCCCCAGCACCATGACTTGATATCCCACTCAGTCACATTATCCTGACACTGAGGCAACCAGTCCTTGCCCTATCCTAATAATGCTAAGCGCCTAGCTAGGAAGTGACAAGTATTTTAAGTCATTGGTTTGACTCGACCAGGGTTCGAACCAATGAAGGTTCGGATTGCCCGATCTCCCGAAACAGGAGACGAACGCTCAACTCATTGGGCCATCCCATCTGGTCATATATACATGTACACACACATATATCTATATATACTGTATAAGAATTATACGAGTATAATAACCTGGAATTCCCTACTTGCTCCTCAGCTCCATCCACAAATCATCAGGTGATGGAGCCTGGAGCTAGCCATATACTGCTCCTACCTACTCAACCTCAACTCCGACGGTGCCGCCTCCTCCCACTGCTTGCTATCGGGTCCTAACCTCATTCACTGTGCCGCCAAATTTCTTCTCTTATATACCTACGTATATACAATGTATATACAGATGTAAGCAAATATGCATGGTGCTTCCCCCGGCGGTGTGGGTCGGAACTAGCTTAGTTCACTGCCCCGCCGCCGGGTGCTTTACACATATGCCTTGGGCTATAGCCTCCCTTCAGCCAGTCGCTATAGGCCTCCCTATGGTCAGCAACATTTTTTTTATTCTATTTATCTACTTTTACTTTTATATTTACTTTTCTCTTTTACATTTACCTTTTATTTATTCCTTTTACCTACTTATTCACTTTGTTCTTCTATCGGTAGGGCATTTGAGCCCAGCCAGGTGCATTTGATGTTATTCCTAATAAATATTGTACCCACCACTTTGCCTCTAGTGCTATTCTTACACATATGAATATGTATGTGGGAGTAGCCAGAATTCTGAAAGCACTTACGTTGCAAGTCCCTGCGTTCTTTCCCTTGGCGCAGATCATTTTGGTTGTTATGGACGTGTTGTTCCAGAGTTTAAGACACTGCCCTCTCTCAATGTGTTTCATTTCTGCACCCCGCAGGCCATTTGGAAACGACTGGGCTGTAAGGGAAGGAATAGATCAGTTCATCATGCTCAGGACACATGTGTATACTTATGACTTGGAAACATTGATTCAGGTGAGTCTATTTTAAGACTCAAAGAGAACATAGGTGATGGCGTGGGAATGTGTCAAAACTTACATGGTTTGACAAGTGGAAGGATAAGTATGTGTGATAATCCACAAGGACAGACTGACAGAATGATGAGGATTTGAATGCTTGGATAAGATAGAGGACTTGCTGGAGAATGACAGAGCTCTAAGAGATACTCACCCAATGGTCTATCTGTAAACATGTTTCAAATTAGCCCGATTTGTTTAATCATGTTTTAATTTTAATAAACAAACCCCCCAGATATTTGTTAATTAAGCATCGGAACTTTCAATCATGAAATATTGGTCTTCCTCATTCCACTGCTCTTTGGCCTATCCTAGTAATGCTGAGCATCAGGCTAGGTAGCGACAAATATCCACTTTTATAAGTTGTTGGGTTGACTCGATAGATAGATCAACACCATTCGCAGACACTTACCACCATCACTGATGACGCCCCAGCCAGTCACCACTACCACTTGCCTATGTTTTAGTTCCTCGAATGGACTTGGAAGGATTACAGCTTTCCTGTTGGGCAAGGACATGTCTATTGGCTTGTTAAGCTCTAACACCACAATATCATCATTGCGCATTGAGTACGTCGGATGGATCTATTACATAATACAAACAAATATATGAGATCAGGTAGTTAGAGAATGAATGAAATTAAAGGTCTACATCAGCAAGAAGAGGATCTGTAACTTAATCTGTAAGTTAATATATCTATCGAAAAAGATTACAGAACCTCAAATGCATTGGACTATGCAACTTTAAGTAAGTATATGCATAAATGGGTAGGTATGGTAAATTATTACTTCGAAAATATTCACATGAGTAGTATGCAATGTACTTCATGATAAGTATTCTAGTTGCCAACTTACCTTTACAGTCTTTACCGTGTGGTTACTGCCTCCGCTTTGTAGGGTTGATGTGCCTACAACAACAGAATATGGCGTAGGGTCGCTGAAAAAGAAAAAGAAATTGGACGGGACAGTTACCAGGTGGGATGGCTGAATGAGTTGAGCGCCCGTCTCCCGCTTTGGTAGACCATGGGATTCGAATCTCTAGGTCTAAGTTAAACCAATGACATACAAATTTAGACTTGTCACTATCTAGCCTCTCATTCGGCATTACTAGGATAGGGCAAGGAGAGGTGGAATGAGGAAGACTAAAATGTCCCCGATTCAAATGTACTCCTCCTTAATCAACTAATGTACAACAACAACAAAAAGCAGACACAAAAATTGATATGGATTTGGAGGAGATGAGCGAATGTCTTGCATGACAGTATGTTGTGTAATAATACCACAGCTCAGATTGTCAGTCAAAGCACTACCTGTCACTCTCTGTGGATATTTCCATTATATTGCTGGACAATTTATTCAATTCTTTGGAGTGTGTCTCTGCTCTGGAATTTTCACATTAACTACTTTTAATGCACACACCACATGCGTCCTAAGGCTACTTAGTCCAATGGATTTGAGTTCTTGCCTTAAAGTTGCATAGTCCAATGGTTTTGAGTTTCTATTAATTTCTGAGATAAACATATAATGTTGGTCACTATACTCTACCTTACTTTAGTTTGAAGTAACTGTTATGTTTAATGGCTAACCTTTGAGGTATTGGAAGTGCTAATATGCCAAATTAGTTTGGCAAGCATGCCAGAACTCTGACACCATAATCTTCTGCAGTAACAGGTTATATTAAATTGCTTCAGTGTTCCCTTCTATGTGCCAGAATCTAAGTTAGATATGTATATTCAAATCTAGATAACTTTTTTGGTTTGGAAAATGTGATGTTTTTATCGGACTATGCAGATTTAAATAAATATAAAGATAAATATATTATGTTGATTGCTATAAATATAATGGACGTTACTTTAGCATGAAGAAACTTTAATTATCAATCATTATCTTTGACCATATTTGAAATGAAAACCTGCCAAATTAATTTTGGTGGACATGTACAAATTATGATGCTTTCAACTGTATTAAATTGACTTAATCTTTCCTTCTATGCAGCAACAAATGCTTAACAAGTGCACCGGTATCTAAATTGGATACGTAGAATTAATCTAGGTGTTCTGTTTTCGAAAATTTAAAACAAATCCCAATACATGGCTCCAATGCTATGTTTTGTGAGATGACCAAAATAACTAGCCTAAAAAAAGATAATTAAAAGCCACAGAGAATGAACCTACCTTAAAACCAAAATATTTGAATAATACTCCATATACAGTATAACCCTGTTAAAGCAAACTTGAAGGGACCCTAGAAATTTGTTTGGATTAACCGATCATTGGTTTAACAGAGCTTTGGCTTCAACTTTGACTGGGCTTTTCCAAAAACGTGGGCACATTATGAATGTAATATACAATGTATGTGGACATTTTGATTATTGGTTTTTATGTTAAAACAGTACAACCCCATTAAACCAAGCTCAGTAAAACCAAACGATCGGTTAATCCAAACTTTTTTCGGCAACCCGGCAAATTACTACCATTTATCATATAAAAAAGTCTCAGATGACTTAATAACTACAGGAAAGTTTGGTTTAACCATACCGAAAGTGGCCTGAGGCCCGACAATTCTCCTTGGATTAAATGATAATTTGGATTAACCGACTTTGATTTAACCAACTTTTTATATGATAAATGGTAGTATTTTGCCTGGCCACCGACAAAAGTTTGGATTAACCGATCGTTTGGTTTAACCGATCTTGGTTTAACGGGGTTGTACTGTATCCTTAAAGCCGCATAGTCCGATGGAAGCACAACGTTTTCAAAACCGAAATACTTACCTAGATTTATCCTATATGCCCAGCTTAGATACTGTTGCATTTATTAGCATTTATTGCTGCATAGAATGACTATTAAGTCATCTTAATAGAACCTGTCACTGTTGGAACCCATTATGTCTAGCATTTCACATGTATACCAACATTAATTTGGCATGTTTTCACGTTAAATATCCCAAAGTGAACATTTAATAAGAGTTACTCCAAACTAAATTAAAGGAGATTATAGTGATCAATATAATATATTTATAAAATAATTCTGTTTAAAGGCAGGAACTCAACGTCATAAGACTATGCAACTTAAAAAAAACCAACTGGTCATACAGCTACTTCACTGGGAGACCAGGCCGCCAGTACCATGACCTGATATGCCACTCAGTCATATTATCCTGACACTGAGCCAACCAGTTTTTGCTCTTTCCTAATAATGCTGAGGGCTGGGCTAGGAAGTAACAAGTATCAATTTTTAAGTCATTGGTTTGACTCGACCAGGGTTTGTACCCACAAACCTGGTCATACAAAGATACTTCGCTCTTACTACAGTAACTAAAATCATGGAAATAAACTGTATGGCATTATCATTGCACTATCAGAATTAGGGATGTTGCAGAGACAACATGTTTAATTCGCGAACGAGGCAAGGTGACCCAGCGCAGCATGTGACCCCATGCCCTCCCCGCTCCTCACTTCTCGCCTGGCTCTCACTCTGGCCAGTTCGCTCTCCTTCCCACCCACCCTTTTCTCTAAGGGGTTAAGTGCTGATGCTCTTTTCTCTTGACACCATTATCTTTGTTACTGCATTTGACTTATCATGTTATCTAAGTATACAGACTTTTTGGACTCATCATGATGCCATCTCACCGATTACTGCATATGATGTACGGAAGCCAGCCTTTCTCGATTCCACATGAGCCAGTCGCACCCACTGCTGAGCCAGCCTCATGCTGACCTCACACAACGTCATGACTACACACTGATGATTACATATTGATGACATAGCCATGATATTTTCATGATAATTATGTTAATTTATATCCATCGAATAAATATGACTAGAAACTTTCATCCTTGTCTCGTCCGAGTGATGCAAATTAATGGATACAAGCATTTAGTTAGCTGAAATTCATTGCCTCAAATTTGAGATTTAAAAGAAACATGTTGCTTGATTGTTTGGGATTTTATGCCCTAGTAACATCTTGGGTCATATCATTTGCTACTTGTCAAATCTTTTTTTTTTAATGAGAGAGAAGATAGAAAATTGAATAGTAATAACATCATAATTGTGTGAACAATTGCTGTCATTACCTCTCAATGAAATCGTGTTTCTAGATCTAACCTCTCTAAAGTAATGGCTCATAACTAACTTCACATGGTTAAACTAGGGGTAACTCAATCACATATTTGAGAAAGCATTCTGTTCACAATTTAAACAAATATTTGGGTTACTGTACTTTTACATTTAAACAATTTATTATTATTATCATTTCTTTTTTCAAATTTCTTTAAAAAAGAGAAGAAATTATAAACTATACCAACAATGGCAGGAAAACCAGTGCCTCAGTGCTGAACAAAAATCTCTTGTTCAGAGGAATAAATATATTTACAACAACAAAATTAAGCCCTAGAAATATTGCGCGCACTGTTGAATGCTCTTAGAGAATACTTTGGTGTAATTGTAAATTGTGTCTGATCTGTGCCTTGCCACTGAAAAAAGGACAAAGCTTTCTTCAGAGGAACAAATATTGTTACCCCCCAAAAAAGGATGAATGAATTATGAAACTCACAAAGTTACACAATGTGCAGCTGTTAGGATGAAATCCTTGTTCAGGATGCTGCAGCCACAGGTGTGGTTATGATTCCTTCTCAGACTGCACGTGTAAGGGACTAGTTTGATGGGGAGAGGTATGCCGCCAATGATCCTAGCTGACCCGTTCACTGGAAGATCTATGTTCTGTTCCATGAATGTTGTTATGGACATATCCCCAGTGCTGGTACCTGCGAGATGGGGAAAATGTGGCATTAAAGAATGGGAATGTTCCTCACAGGACATAACATGTATAACAATATATATATTATATGTGATGTATAATGCATTATGTGAGTATAACTGCAAGGGTAACATGTACATCCTATATTTCCTCGTACACATTCGTGGAGGGCCCCCCCTCCCAGATGTCGGGTATTGCCAGGCGGGCGCCCCCTCGCGTCACACTCTGGAGGAAGATTTGCAGCGAGTAGATGTGTTTTCGCTCCCGCTCCTGCACCCTGCTGCCCTGGGCTGCACCGACATCCAAACTAGGCAGCTTATCATATCCCTGCTGCATTACAATGCCACACCCACTATGCAGCATTTGCGGTATCCCGCACAAGCTGGAGGATGTGGAGACCTGTGCTCGTAACCAGAGGGATAGTGCTGCGATGGAGGGGGTACATACAAAGGCGTCCAGGCACACCTCGGAGGAGCGCGTGACGAGGGAGCCGGAACCGGGAAGGTCGTGGAGGTAGGCGGTATCGCCGGGGGAGGGGGCGGTGGGGGCGGGAGCAATGGCGTTTAGCTCGGGTGTGTGTAGTGGTGGTGGTGTGGCGGCGGGAAGCAGGGGTGGCAGGGGCGGCAGGGGTGGTAGGGTTTTGACGGCAGGGGTCGGTGGTGGTGGTACGGCGGTGGCGGGGGGAGGGGTGGGTATGCCAGCGGTTGCCGGGCGGAGAGATGAGAGGGTCAGTGGTGGTGGTGCACTGATGGCGGGGGGAGGGAGGGTTACGTAACCGGTTGCCGCTGGGCAGGGAGATGAGAGGCTTGGTGGTGGTGGTGCACTGCTGGCGGGGAAAGGGAGGGTTACGTAACCGGCCGCCGGGGGGAGGGCCGAGATGAGAGCAGGGCTCCAACCACCGCGGTGGGCACCAGGGCGGCGGACTTCCGGTCGGTTATTGGCCACTTCCGGCGGGCGGCGGGAGGGGCTGTGATGTCATCAGGAGCCTGACGCCGACATGTCATGGATAGGTTGTGACGGTTGTTCGGGGGATGTGAGGGGCCCTCCCGGGAGGGCGTCGCCACGGGGGGCCAATTGTAGTCGGGCCGCCCGTTTGGGGGGCGAGTGGGGGGAGGGTTTCCGCCCCATGCGCTCCTAGCCCGGGCCGGGATGGCTGGTCGCCGGCGATGGACTAAAAATTCGAGGGGGGAGTCGCGGAGGCGGCAGAGGCGCGCTCCCTCGCCTTCTTGGTGTAACACACCGCCTCACTGTGGACTGTGAGGATTCGCCGCACATTGGCGCAGTAGGTGCAGGTGTGGCGCCTCTGGGAGCCCTGCTCTCCGTGCGCCTCACCGGCGGGGGCGAGGTCGAATGAGGCGGGGTCTCTATTCCAGGCCGCGCAGGGGACCTCGTAGGCCTCACGGCTGTAAGTGGTTCGGCTCTCGGCCTGGGCGGAGTGAGGCTGGGTCGCCGGGGCCTGACGGGTGGCGGCGGTAGAGCGGCTCGTGGAGGCCTTGGATGTGGAGGTGAGAGTCCTGGGGGCGGTGATGATGTCGATCCGGACGGTGTTGATGGCGATGGGGTCGAGCCAGCCGTCGGGCAGCCTCCCGTCGGCGACCCATGCGAACACCGTCTCGGACAAACATCGGACCGTAGGCCAGGGATGTGAGACGCAGTCGTGGTGGACTATCAAATTATGATAGAGTAGGCCTGGGATGGATTCCGTGGGAAAGGCGGGATGCGACTCCAGCATCCGGAGGCCGAGGAGGTACTCCTCTAGGGGGGCCTTGCCCCTCTTTACCGCCTTCCCCTCGGGGCCTCACTCAATGAGGTCATGGGGAAATATATAACCCGTGGGTAAACCTCTTCGTTGGCCTACGTTCTGCGCCTCGGCAGCCTCCAGGATGTTGCGTACGGCATCGGCCGCGGACGCAGGGGTGAGGTCCTGGGCACCTGGTGGGGTGAGGGCGGCTGCAGTCTGGGAGGCGGTCGGCTGGGTCGTGGGGGCAGCGCGTCTCATGTGACGGGCATATATCGGGTGGACGTCCGGGGCCGCCGGGGCCGGCGGCGCCGCATGGTGGGGCACCGCGGGGGCGAGTCCCCCCGCCTCCAGGGCGAGAGACTGCACAAAGTCGGAGAGGCATTCCAGGACTGAGGTAGGCGCGGGAGGAGGGGGGGCCGGGGCCGGTACGGGGGCCGGCCGGGCGAGGAAGGACTCCATCAAGTCGGTGAGGCGTTCAACGGCCGAGGTGTTGGCGTTGATCCGAGCATTCGCTGTGGTCCAATCCGGGGCCTCCTCCTGGGTGGGCTCCCGGGGCTGCCCGGAGGCGGAGTCGGCTGTGGAGGATGGGGGCGTGCCGGCTCCCCTCCTTGCTCCGCGGCGTGCAGCACGTCTGCCTTGTCGGGGCATGATGGAGATAGGCCGGCGATATGTGGATCGCGGAGGTGGGTAGCAGCAGCAGAGGAGGCGAGGAGGAGGAGGAGAGCCAAAGTAGAAAAATGGTGAGTGCTTCAGGCTGGGTGGAGGCGGAGTGGCTGGAGGAGGGAAGGGAGCGGGTTATAAGGCGAAGGAGAGAGGGGGGGGACGCAACCCCAACGGTCGTTGCGGCACGGGGGAGGGGGGGGGTACTCCTCCTTCGCCGCAAATCAAACGCAATGCAAGCATTACGACCAATGCACCGCCGCTGCTAGCCGCGCTGCCACTGTTGATATTCTTGCTTGTGTTAACCGTGTTACATGTGAGGGGATTGATGATATAGTTGAACGCACCACTGCTGCTAGCCGTGCTGCCACCCCTGATAACGTTGTTCACCGTGTTACATGTGAGGTTATTGATGATATATTTGAACGCACCGCTGCTGGCCCCAGTACCCCTAGTGTTGCAACCCCCGGGAGGTGAGGTTCCTCACTTGGCGGGAAAGGTTGCGTCCCTTCACTTAATAACCCCGGTGCAGGTTTTCCCCCGGGACGTGACCGGCTAATAAATTTATTATGTGCGACGCCGCTGTGGCGGCTGCGCCCGCCACCCCGACATGTGGCGACAGATGTACTGATATGCCCGTCGGAGGCGACGCCACATCTGCCGGCTTTAATTCGCCGCCCGGTGCTCATGAGTTCTTTATGGGCGGATGCGGCAACCGGAAAGTGATTAGAGGTGGAGGTGAGAGCCGTGATATTGGTCACCGCTCAGCCGCCCCAGCTGCTGCCAGCCCTGATAGTGCTGCGGGTGAGGGCTCCAGCAGTGGTCCCACCATTCATCTGGATAGTGCTGCAATGGGTGGTACCACGAGTGTTGTGTTCGCGGATGGAGTTGGCTGGCCTTGCCCCATTGATGGAACTGAGGGCTGGATGCGAGTAGACAGGATCGACTCAAACCAATTGCGCGTCGCGGCCTGCGAGGACGCAGATAGCGACCCACTCATTTTCTGCATGTGGGGCGGTTGTGCCCGTGGCTGCTGCACCTGCGCCCACATGATCGGAGGCCGCACTGTTCAACTGTGCCCCTGTCGGGTCTTCTGTGAATTGTTCCTGCGGGGTGACAATTCATGCATGGAGTGATATTCGATTTTCATGTAATTAACAAGGCCTGTGGTGCGCGCTACTGCGCCCCACTAAAACGCACACATGACGCAGGGCATCGTGCATTAATATCAGAAAAGTTTGAGTCGGAGATAGCTGGTGGTTTTGTCTCCTGCGTCGACCGCAGGCCCTTATGCGTTCATAACGTCTTCTGTGTCCCCAAGCATGGAGGCGGTGGATGGACAATTGTTGACTGCAGCAGGCCCGCTGGTGAGTTGGTTAATAACTTCACCCACGAGACATGCTGTAAAACTTTCCGATATTATGAGATATGGGATATAGGAACTCTACTATAATAAATTGCAACTTGTCTATGAAATGGTAAATGGTAATAAATAAAACCAAAGGCATATGAGGGATATGTGGAGTTGGTAAGCTATTACTCATAAAGTATAGAAATTGTATAGTAAAATAGAATAGAGGAAGAGTGTCACTTCTTAAATGGATAGTCTTTGGAGAGATTGCCTCACATACCCCTCCCGTCTAGAGTTATTTATGGATCTCTGCCCCAGACACAGACCTAACCATGCCTTGGCAACAGGGCTATTGAACCCTTATTGGTGGTTAGAAGAATGCTTCTTAGGGATTGGAAGATTGGATCATGTGAGGACCACCATCTTGGATTCTAAAAGCTATATATATAATAAAGTAAGCAAGCTCCTTCTGGTTCCTTCTGCACACTCTATCTCTTGCCTTCCTTCTGTATACTTGCCTGTAGTGATTTCCTATTTAACCTGCCTACACAACCACAGCTGCCGGCCGTCGCACTTTATAATGCGTTATGTTTTCGTACAAGAACTTGGATAGTGTTGTGGACATGATGTCGCAGGGTGACTATATGTCCACTGTGGACATAAAGGATGCATATAGGGCAGTCAGCATACACCCTCATGACAGGGACAGGCAAGGCCTTAAATGGAACTTCGACCCAGATAACCGCCTGTGCATGGGCCTCTCCTCGAGCCCATATGTGTTTAGTAAAATTTCGGACTTTCTTGTCCGTTGTGCTATTCGCGAGGGAGTCAAATGGGTAGTCAACTACCTGGATGACTTCTGCATTGTCAGTGCCGATTCAGAGGCTGGCTGTGGTGACCAGGCCAGGCTGGTCGCAATACTGAGGCGCATTGGCTTCCATATAAAACAACTTGCCTCAAAAAGCTTGCCTTCCCCGGTACCTCTGTTAGGTTCCTCGGAATCATACTAGACTCGGTGGCCCTCGAGATGCGCCTCCCACCGGACAAGCTGGCCTAGCTCGCAGGGACCTTACTGCAAGTGCGCGGACGATGTAAGGTCACACGGCACGACCTTGAGCGCCTTGGTGGACTAGTTGCAAACTGCAGTAAGGTAGTTTGTGGCAGTAGGACCTTCTGCCTTTGGATCTATGATGCCATAGAGACGGTCTGGGAGCTTCACTTCTATGTGCAACTCTCTTCGGGGTTCAGGGAGGATGTCGACTGGTGGTGCGGTTTCACAGCACATTTCAATGGCAAGGCCAGGATATTAGGCCCATTTGCCTACCACCTCGCTTCATACAGTGACGGTTTCGGCTATGGCGCCCTGAACGGCTCGGACTGAATCGCCGGTGCCTTGAGTCCGGGTGACGATGACAAGATTCGTAGTGCCATTGGGCATCACCATGTACCCCCCCCGATCCCTCATGTGCCAGTGCCCATATCAATGCGTGTGAGATGGTGGTGGCTTATGCTGCGGCGGTGCGTTGGTGTCGAGTCTGGCGCGATAGTGCTGTCGTCATGTTGACGGATAGCACGACTGTCCATGCTGCCCTTAATACCGGCCGTTATAAGAGCCCGGAGGTGATGGCCTTCCTCCGTAGGCTCTTCTGGCTCTCTGTGGAATATAACTTTGAGTTTTCTTCCATGTTCATCGAGGACAACACAATCTGCGATGCACTAAGTTGTTTTGCCGACACGGACTGCACTGCGCGACTCTGCGATGCTGACCCTGCTGGCAAGCTCTGTTGTAGTAACTTATTCCTTTCTCCTGACCCTTGACTCTTCAGGAGCCGCGGAGCTGCTGAAGGAGAAGGTGCTCTACCAGAGCCAGTCATATTCAACAAACTCGATTTTGACGAGGAACATCCAGGTGAGGCAATACCTGGAGTTTGCAGGTCGCCCTCTATGCAACCTGGTTGGCGAGGTCCCTGAAGTACTCCTCAGTCCTCAACTACTTGAGCAGGCTGAACTACTTCCTTCGTTGGGAGGGGTCGGAGCCCATCTCCTACACCGACTACAAGGTCGCCTCCACGCTCCGGGGCATCTGCCGGATGCGCAGGGTCGTTCCGTGGCGGGCGGTGCCTATCCTGCCGGAAACATTGATCCGGATGTTCAGGTGCCTGCCCGACACCTGCGGTCACCGCGCTTGGCACGCGGCTTTGCTCTGCAGCTTCCGGGCTCTGCTCCAGAAGTGCAAAGTGACCAAGTCAGAGTCGTCCCTTCTGCGGGGGGACTTTCAGTTCTTCCCCTGGGCGATGATCATATCCATCAGGCGGTCAAAGACAATCCAATTCAAGGAACGGGTCTGGAGGTCCCGGTGGCGCGATGCATGAATCGCACCATATGTGCAGTTCACTGGACGGAGACGCACTTCCGGGATGCGCCGGCGCCAGATGACGCGGTGGCCTTTAGTACCCCTCTGGATGGCGGGGGCTCCTCGCCTCTCTCCTACCCCATCTACCAGTCGACACTCCGCACCTTCGCCGAAAGGGTGGGACTCGACCCCACCACTGTCTCCTCTCACTCACTTTGACGTGGTGGGTGCACATACCTGTGGAAGTGCGGAGCTATGATCGAGGAGCTCCGAACCAGGGGTGATAGGCAGATCTCCAGATCCCCCTTATGATAAGGATCATCAACGATATAAGGGTGGATACCTCATTGGCCACCTCTCACCCTGAGACAATGGAGTATTAGCTTGAGATGAGACTGCTAAGTCCTGAGAGACATTTGGTTGGGGGATCCTTGGGATCTTGGCTATTAATCCCTGAGCCAGTTATTAAAGACAAACCAAACTTACTCTCTCTCCTATGTTCCTTTGTGTACCGGGAATTTATGTGATGTATAATGGATTATGCGTGTATAAATGCAAGGGTAACATGTACATCCTATATTTCCTTGTGGGCATTTGTGGAGCGCCTTCCCCTGCCAGTTGTCGGGTATTGCCGGGCGGGCGCCCCCTCGCGTCACACTCTGGAGGAAAGTTTTTTCAGTTTTTTTAGGGCTAGGGCTATTAATCCCGAGCCAGTTATTAAAGACAAACCAAACTTACTCTCTCTCTGGGCCAGTGTGCTAACCATTACACCACTTAGGCTCCCTGATATCTGATATTGTCATCCTCCTGTACCAGGACAGCACCTAGACTGTACTCAGAAGCATCTGTATACAGTTTATAAGGCTTAACAGGATCAGGAAATTTTAGAAGGACACATTCTAATAGGAGATTTTTCAACTTATTCCAAGCCTTTTCACATTCTACAGTCCAATTAAAGCTACATTTATTACTAGTTAAATAAGTTATAGGAGCTACTACATAGATAGGAATTAATTGTCTAGAAAACGTCTTATTTCTTTTTTACTAGTCGGTGAAGTATCTCTTATTGCAATAATTTTTTCAGGATTCGGTTTTAATCCTGCTGCACATACAACATAACCTAAGAGTTTTACTTCAGCTACTCCGAATTCACATTTAGATTCTCTAATAGTCAAACTATTATCCTGCAAGATAGTCAAAATGTTAGCTAGATCTTTCTGATGACTCTCTTCATCTGGTGAATAAATTATAATGTCATCTAAGTAAATCAAACACAATTTACCTAAATATTCTGGAAAAATTACATTCATCATTCTTTGGAAGACAGCTGGCACATATGTTAATCCAAGTTGCATACGCTTACACTGAAATAGTCCCATATGTGTGTTTATCGCGGTTTTAGGTCTACTATCCTTATCTACCATTACCTGCCAATAAACAGATTTAAGGTCAATGGTGGTAACAATTTTAGCACCATGCAATTTACCAAAAATATCTTGTATCCTAGGTAGAGGATAAGCATCTCTAGTTGTAACTGCATTTAGCTTACGGTAATCACCACAGAGACGAATAGTACCATCTTTCTTCGGCACTAACGTAACTGGTGAAGCCCAAGGACTATAACTAGACTATAATATCAACTAGCATTCTTTTAATTCTCTTTTTACAAGATATCTCTTACTCAAAGGTATTCTATAAGGTCTCTGATTTAGAGGATCTCAGTCTACTACCTGGATACAATTGCCTATCTGCTACACCAACATCTACCAGACATTGAAAATCAGTCAAATGTATCAAACTTTTAGCCACACCTGAGTCTACAAGACCAGAGAATTTATATCCTAGAAATTCAAGAGTAATTGTAGGATATGCATCAAGTGCGCTATTTAGTTTCCTGACGGTGTAGTACTGCTCATGCTACTAGCAAGTAATTTTAGTTTGTATGGACAAACTTTCAAGAAATGCGGTTCATTACATAAGTAACTAGTCGGTCTGTTAGGTTTACGCTGCCTAGCATTGTTTTTCCGAGTATGCGGATACACATGTCCCAATTTAGTCGGTGTCTGCGTGTGCGCAGTCAGCGTCGCTTTCCCATAGCCTCCCTGCTGTTGTTTTGACAGCACATGCTTAGCCGTGTGCTGTGCGACTGAAGTGCTTCTAATTTTAGATGCAATATCTACACCGACCGGCAGCTCTAGATTTTCATGTGGCGACCCAAGATGTACGCCCGGTGCATAAGAACTGACACGATAAGGCATCACAACTTTTACAGCATGAATTTCTGAATGTCCATAATTCCCACTGGCTAAAGATAAGTGATCTTAGAGACTTTATCTCACCTGGAATGGTTTTCAGAACCTGACTATCTGAAGTAGAGGATTTACAAACTCCCTTAGAAGCATAAGATTTTGAGAAATCTAAAGAAGAAGAATTTAGACTATCTATTTGACTAGAAATATCTAAACTACCTAGATAATATCTAAACTGCCTAATCACAGACCTATCACTAAGAATTTACATTTCAAAAGCTTCCTCCAGAGATTCAGATGATTAGTTTTGACGTACCAAATGGTATTATCGTCGAGCAAGGAGTCAAGAAACCGTGAAAGAAGTATCTTGAAGGTATCGCTACCAAAGATGGCAGTCACTACCATCGTATTACAATAACTACCGAAATGCAATGTC
Organism: Branchipolynoe longqiensis; assembly: GCA_030323885.1. Lineage (NCBI taxonomy): Eukaryota > Metazoa > Annelida > Polychaeta > Phyllodocida > Polynoidae > Branchipolynoe > Branchipolynoe longqiensis. The sequence continues at coordinate 33,923 of JASIRB010003708.1, read as the reverse complement.
TGTCAATTTCGAATAGAAATAAACGTTGTAGTCTAACTTTTAGTCAAAAACACTACTAGTCCACAGTATATTGCCTATAGAAATATAAAGCTCCAGTCCATAACATCATAATTAGCTATCATCTCAGTTAAAACAACTCCCGGTCGACAGTTACATAGTCTAAAGCATATCAAGTTCTAGTCAAAATGTCATATTGTACACAGTATTACTAACAAGTACAGTGTTAAAGAATGTCATAGTCTTAAAGTTCAAAACTTGTCTGTGGTCACCAATTTGTAAAGTCATCGGCTGGCAGCTGTAGTTTGTGTAGGTAGGCTATATGAAATCAATACAGGCAAGGAGAGAGAGGAAGAGTATAAAGAGTGAAAGTAGAGTGAGAGCTTGCACCCTCAGGTTTATTATTATATAGTGGTGCATGAATCTGATATGGCATACCACCTGACTATTATCTCCAATCAGCAAAAAGCATTTATAGCTCCACCAATGAACAGTAACTATGCGGTGTGGCTGCTTGGCCTGCACCTGCCTGCTGGGTGTGTGTGGTGATCCGTGACTAACAGTTGGGGGGGACGCGGTAGTGAGTAGAGCTCTTGAGCTCCTTACACACTAACAGTAGTGCCCCTTTCACACTATCTACCTAATACACTTTAGCTGCGTTTACACGGGCAAAAAGTAAAATGATCTAGGCAAAGCGTTTTACCTGAAGCGTTTTAGTGGTGCGTTTACACGGACCGAGATTGAAAGTGTGTCGCGTCTACACGGGCAGTACTTAAACCGTTTCAAGGCGTCACACGCATGCACACACAACCGAATCGTTTGTTTTCTTCCGGTTACCCGTTTCAAGGCGGAAGTTGCAGTCCGATAGATTTGAATTTCTGTATTTTTTCTGAGATAAATATATTAGATCGATCAATCACTAGTATCTACTTTCCATTAGTTCAAAGTTACTTTTATTTTAAATGGCAAACTTTTGAGATATTTTGAGTTCAAACATGGAAAATTAGTTTTGGCAAGCTTGCCAAAATAGTGCGGTATGTAATGTAAGGAAAACAGCTCCCGTAGGATTTTTGTGCTAAAATTTCCGTTTTGAGACCCCCCACAACTGGCAATTCACCTATCTCCGGAAGTCATTGACCGATTTTCATACTTGAAGTGTTGATTTGTAGGTTTTCAGGTAAGCTGAGTTGATTTGTAGCACATACAAATGTCAGTAAAACGCCTCAAGTATCATGCTACCGTTTACACGACCATTTACAAAACGTTATATCTAAAACGGTTCATGTAAACCACCTCCCGAGGTGGTATATGTGAAACGTTTCAGGTGAAACGTTTCAGCCCTAAAACACCTCAGTGGCGCGTTTACACGGGCAAGTGTAAACCGATCTAGGCAACTGGTTCTACCTAAGGTGTTTTAACTCGCCCGTGTAAATGCAGCTAATGACTATTGACTACAAGTAAAGAGTCACCAGCAACTACATAAATACCTTCATGCACCTGGCCATATACATCATTTACATTAATAGACCATTTGTACTCCTTTATAGACCATTTCACATTCCCCACCAATGTGTTTTATCAGAATATTTTACAACACTACCCACGCCTACCTGTCTATGCTGCTCCTTGCCTGAGAGGTTAGTGCAAACCACTACACTCGTCCCCCTGGAATTGTGTCTTTTAATGCTTACAATTACATACAGGCAATGCACTTACAAATACATACACAGGGTGGGTTGAACAACAATATAGCGCATAGCTTGTACAGGATCATGGTCACAGCAACCAATGTCGTAGGGGTGATGAAAATGGGAAATATTGTGCCGAGAGTGGGACTCAAACCAGGCCAGTGTGCTACCCATTACACCACGTAGGCTCCCTGATATCAATACAATACCCACGCCTACCTGTCTATGCTGCTCCTTGCCTGAGAGGTCAGTGGAAGTGAAACTTGTCGAAACCCATTGGAGGAAAGGTGGGCCATGTTAAGTGTTACAAGTATACAAGTAACAAGTACACAGTTGTCTCTCCGGACTGACATTACACAAAACAAACATAGCTGCTATCCGAAATTTGTTCCTAATTTCATGCGTGGATGATGAAAATAGGAAATATTGCACCTAGAGCAGTATTCAAGCCCCCACTTCTTACCATTCTGGGGTTGGCATGCTACCTATCACACTATCTAGGCTCTCTGATGTATGATAGAATAACGCTATACACGCCTATCTGTCAGTGTGGCTCCTTGCCTGAGAGGTCAATGCAGGCTACTACACTGGTGGTCCTCCGAGAATTATAAGTCTTTTAAACGGTTTACGTCCATAAGTAGTTTAGTGCTTACAATTACATACATACAGCCAATGCACTTACATATATAGAAAGGATAGGTTCAGACAGCTTGTATGGGATCCAGGTGATGGCAACCAGTGTCGTGGGGGTGATGAAAATGGGAAATATTGCCCCTAGAGTAAGTTTCAAAGTCACATTTCTTGCCATTGTGGGTCTAGTGTGCTAAGCATTACACTACCTAGGCTACCCGGTGTAATCGCCCTATCCACGCCCACCAGTCTATGTGGTTCCTTGCCTGAGAGGTCAATGCAGACCTAATACTACACTACGATTACATACTTTTCAGTTCTATCCTCAATACAGTGGCGATTTGTGTGTGTGTGTCTCAACTATGAATTTTTGTGGTCTGATGCAATAAATACAATACACACAACCATTAGTGTAGAAGGAATATATATGCCAAAATTGGTTCTATAGCTGCGACAGCAAACGCAATGTTGGCGAGGGCCATCGCCAGGGTGAAGTGGATCTTCATGGTGCTGAAGTGTTGTCGCTTCTGGTTGGCTGCTGAGCTGGTTCCAGTGTGCGGTTTGCGCTGGTCACTGGGCGATGGTTGGCAAGTAGCTGGGTCCTGGCGTGTTATAAAGCACTGCCTCCTGCCTTATCGGCACACACTGAATATTCAGTGTCCTGTTGATACAATCATGGCAGCATGTGACATACAAGCGCACAAGTGGGGTGCCAAGTACATCTTTAATTCTCGGGAAAAATGCTTGTTGGTGCAGGCTTGTGCAAAATATCACAAGTTTCACTTCAGCGCAAAATAATGGCTGGTTCCAGTTTCTTTTCTCACAAACTGCATCCTCCGATCGAAATATCAAATTTTCTAAACAAAAAAGCTTATTTAGATAATATTAATATCAGTCTATATACTAGTACATTTATTAAGCATTTGTTCCTGCATAGAAGGGCATACTACGTCAATTTAATACAACCTGTTTTAACTGAAGCATATGGTGTCAGAATGATAATGTGCAGAATTGTATTTCCCTAATCTATTGGCAGCATAGGCCATATTCACAGTGAGAAATGTTTGTTTGTGTTCAAACCATGACTTTTACATGTAAAAGCAAACAATGAATTTTGTGTCAATAGACACTCATGAATTGTTTTTACTCAAAATGATATAGTTTCTGGCCAAGGTAAATAAAATTCTACATGATGCATGTTAACATAACATGCCTAATTCGCGGGTGGAGGCAGAAACAACCCCAATGACCTTATCCGACCCCTCCCACATCCGGGGGAAAGAACACCCATAAACCGCGCATTGGTGGCGCCACCTAGGGATGGCCGAATGGGTTAGAGCATCCGTTTCCCGTGCTGGTAGATCGTGGGGTCGTGGGTTCGAGTCCCGGTCGAGTCAAACCAATGACTTTAAAATTGATACTTGTCGCTTCCTAGCTAGGCGCTCGGCATTATTAGGATAGGGCAAGGACTGGTGTGCTCAGTGTCAGGATAATGTGACTGAGTGGGATACCAGGTCATGGTGCTGGCGGCCTGGTTTCCCAGTGGGACAGCACTATAAAGTCGCCATGAGTGCACACTGTCACAAGTCGGTACCCGTCCTGATATGACCTTGGATGTTGCTAGGACGTAAAACAACAACAAACAAACAAACAAACCTAGCATCAAGCCCGGAACCCCCTTGCCCGGTTACAGGAGGAGCCGGACCCACAACTCCTCCAGGTGCCAAACGGACAACTCCACCACCTAACTTCGCCACGCAACGTAACGCCACGCCATGCAACGGAAAACATGCCGACTCCACGCAAATCAGCACGAACGCAGCAACAAAAGGCAGAAAAAATCCCCCCCTGGCAAAAAGAGTAAAAGAAATAACAACTACCAAAGTATACCCACCAGCCTATAACACCTGACTAAACCAATAAATCATATACTACCGACAAATCTATAGTTGACCAAGACAATTTAAATGAGTCGTGCAACCATTATTTGCATAATCCAAAATCCACGACTACCTGTATCAGCAAGTCATGCTCATTATATTAATGTCTCCTCACAGGTATGATCATCAAATCACTGATATAGTCTAAAGGTAAATGGCTATTCTCCAGTCTACATGTGCAAAATAAGATCCCCACTATATTTGTAATGCCTCATTTGAACCTACTACTGTCTATATTGTTCATACCATCGCATCGTCTCATTCATAAATAGTTCATATGCACTATAATTGCTAAGGCCGGAAGACCAGCGCCTCGGTGCTGAAAAAAGATGTTATTCAACTGGAATAAAAATTTGAACAAAAAAAACACAAAACAATAACCCACCAAAGGGCCGAGGGCGCCTGAGGAAAAATAACACCAGGAGGAGTGACACACAGGACAACATACCCGACGCGCAGAATATACATCTGACACGCAGAGCCCAGCCCAACCGCCACTGTCACAACAGCTGTCACAACCCACTGCAAGCACCAGCGGCCTTGGTCATGGCATCCTCGAGGCAATACAAGCATTGTAGTATTGTCCAACCAGATCAACGACCTCCACACATACCTAAAGTCGGATATACTGGCATCTGTGGAGGCCAGGATGGACATTACCGGGGAAGCCAATAAACGACATCCACGTGCTCAGGCTATAACGCCACATGACACAACAAGCTCTCCCCCCAACGGTCGGGACGCCAGCTGTCAACCACGTGCCGGCCCAACCGACGTTCCACCCAGCACCGATGGTGACGACAATGGATGCCAACTGTCATCAACGGCTACAGCTCCCACCAGCAAATACCACCACATACAATGCCATGCACTTTGAGGATGCATACACAGAGCACAGTAACATACAGGCCGGCTACAGACAGTATGTGGCACCGGAATACGAGATTCACAGCACCGACCATGCAGAAGCTATCAACGACATGCGGGCGGCAGCAGGATCAGCACTGGGCCGCAAACGAGGTAAACCTATGTTCCTTCCCCATCTATATGTAATGTGTGGCACTAAGCGAGAGAAGGTGGGACTGGGTGAGCCAACCTGGCCCGAGTACTGTGCAGCCCAGTTCAGGATGGGGAAGGACGCGGCAGTCCCCAAGCCTTGGAAGGCCCCCATGCTGGAGCACCATCACCAACTCATGACCATGGCAACTGTGTGGGACTGGAGCACCTTCAGGCAATGGTCCGAGCAGGTGTTCGATATGATAGATGACCGCCGGCTCCCGTGCAGGTGGGCCGATCACTATGCCATAAAGGATCTCCAGAGGGACGCATGTGTAGTCGGGACACGACTGGACACCAAACAAACACGTGTATGTGACGACTAGCACCGGCGACGCAAAAACCAAATTTAACAAAGAGACTGACGGGAAGCCCTGCCACGTCTGGAACTGGGGCAATGACTGTGGTTTCACAGCATCTCACGGACAGCAACCTGACCGTAAGGTGCATATATGTGCATGGTGCGCGAATAAGTACCACAGGTCCAACAGCCAGCAGGAGCGTGCATGCATGAACAAGAAGCGATTCATGGACAGAAAAACAGGCTGAGTGGCTCCACCCCGATAGGCGACAGCAGGGACGAGGAGCCGCATCGACCCAGGAACCAAGACGAACACCACACAGTATGTGAAGATTTCATTGACCACGTCCTCTGGCAACCCATCTGCCATCACCATAATGTCTGGGACCAGTACGGCGACAAGCCGGCAAATGACCAAAAAACCCCACCGGCAGGTGTGGAGGACAGCCGGGTGTCAGATAGTCAGGGGGTAGCCACCACAGGGGGCAGCGGCAAGCATGCCACTGGGAGGAAACGTCCCCCCCCCCCCCCGAACCTGTGTTGATATTCTGTGAGCGTGCACCCAACGTGTATTGTGATATCTGTAATGCAAGCGATAATGTTAACGGCAGAAAGGTTTCTATGACAGAAAATGTGGCAAAGCTCACAAACCACTGAAATCTGGGGATAGCATCAAGTACAAAAACCATGTAGGGGAATGGAAGAAAGGGGTAATTTTAGGTCGTACAGGAATTTTGGGAAGGGAGTATCAAATTTTAAATGAGTCAGGCAACATGTTGTTTAGGAACAGGGTTCAAGTTATAAGGGCTCCAGAAGTGGTACAGCCCGAGCCAGTCAGGCAGGTACAAAGTGTGCTGACAGCACAGTCAAATGTAAACAACACAGCTAATCTAACTAGGTCAGGTTGGGTAATTAGACCGGCAGACAGGCTAGACCTATAAGGTAGTCAGTTGCAAACTGTAATCACACATGAACACATGTGCATGTTAGTTTAAGTATTGTTTGCTTTCAGAGTCGTATATTTTTTATTATGTCAAACTGGACACTGTGTCATATAGGAAGGAGGCTAAGCAGCCGGACATTTTCAAAGGACAAAAGTGACGGGGTACAGTTGGACATTGGCTAACCTGTGGTTGAAAGCTAAGTACCCGTGATATTATCTTGTATTATTGTTTTATTGTATTTTAACATGTAAACTTGGTGTGACGGTGACGATTTTTGAGATATTGCATATCTCAGAAATACTTTGAAGGGGGGATGTAATATATGCATAAGAGACATCCAGGCACGTGTGGAGAACAAAGGAATATGTAAATGAGATGACATCAGAGACAAAGGGTGCTGGCGGTTCAGGACCCAAGACGGTGAATAAAGCATTCAGTATCCAGAAGTCAAAGTGTTCAGATGTCGTACTTTCACATGTACTGTGCGTTTGAGGAAAAAGCAGCTTTTGTGTATGCCCTCACGTAATTTTGTGTCAAATGTTTGTTAAAAGTGAACTACCACCTGGTTCTGCATTATTATAGAGCAGTGATTTAAAATAATTTGGGTGGGAACATTTTCCGCAACTTTTAACAGTGGGGAAATTGACCAAATCCAAGATGGCCACCGTAGAAATAATGAAATATACTTTATGCCATATCTTTGCAACCATTTAAGATATAAACATGAACGAGGGGTATTTTTATACATTTTAATGCATTCATAAGGAATCTGCTTTAGCCATCCATAGATCGAAAAAATGGAAGGAAACCAAGATGGCAGCCATATAATTGAAAAAGAAAAATATTGAAATATACTTTTTGCCATACCTTTGCAACCAATTAAGATAAAAACACGAATGAGGGGTCTTTTTATACATTTTAATAAATGAGGAATCTGTTTTTGCTATCAATTGATAGAAAAAATGGACTGGAACCAAGATGGCCACCATATATGTGCAAAAAGTGGGCCACTATGAAAGTGATGAAATATAGGCCTACTTTATGCAATATCTTTGCAACCGGTTAAGATAAAAACATGAATGAAAGGTTTTTTTTTAATACATTTTAATACATAAGGAATCTGTTTGTGACATCTATTAATCAAATTTATAGATTGGAACCAATATGGCAGCCATATATTTTGGGAGAAATTGTGTGCTTGGCATACAATATTGTACTAAATATTATCATTATATGCTTTACAATTTGTTGTTGTCTTTTGTTGTTGTACTTCACATGGCAGTAATATGTCATATAAACATATCTTCTATATTTGCATAAAACCTGATGGACTGTAAGGTTGTTGAGTAATCTTGAAGAACTATGGGTAATCCTAGCATAGTGCATGATTTGTGAAACATTGATCATGCAATGGACGATCCTCCATACAATACAAGAAGTTTCAAATACAACTTCCCTGAGGCATATCAGAGAACAGTGCTACCAAAAACACAAACATGTCAGAATAAGCATTGTTTTCTATTCATCTGATCCATTACAAGCAGTTTTGAGGATATGACATACCACTTACCATGTGTAATTAAAGCTAAGCGAGATATCAATAAAGCTAAAGGACGACAAACAGCCACTGTTAATTTTGGTCAGTTCTTATCAGACCTTCAAATACTTGAAATGATTGAAACTGATTACAATGATGATAGTAAGAATGTTCTAATGAATATGAATGATATTAACTAAATGTACACCCAGCTGCTCAATGAGAATGAGCTCCCAATACCAGACACTCCCAGATACAAGCTGTGTCTTAAAGAACTGATGATAAATAACATTCCAAATGTTCATTTCAGCAGACACCCAGATAAACTAAACTTGAACAGATTCTTTTGACAAGAAGCATAGTTTGTTTGATAACGAGTAGAGTGTCAGCAGATGTTCTGGAGGAGGATCTGAAAGTACTATTGAGAGCCGTCAAGATACTGAGAAGGGATATCACGACCTCCTGCACATGGAAGTTTCATGGAACATTTGTTATGAACCCTCTACATTGCTCAAGACCTTTTATAGGCATTTCATTCAAGCACAGGAAGTGTCAAATGTACACACAAAGAGCAACATGTCAATCAAAGCACATCCATGCAGGCAAAAGACTTCATGGGAGCTCACAGATCTATTCGTGTTGAACAACACCACAAATAAGTATGGAGCTTTCAGATAACATTTTGAAAACCCACTCAGCATTGGTATAGCCCTTTATGTACACACAAATACAGGATCCAAGGCCCCGGTAAAGAAACTTGGAGGGGAGACCTTGCCAAAGGTCATGGAAATAGAAACCGGCATTGCAAATACCATCCTGGAGAAGATGCACTCACTGGGTGGAGTCTGCCTACCACAATGGCTGATGAAGGACACATTTGTCTGGTTTGCATCAGACACAATCAATTTTCTGGAATCGACCCCATGTGGTATGAACACCCCCATGGTACAGCGATAGCAGTATAGCAGGCTGTATCACCTGACAAGTAACCGATGACATCATCAATAGACAATAGAGATTGTCTGCTCAGGAAAAGCCCAAACCTTAGATGACATTGTTCCCTTCAAAATTCTGTCATGTAAAAAAACAAAGCCCAATAAAGAGAAGCATGAATGCAAACTTGTAAGGGAAGACAGACATAGTATGGGTATTCAAGTGCTTGGACATGAATAAAGAAGAGCAAATAGACATCTACCCTAATGCTGCAAGGATATGATTTTCTCTACAATGGTCTCATGAGAGCACACAATATAACAAAACATGGGAAGTGGGTCAATCACTGTGATGAACACTTGTGACAATTGTTCAATGACATGGTCCTCATGAATACAATACTCAACACCAACTAAATCAAGAGATGCAATGATTATCAAGTCTTTCTTGATGAGCTCATAGCCTGGTACACACCTCCCGTATACGATTCACGCGCTAAAACTGACTGCCCGACGGGACCAGTCACAACCCGACCCGTCCCTTTTCCCGACTAAAACTGCCCGATTCATTTTTGTAATCTTATAAAGGCCCTGTACACACCTCCCGTATAAAACCTAAAACTGAGTTTTAAGTCACAATCGCAAGGCTCTGGTGTGATAGGGGGTCACACACCTAAAGACTGAAACCGACTAAAACTCAAACTTAGTCGCGAAACACGCAGTTTTAGGTTTTATACGGGAGGTGTGTACCAGGGCATAACATGGGCAGCAATTATAATCAAGTGAGGTTGATTTTCAAGATATCTCAACACCTCCCTCAATGAACAAATGAGAAGACAATGGACAATTGGGAAATCAACATATTGCCACAGCAAAGATACTACTTTAATTCAGCATATTTCTCTGAAAGATTTCCTCTCGAGTATCAAGAACTTCCAACTTATGTAGCTGAAACAGGCAGGGGCCACGTCTTGGATTTCAAAACATCTTGAGAAAGCAAGACGTTTTGAAAAACCAAGACAGTTTACATATAGAAACAAGTAGGGGTGAACTCTCACAGTCTGCCACTACTTTAATATTGAGGATGGAACCTAACAAAATATATCATTAGCATGGGTGTAAGTAGCTCTTCAAAGTTTCTATGAAGAAAATGCTACTGTGTATAGTATGTTCATAATATTTCATTAAAACTACTTTAAAATAAAGAGACAATCTTATTTTGCCTATAACATTGTGCTGTTTGTATTCTGGAATTAGTCATTTTTACTGGTAAACCACCATGGTCTATTTAATCAAGTATTTTTCTTAGAATCAAAATCCTGGACATAGTTAATGAGAAATAACCAACAATATGAACAAATCATGATGTGTGGCATCATATAAGCCATTACTCCAATATACACACAGGCAGATGGGTTGTTGTTTTAGCAGTCTACACGAGGATGGCCACTGGAGGTGGGTGTGGGTGTGGGTGTGGGTGCAGAGTGGGATTTCTCTGTGTGGTATATCCACCACACAGTATATGTGTATGTGCATATACACACATATATATATATATATGCACACAGATATATAGATATATGCATAATTATATACACTCATATATGTGGACATATGTGCATATATACTCATGTATATGATTGTGCATACACGTATATATACACATATGTACATGTGTATATATGCATATATCCATATATGAGCATATATATGTGTAGATGTGCATTTATATGTGTGTATATGCGCATATATATGCATAGATATAAAACGGTAATCTTTCTAACCATATATATGCATAATTATATACACATACACGCATATGTGAATGTATGTGCCTATATATGCATATATCCATATATATAATGTTCAGATACTTTTATATACACATATATATGTTTAACCGTCGGGCTATTCCACCCCCGCTTAAGGCGAGCCTAACGTGTTAATATAAATAATTGTTTCCATGTGAATGTCTTGTGCCTCCTGCCGCCGGTTGTCTGTCATCCTGCCAGCCTGACCCTTGACTAGCAATGTCCGAGGTGGAGAGTTTGACTCCTGACAGACCATGGGCAGAAGGCCCTTAATTAAATAAGATTATAGAACAATCCAAATAGCAATCTGAAGTTGACCATAGCGGTTAATAATATAAGTCTGGAGGACAGTAAAGAATGCAAGGAACGTTCATGTCACTTCTTAGGAGCTCACCATTTTATTCTTACCTCTTACTAACAGAATGAATTTAGCAATATAACTTATGTTATGATTTAAATATAGTTCAACAGTGGAATGTATGTTATAAGCCAAATCCCCTCCCATGTAATTAAGTTAAATAAGTTTGGAATTTCCATAATAAAGGCCTAAATTTCGGCTAATACATCGGAGCGTGCAAAAACACGTCCGATGGGTCCGGCTCCGAAGGCCCGACCTTCTATCGTTGCTAGGATAGTCACAATCGACGTATCCAAGCAACGCTTTACAGCAGGGAACCCTGCCTCGCAAAATGCGTGCCCGCGCAAAATGCGCGCCCGCGCAAAATGTGCGCCGCGCAAAATGCGAGCCCGTGCAAAATGCGGTCGAGCAGTCTCGCCCACTTCATATGCGTATATATATGCATATATATGTATATACACGTGTGTATATGTGTATATATGCGCTTAGATCCACATATATGCATATATGTGACACAATACTTATGACTAAATCATGATATACACATATATATACACATACATATACATCTATGTACACATATAAGCAGTTTATTATACAACACCTTGCTAGATGGATTGCATATAATTATTATTCATGTAGATTAAACATTATATACATAAGATGGTCAGTGCAACAGACAATTTGTTTAAACAATAAATTAATTTTGTACATCATTTCTGGTTATTATATAAATAGCACACTCCTCCCAGGCCTATACCCCCTCTTAACAAACTCACTTCCACAAAACACCCTTTCACTCTGTTGCCCACAAGTTGGGGATGGGGGGTGGGGGGGGTGGCACCCGGTATGTGCTGGTACTGGTAGTACCCCTATCCTCAAACTTAAAACAAGGGTTGGCAGCAGTCATGCCTCAATGACCATGACCCACATCCACCCTAAGTTTTTCAGTTAGACAGTTGTGTTGGGGTAACCCTGACAGCCAGAGCTGATACCTCCTACCCTCCCCCCCCCACACACACACAAAGTTAGACAATAGTCACACAGCAACACTGGTCTGCAACCCACACCCCCACCAGCCCACCTCTAGCTACACCATGCTGGTCAGTCATGAATCAATGATGATGTGGTGATATTTATTTAAATTTTATTGAATTTATTTTCAAATTTATTCATTTATTATCCTTACTATTGAATTTTGTTCATATTATTCCTAGCCATATTGATTGCTCGTTATTCACATGCTTTCAGGACCTGCCAGCATTCTGGCACCAGTTGGACCATTTTAGGTTGCACTTCCTCTGTAGCTCAGATGGCAGAGTGTTGGTCTTAACATCAGAGGGTAACTGGTTCGAATCTTGGAACTGGAATACTGTTTTTTTTTAAAGAGTTTTTTTTTAAAAGAATGTCCTACTACTTTTTTGCCCTGGCTCGACTTTGGCCCAGCTCGACTTTGCCCTGGCTCGACTTTGCCCTGGCTCGGCTTTGCCCGCTCGACTTTACCCCAGGTTCACTTTACCCTGGCTTGACATTACCCCAGCTCGGCTTTGCCACGGCTCAACATTCCAGCGGCTCAACATTACCCCAGCTCAACATTACCCTGACCCAACTTTACCCGACCTGACTTAACCCGACCCGACTTTACCTGACCCGACTTTACCTGGGTCAACTTTACCCGGCTCGACTTTACTCGCCACGACTTTAGCAGGCTCGACGTTAACCGGCTCGACGTAACTCGCCTCAAAGTTACCCGCCTCATCGTTACCCACCTCGACATTACACGCCTCGAGTTTACCCGACCCGACTTTACCCGACCCAACTTTACCGGGGTCGACTTTCCTCGGCTCGACTTCACCGGACTTGACTTCACCCCATCCAACTTTACCCGACCCGACTTCACCCGACCTGACTTTACCCGACCCAAGTTTACCAGACCCAACTTTACCCGACCCGACTTTACCCGACCCTACTATACCCGACCCGACTTTATCCTGCTCGACTTTAGCCGGCTCGACTTTTCCCGGCACGACTTTAAGCGACCCGACCTCACCCGACCGTAAAGTCTAGTGTGGTAAAGTGGAGTCGGGTAAAGTGGAGTCGGGTAAATTTGAGTCGGGTAAAATGAGTCGGCTAAAGTCGAGTCGGGTAAAGTCGAGTGGGGTAAAGTCGGTCGAGTTGGGTAAATTCGGTCGAGTCGGCTAAGGTGGAGTCGGCTAGGGTGGAGTCGGCTAGGGTGGTGTTGGCTAGAGTCGAGTCGGCTAAAGTTGAGTCAGCTATGGTCGAGTCGGCTATAGTCGAGTCTGCTATGGACGAGTCAGCTAAGGTCGAGTTTGCTAAGGTCGAGTCAGCTAAGGTCGAGTCAGCTAAGGTTGAGTCTGCTATGATCTAGTCGGCTAAGGTCGAGTTGGCTAAGGTCGGGTCGGCTAGGGTCGGGTCGGCTAAAGTCGGGCTGGCTAAAGTCGAGCCGGGGAAATGTCGAGCCATGGTAACGTCGAGCCGGGATCGAATCGGCTAAGGTCGAGTCGGCTAAAGTCGGGCCGGCTAAAGTTGGGCCAGCTAAAGTCGGACCGGCTAAAGTCGGGCCGCGGTAATGTCGAGCCAGAGTAATGTTGAACCGGGGTGATGTTGAGCCGGGGCAAAGCCGAGCCAGGACATATCTACATGTATATGTGTATATATGCGCATATATACACATATATATGCGTATATAGCCTCGTATACAGCTTCTGTATGCAGGTGTAGGGCGAAGGGGCTCCGGCAACCGATTCTATTTTGGGCCTACATAGTGGTTCGCGGGTTCGACGCTAGGTGCACCTGCAGCGCCAGTGTCGCAGCACCGGGGTGCGCGCATTGACATTCTTGGCCTTGGTATGGCACTGCGCTGCCAACATCCAAGAGCGACACACCTCCTATTTTTTTGGTATGTGTATATATACATATCTACAGGTATATATGTGTATATATGCATATATATGCACATATATCCGCATATATGTGTGTATATCACTATATGTTTATAAGTATGCCTATATATGCATATATATATGTGTATATGCATATATATATATATATATATATACACATCTATATGCCTGTCTGTATATGCACATACACATTTACTGTATGGTGAATATACCACACAGAGAGAAATCCCACTTTGCACCCACACCCACATCCACACACACCCACCCACACCCACACCCAGCTCCAGTGGTCATCCTTGTGTAGACTGCTAAAACAACAACCCATCTGCTTGTGTACATTAGAGTAATGGCTTATATGATGCTATACATCATGATTTGTCCATATTGTTGGTTATTTCTCCTTAACTATGTCCAGGATATTGATTCTAAGAAAAATACTTGTTTAAATAGACTATGGTGTTTCACCAGTAAAAATGGCTAATTCCAAAATACAAGCATCACAATGTTTTAGGCCAAATAAGATTATCTCATTATTTTAATGTAGTTTTAATTGAATATTATGAAGATATTATACACAGGAGCATTTTCTTCATAGAAACTTTGAAGAGCTAATTATAGCCATTTTAATGATGTATTTTGTTAGGTTCCATCCTCAATATTAAAGTAGTGGCAGACTCTGACAGGTCACCCCTATTTGTTTCTATATGTAAACCGTCTTGCTTTTTCAAAACGTCTTGCTTTTTCAAGACGTTTTGAAAACCAAGTCGTGGCCCCTACCTTTGAAAAGAGTACCAATCATAGCACAAGTTGAAAAAAATAATTGAAGAAATATGTTACATCAGGGATAGAAACTGAAGGCAACATTTGTGTTCCAAGTGCCCTTTACCAAGTTAGGACAACGACATGCTTCAGCAATATTAGGCTCCCATGCTCCTGCGGTAAGGTTCTCGAACCGGGTGCTGTGAAAGTACAACGTCTGAACACTTTGACTTCTGGATACTGAATGGTTTATTCACGCCCAGGGCTCGTTGAACCGCCGGCTAAACTTTCCATGACGTGATCTCATTTACATACTCCTTTGTCTCACTCACCGCCTAGAACCTCATGCATCTCATTAGCATATATTACCCACATGTCTGGACGTCTATTACGCATATATCAGAGGTGCTAGTAGTCCATGTGCCAAACCTCAAAATTTTAGGACTCATTACCAATTTGGTGAACAGATCCTACTATGATTTTTGGTTAGCCTGATATCTGAAGTGTCCAAAATCAGTTGATGGACTTCCGGGTCACTTTGCCAAATGCCCTTTTGGTGGCCATCTTTAAAGATGGCCACCGTTATTTCATGTAAATGGAGAGAATCAAGAAAACTTGCATAACTTCTCACCAGAATAACCTATCAACATGCAAAATGGCTTAAAATGTTCATAATAACATTCTGCATCTGGCAGTGTATGAATTGTTATATTTGGTTATTATTATCTGTTCAAAAATTAAAGATTTCTAAAAGAAAGTCACATGTTTCACGTTTTTTTCACGATCTATGTTAATAAGTTGTCCGGCAATTCATGCCAGGATTCATTTTGGTCAAATTATATGGTGGATCATATAGAGGGGTTTATTAGACATCCACAACAAGTGTTATATTGATAGATTTCAACTTTATTTGATTCCATAGGCACATTTTTAACATTGTACTAAAAATAACCTTTTTTACCAGTTTGGGGTAGGGGTAAAAACTATTTGCAGGAAACCCAGTACCTGGCCCTAACAGTTACATTTTATAACAATGTCATTCATTACTATTTGTACTTTACTTTGTTCTCATTCATTACTACTCCTGAAGTTGAGCTTGAGGGGAGCACCCCCTTTTTTCTGTTATAGGTAGGCCTACTAGCAACTGTCATAAGCTATGAAAGAAACTAAGTAAACTCAACCATACCAGTACTAAACCAAACATGAAATCTGACAATGATTTTTTATGTCATTCCAGGTTAATGAAGTGCCAATCCTAAAAAATTAACCAACTTAAAAATTGAGTAGGCCTACTGGTACGAGCCATGAATGAAATGCCATTCCCCTACTGGTTCATGATTAAGTGGCTTGAGTAGCTTCAAGGGATCAAAGACACAATTACCTCCCTGACAGGCCCTTAGAAATCGAGCTCAACTTTGGTCGATCAGAGATTAGTAATGTAAGTTTCAGTTGATCTAATTACCTACCACAACACACATTGGTGGTGCCACCCCACTGAACAGTCAATTCAAAGTGAAAGTGAAAGTAGCACATGGATGGCTATCATATGTTTTGTATCATTTCCGTCATGGCTTGGCTATAGTGTTGGGCATTGTCAAAATATCAGGACACTGTAAAACTGTAAGTATTCTGAAGCAGTCTTGACCATTCTAAAAAAAATGTATATTAAGTATAACGCCTGTTGCATGTTGCTCTACCTAGTTGGGGAAATGGTGTACATAATGTACATGGATGTTAAAAGTTGTGCATTGTCACTACATGGTTTGCTGGTAGCTGCACAGTTAGTTCTAAATGGGCCTTCATTGATTATGTCCTGTATGTAGCAGATGCTTCAGGCATGTCATTATTGAATGATAATATCACAATGTGGCTGAAGGTGGGTGGGAGGGGGGGTGGGAGGGGTGGTTAGTCGGATGGAAGATTGTGATTTATGGTTGGCTGTGAATCTGAAATAGTGACAATCCATGTTGGCCTACCACAAGGCGTTAAAAAATACCTCTGTTTCCGATTCCCGACCGGCCTTCAATTTCAAATGCAAGTCTCAACATTTTTATTGAAAAAATAAAAATAATATTAACATGTTTCCGATTTGCGACCGACCTTCAAATTGAACCGCGACCTGCAGAATTTTTATTTTGACAGGAGTTCCTTGAAGATACAAAAATGCATGGTTCATATATCATTATCGTTATTATTTTGTTATGTTGTGTTAATAAGTGTGGCCCTTCACAGACTGCTCACCCAAAATAACCTATATTGTGCACTAAACGGCCTGAAACTTCATTTGTTTTGTGTGTCGCAACACAAAACAAAATAAAATAAAAACTTTTGCCGACCTTCAATTATTTTTCATGTCGGCAAAAGAAAAGAATTTTTTTTAAAACTTTTGCCAACCTACCGACGTTCAACTTTTTTCTGCTGTAACCAGAAACCGAGGTATTTTTTAGGCCCAAATAATAATGCACCATTGTAAGCATCGCGTTATTTTCATGAACATGTCATATCATTCCAGATCGAATTTCCGACAAAGCCAATTTCCCGTCACACAGAAGCCTCCGCTGCCACATGCCACGCAACCCCGGGACGGGAGGCGCGTCACATCAGAAGGACGGCATCCAGGCACAACGGCAAAAACAACATTGCCCCGCCACCATCAGACAACAACCCCCGCCGCCAACGCGACACCTGAAGCCCGCGCGACGAACACACTGGCCGCCGCAGCCACTAATGCCTCAACCCACGCGCCGTGCCGGACACAACAAAGCGAATTTACACCTTCAACACTTCCACTGCTCCGCACCCGCCCCGCCTCGCCGACACACAGACTCGACACCCCCGCGGAGAGACAACACCCGCCGACCAACATAAGGCCGCCGAGCACCGCATGCAGAATGCCACCCCCACCCCCAGACGCGAAGGGGAAGTGGGGGGAGGTGGGGGTGGCGTGAGTACGCCCCACCCAGCCAACCCCCGCCACACCCACACGCAACCGAGAGCCCCACAACAAACTAGCAGACGCCCTGCTCCTCGCAGACTCACGGCCGGGAACAGCGGATGACGTGGACGATGCCACCAACGACCCGGCCCTGCAAGCCGCGCCACCATACGACCCGCCGCACACTCCGCTCACATACCGCCACACCCTCCTGTGCATATGGCCGTCAGCCTTCCTGGACGCTTGGGCCAACAAGCACTACATGGCCATCTACCAGTAGGTCAAGAAGATGGGCCTCCCCAACCACGTGGCAGCGCGGATACCCGTCCCATCCGCACTAAACATCCCACGTTGGCGCGCCCTCCTCACTGATTACCACGACCAACACCTCGTCGACTTCCTCGAGTTCGGCTGGCCGGCCGACTACACGGCTGACCAAACCCCGGTGCCGTCCACCGACAACCACGCGGAAGATCCTGACCACTTGCAGTGGATCAGGAAATACGTCAAGAAAGAGATTAAGCATGGCGCGCTCCTCGGCCCGTTTGCCACGCCCCGCTTCACGCCTTGGGCACAGACAAGCCCCATGATGACCCACCCCAAGAAGGACACGGACGAAAGGCGGGTCATCATGGACCTCACTTTCCCAAAAGGAGTGAGCGTGAACGCCGGCATTCGGAAGGGATACTTCCAAGGGAGGCCCACCACCTATACCCTGCCGGGCATCATGGACATGGCTGCCGAAGTTACAGCCCTCTGCCAAGGCTGCTACATATGGTCCGCAGACCTGGCCAGGGCATACCGACAACTCAGGGCATGCCCCCTATCAGTCCAACTGATGGGCATCACTATCGACAAGGAGGTATACTTTGACGTGGCACCGGCGTTCGGCTGCTGCGCATCATCGATGGCCTGTGCTCGAATGACAAACGCCATTGTCTACCTCCTTCGACGCCACGGACACTTCGCCCTGTGCTACCTCGACGACTTTGTCGGGGTAGCCGGCACAAAACAGGCAGCCGTAGAAGCTTACACGGACATCATCATTATTGTCAAGGACCTCGGACTCGAGCTCTCGCCAGCCAAGTGCAACCCGCCCACCCACAGGCTCGAGTGGCTCGGGTACGAGGTCTGCACGACACAGATGACGGTCACCATCCCAAAGGAGAAGCTCACCGAGATAGTCGGCGAATGCGCTGAGGTCCAGCCAGGCACCAAGATCTCCAGGAAGCACCTACAAAGGATTGTAGGGAGACTGCAATATGTCTCACGGTGCGTGGCCCACGTGAGGCGCTTCATGAACCGGATCCTGGCGGCCCTCCGCGCCGCCCCGCACACCGGAAAACACAAAGTCACCCAAGAGCTCCTCAGGGACTTGGCCTGGTTCACCAACTATGCGGAGTCAGCCAACGGCATCGTCCTACTACAACCGGCACCGGCCATCCAATGGATGATCGAGTGCGACTCCTCCCTACTTGGGGGCGGGGCGTATTCAAATACAGGATACTACACAGAAGAATACCCCATCGAGTACCTGGCCGCAGGACATGATATAAACCGTCTGGAAGCCCTCAACCTCGTCCTCGCCCTACAGACACTCTCCCCCGATGATCCAAAAGGACACATCATCACGGTGAACACGGACAACCAGGCGTCACAAGCAGTCCTTTCATCCGGCGCTGGAAAGGACCCTGTACTCTGCGCATGCGCACGTGAAATATGGAGGTTCGCCGCAATAAACGCCTGCGAGATCCAGATCATCCATAAACCAGGGAAGGACATCACCCTCACCCGACACCGGGGTCCATTCGACCGAACCGCCGAAAAGAAGGCGGAAGAAATGTGCTGCGACCTCGGCATATACCGCGTCCGCGTACGACGACACACCAACGATGTCGTGGAAAACGCAGTGTAGCCTGGGAAGATCGACTAACTTGCATCTCTCTTCCCAGGTACCCCAGGACCACAACACAGGAAGGTCATGGCCCTCTTCACGGCTGGACTCGCCACAGGGACGTGGAAAAACAAGGGGTGCCAGGTCGAATGGTACCTCCGACACGCCTCACAACACCACTACGACCCTCGACGGATCGGGCAGGCCGACGTGATGTCCTTGATCGCCTCACTGAGCGACGACCTAAGGTCCCCCTCCGCAGTACTCAACTACGTCAGCGGAGCAAGAACCTGGGTCCGCCTCGTCGGGGGATCCACAACATCCTTCGACTCCTACCCAGTCTCGGTCGTGAAGAAGGGCGTGACCCGACTCTCACACCACACCCCACGACAGGCCCCCGCCTTGACCATCAGACACCTCAACGACGCCCTCGAATACCTCCGCTCGCAGGACCAACAGCCAAGGTCCTCACGGCCGCACTCCTCATAGGATACTTCACCCTACTCCGCCAAGGGAACCTCCTGGTCACCGGCAGGACACATGACCCAGGACACACGATCACCGGAAGGGACATCACCGACGATGGAAACGCCCTCAACGTACACGTCCGCTCGACGAAGACGACCAAGACATCGAAGGACGTCTTCACCATCAGCATCCGAGCTATACCGGACTCCAGAAGATGCCCAGTCCGCGCCTGGCGGGACTACAAGAAGATCACCCGCACCACGCCCGAGGCCCCAGCCTTCCTGCTTCCCGGGGGATCACCCCTGATGGTGACCACCCTGACGACTGCACTAAGGGCCACCCTGGCAGCCTACAAGCACGCCGACTCCGAATCGTTCACACTCCATAGCCTCAGGCGAGGAGGCACCCAAGCCGGAGCCCTCGCCGGAGCCCCCATCGACGACGTCCGCGACCTCGGCAACTGGCCTTCCGCCGCCATACACACATACGTCCCCCGGATGACGTACGCCGCCGCAAACCACGCTCTCTCCCACCACTTGGTTGAGAGAGCCTGATTTCCTATGTTTGATGTACAGTTATTGTTTCTTATCTTATTATTAAATTACTTCCCTCATCTCCTGTAACCCCCGCCTCTAACTCACTTGAATTATACGCATGACTACTTTAATAAGCACTTGATTGATTACACCATTATATTACCACTGTAACCTTGATTGATGACTACTTTAATAAGCACTTGATTGATTACACCATTATATTACCACTGTAACCTTGCTTGATGACTTTGAATACCTATGTAACATACAAACTGTAAGTAGATCGCCTCTGAGGCACTAACGTTGGCCTTAGGGCCATTTATTGAATAAAACCAACCCATGTAGTCCCGTTGTCGTGTCGTGAATTGTACATGTTGTTTGGCAACATGGGTAATTTGCACATGAACGGGGGACTACGGGGACGGTGGGGCCACCTGGATTCGAACTCGAAACCCACGAAACCCCTGCCGGGCCCCCGAGACCCACTCTCATCTCGCGCGATCTCACCCTCCCCTCATGAGATCTCGCCGCTCCAGGTAGATATAAACCCACCCAGACACCTCACAGCCACATCGACTCCAGACGCCGGACCGACGACAACAACCAGCTTTCTCGGCCGCCCACCCATCCCTACAAAAAAAAAAGACACCTAGTAATATGTTTTTATGTGTGTATATATGAATTGTATATGTATCAACATGAATTGGTGTAAATTAAATGTGTATATATGAATTGTATCTCAATGAACTGTTGTAAAATAAAAATTAATTGTATATGAGATTTTGGTCTCTGAGCGTATTTCTTAGTTAACTAGTACACCTATGCACAAGGGAAGCCAGATTATGTACTAAGCCAATATGCTTGCTTAACATTGTATTATTTATTTAGTCATTATTATAATAGGCCTTTGCCCATATGGCATTATATGAAAACAGTTTGTACTCCCCATTCCCCCAGTAAAATAACTGACATGTAAAGTTTGTGAATCTCAATTAGAGTAATGGTCCCCCCCGCCCCCCAGTAAACTAACTGACATGTACATTTTGTCATTCTTAACTACAGTAATCTTCTGATGCAAATATATAAAATATTAATACAGTTCGCGCAAAACATATTTAAAGCAGACATGTAAATTGTTAGTGTTAAGTGGGCCCTTAAAAATAATATCCCACCAAACACAAATTTATAACTGACAATAAGTAATAATATCCCCCAAAGTATTTCTTAGTAAACTATAGCAATGGGGGACATTTGGCGTAGTTACTTTAGCGAACACTTGGTGGCGTGTCGGTACTAGTGGGCTTAAATGGCCATTGGCAATGCATTGAAATAGAAATTCCGAACCCAAATCTTGTTGAATATATTTTCTGAATGGATATTCAAAATACATTTAAATTCAGAACCCCAATCAGTTTAATGTGTATCATCTGTTTGTGGAATATGTTTTTTATGAGTTCCAAACGTTTTGTATCTAAGGGGATGGATATTCACAATTAATGTGTATCATCTGTTTGGTGTATTTTTTATAAGAGAAAATGCACACAAAGGAGTAGTGCCCAAAACACTTATTTCTATTAAAAATAAGTTCAGTAACAATATATATACAAAATTATGAAATATATACAGTTAAAATACAAATGTAGTAATATTATATATATACAAAATTCTTAAATATATAGTTAAAATACAAATATACAAATATTATATATATACAAATTTCGTAAATATATACAGTTAAAATATAACTATACAAATTTTATATATATACAAAATTATTAAATATATACAGTTAAAATACAAATATACAAATTTGACAATTCATGGGGGAAACACCACACTTGTGCCCCTTACTTCCGCTCGCCGACCGCATAAAGTCAAGCAGGGATGCTTGTTTGAAGGCCTTTCTGATGGTTGTTGGAGGAGATGTGACACAAACCTCAGTTGGGCTCATAGCCAAGGAGGACGATGGTTGACTACAACCAAGTAGCACGCCATCCTCATTCTCAATGGCTATGGGTACAACAGCCATTTCCCAAGTGCTGTCAGACTCCACCAAGGGCGCAGATACAGTTGGCTGGGGGGGGGGGAATTGCAGCTGCGCGATCGGTACAGCTTGACGTGCACGGAATTGTGGGAGATACCTGGACAGGTCGGTGGGGAATCTCAACACAGACCTCAACAGGAGCACTCACAGGGGCCTTCACGATCCGAATGTCAGCCGCCATGATGGCGAGGAAGTACTCCTTACGTAGGGCATTCAGGTTGACAATTGGACCAGGAAGACCCACCATGACTGCCCCTAATTTAGCAAGGGCTTCCGGTAGGACCCTTCCCACATTGAAGCCTGTGGTACGTCCCCGAAGAAAGACTTCTGAAAACAAAAAATTACAAGGTGAGTAAAGGCTCAGAAGAACATCATATATATTTTGTCTGAAGGTAGTGCTACAAAGTGAACTACTGTAATTAAAAAAGAACAAGTTTTCCGGAACTTACTGTTATTGTGCAAGATAGTGTTTTTTAGATTTGATCAGGATAGGTTTGCCTATGCTTGCCTATGCTTGCCTCTGCTTGCGGGATTTGAGGCAGAGTATTTTTTTAGACTGGATCAGGATTTAACTAACCGAAATTGCA
This sequence comes from Branchipolynoe longqiensis, assembly GCA_030323885.1. NCBI lineage: Eukaryota > Metazoa > Annelida > Polychaeta > Phyllodocida > Polynoidae > Branchipolynoe > Branchipolynoe longqiensis. Next base: position 10,582 of record JASIRB010003708.1, on the reverse strand, counting down.
ATGTACCATATTTCTTTAAGATTGCCCAATAATAATATAAATAAAGTGCAATGTACAATTTTTAGCGGGTATTAACAAAACTATATTGCAATGTACAATATTGGGAATGGATTTCATAAAGGTGATATCGATATGGGACAGGGATTCAAAATCCTAAAGGTTATCAAGTTTTAGATCGTACCCAGAGCATCCTGCAGTTTGGTCAGATATGTGATGCGCATCAGATCCTTGGCGCTCATGAGTGGAGCGGGAGCAGAAGCAGGGGCAGCAGCAGAGGCAGCAGCAGAGGCAGCAGCAAGGGCAGTGGAAGAGGAGGATGTCATGATGGGCATGGTGCCATCCCGCTCTGGTTTCCCTACAAAGGGTCCGATTTCAGAAAGTGCATGGATATATAGATTACTTAGATTGAGATATTTTGAGTGCAAATCTAGACTAAATTGACTCAGTATTGCCTTCTATGCAGAAACATGTTTTGCTAGTGAGAAAAACAAAGAAGTGGCATTCGGCTAAAACTTACCATCGTTGCAAAGGAACCAGTCCCTGAAGATTGACCAGTTTTGGTTTTAAAAAAGTCAGGGGCAGTGCCGGAGCAGATGTCCACGTTGCACCGCGTTGACTTCATAAAGAGCAACATGTCCACCTCACCGTCTGTGCTGAGGTAGCGCAGCAAGCGTGCCTGGATCAAAGTAAACCCCACAAATCAAACCCCACAAATCAATGACAAATAAAGTTTGTTGTTTTAGCAAGGTAAATGGCAATTCTAAACGAAGCTAGATAAAAACGATGACAAAAAGTTCAATAAATTGACATATAAAACAATGCTGAAAGAATACCATCATTACATATTTAGGTCCACAGTAGGGCGATATAAGAGACACAAGGAATATTATGGAATAATAAGGTAAATGCGAATTATAAACGATGACAAAAAGTTCAATAAATTGACATATAAAACAATGCTGAAAGGATATCATCATTACGTATCTGGGTCCACATTAGGTAGATATATTATGGTACACTAATATACCTCCTTGCACAGACGGTGGTAAGATGTATTAACCGCGGCAACACGCTCCTCGCGGGTCATCTGGTCAGGATTCAACTGAGCGAGTTGCCGGGCATCCTCTTGATATACTTCGTGCTCAGTGCGCAGAAGCGATCTCCACCCCTCCAACCAAGCAGTCTGCTTTTCAGCGAAGCTGCCTGGGGCTGAAGAGTTAAGAATTAAATTCAATTAATTATTGTTTGTAGTTGTATTATGTACGAGCAACATTTAAGGTCGTTACGGTAGGGATCCCGACTTGTGAAAGCGATGATACTAAAACGATATTCAAGTGTGTACCAACACAGGCATACAAAGTCCTTATTTTAAATCACTAAAAAAGAAACACTTTTTTGTGCTTTAACAATACGTATGTAATATGTTCTATATAATAACAGTGAAATGTGGGTCCGTTAACTTGAAAAACACTAGTGACAAAATACACAAGTTTGGGTGGAGCGCTTGTAGAGGTCAAAACCCGTTGTGCGCTTCAACTGCTGCACGGACAGCCAAACCTTCTGACGAAGGCTTTCTAGGTCCGTAACAGCAGACGCGGAAGCGGCCGGAAAGGCCCGCTCCTGGGCATTCCGTCACATGTTGCTGATACGCACCTAGAGGGAAAAATGCGAAATGCGAAAATCGGCAAAATATGTTTAAGACATGTATTTGGTTCAAAGTACTGTCAGGGCCCATGTAAAAATGTTATGTATTCAATCTCCATTTGATTTAAAAGCATTTTCTCTGGTTCTTTTCTAAAAAATATTCCAGATCTCACAGTAAAGCTAAGATCTATCTGTAAAACTAAGAGTTGAGAATGTGAAGGTCACTTGGTGGTGGTCGGTGGTTAGCAGTCTATCTGTTTGTTCAGGTGTGTATGATGTGAACCATTTGGTATCACGCTCCAAGCGTACTTCTCGATGGCTTTAAACAATTGACCTATTGACCCTAATCACCATAACCACACACGCTCCTACCCAAGCCACTATAGTAAAATTGCACAAGAGGGGATGGGGGGGAGATGACTAATTTATCCGAACCTTGACTGTGCGCAATGACATATTGGCGGCCTCCGCAGCGTGCAGCAACTCCGGCTCGAACGGCTTGGACGTACTGACCAAGCGTTCGTCGAAAAAGCGCTGCAGAATAGCCCGCTGCTCGGCTGTGGTGGAAACCACAGTCTGCAAAACAAAACCAGACCAAACCTAAATAAACGATTGTAAATCTACATATATAAATCGACATATTTAAATCGACGGAAAAAGATTCGGAATTAATAAACAGGTAAAGAAATTTTACAAGCCCTAAACCATAACAGAAACCCGAAATAGAAGGATATAAGTCAAATACTCACATGCTTGGTGTCGAGAACACTTCGCGAAGACATTCTTGACCGTTGGGGAGAGAAGGTGTGCGGGTGATAGGTAGATAGAAGAGAGTGAGCAGGTGTGAGTGTGAGTGTGGTGTGAGAGCGGTGTGGTGTGGCGTGGTCAAACACTGTCAATCGGTGAGACACCTAGTGGTAAGGATATGAAGTGTCATTCGCGCAGGTGATCCCATGGGCGTGAAGATTCGCAACTAGAAAAGAAGATGACCGTCTGACCTCTGTCTGTCCGGTGCTGCCACCTGGAGATATTAGGTTAGAACCCTGAAGATTAATGATGGCACCACCTAGTGCCTATGGAGGGAACCAATAAATACATCCGAACCAAAACAAAGCTTAACAAACCTTAATAAAACATGGGAGGAAAACCATGGCTATTTTTTCAGCCATAATAACGTTCAGTAGAAGAGAAGTCTATTCGTAGATTTCCAGGACAAACAACATCAGGATTTTGTTGCGTCCAATATAAATCGTGTATTATGACAACTACACCAATGCGTAGTTTATCATCGGAAACATAACTTAATGTAACGTAACTTAACGTAAGTGGAGAATCATATAAATAAATGAATAAATAAATATATTGCAGTAAATACAGAGTTCATCATCTTCTCAAAAATATCCAGCATTGGACGAACTATGTAGGTTCAGCCATCCTGTCCCGTCACGAGAGAGGCTTATGTAGACTCAGTCTTTTCGTATTTCAAACGTTGGACGAAATATGTAGGCTCAGCCACCCTCCCAGCGCCAACTTTGGGTATTCTGTGGCTATTGCAGGCTTAGTCTACATAAAGACCAACATGGTGTGTCAGGCCCCCTTCTGCTAAGAACAACAGATATTTATGGAAAACGGGCACAGGTTGCCCTTTGGTAGTGAGCCACATAAAAATAGTGACATACCTCGGAGTCAGTCGTTCTGACAAAAAGGCATCGAGTCACTTGTTGACCATTTATACGTAGAGTCAGAAAGCCGTATGACTGCGGGTTGGGTGGTGCGATGATAAAAGTGCAGCAGGTACAATACAATTGATAGGTAAATGAACAAAGGGCTAACTACACAAGGTAAAGCTAACTAAACAATGGAAATGATATAATGTCAGTGTTCAGGGGGAGGAAGCCCCGAAGAGCCCTCCACCAAATCGGAGGAGAGGACTCGAGGGGCGGCCGTGGGGGCGAGGCGGGGGAGGTAAGCGTGTACCACCCCCAAGGTCCATGTGCCCTGGGCCATGATATCTGCGCGAGGGATGCAGAGGGTCAGCGGCGGGGGCGTGGCGATGGGCTCGCGCGGCGGAGGCCAACGCCAGCTCCTGGACAATGTCGCCGAGGCGTTCCAGGGCCAACGGCACCACTACCGGGGCAGTGGGGCGATGGGGAGGGCCCGGGTGATCGCCTCCATAAGTCCGGTGAGGCGCTCACGGCGACAGCTGTCGAGTCCATCCTGACATCGACCGAGGTGGCCCAGTTGGTGGCCTCGGACTGGAGGCTGGAGGCGGAGGAGGCGGCTGGGCCCGATCGGCAGGTTCCGCGGCGGCGGCCTCGTCCTCGGGGAAGTGACGGCATGGCGGGTTGGCGTAGACCGGCGACTCGGTGGAGCAGAGACTGTCGGGCCGGGCGAGGATGGTGAGTGCGTGTGGAGGAATAGCCAAAAAGAAAAGTGTAGGTGAGCGCTACTGGAGGCGGCTGGAGGCAGAGTGGCTGGATGCAGCAGCAGGCCCGGGTTATAAGGGCCGGGAGAGGGGGGTCTTCATAACCTCAACGGTCAGAAGCGAGGGACACAGGAGGAGAAAGGGGGGGGCACTCCTCCTTCACCGCGAATCAAGCGCAATGCAAGCATTACGACCAAAGCATACAACATTACCATTTTGAGATTGGGTTTTTTAGGGTTATCTCGTTGATTTTTACTAAACTGAATATTCCCTGAATTGTACCGGCTTATTTCTCAATGTTCCCTCCGACAGTCCCGCCTTGAAATATATGCTTAGCCTATTCACAAATGCGATATCATAAGCTGCAAGTTGATAAAGGCAAACAAGTAAATTAGCAACGAGCAAGCTTTATAAAAATAGTTAAAAAAATATATCACATGTATGAGAAACATTTACTTCGCTTTCCGTTTTTCCTGACACAATTTGTCTGCTACTAATTTTGATTTCGGATAAAAAAAAAACCTACTAAGGGCATCTGCTAATAGCAAGTCCTTCCCAGGCTTGTGAATTACATGTACCTCACAGGTGTTAAAGGCTGCAAATCGCCAGATTTCTCGGGCACAGGCACAAGAGACCAGGTCTTTCCCAGCACCAGAAAACAACACCTGTTGGGAAGCTGCATTATCAGTGTTGATAATAATTCAGAAATCCTGGGGATTACTGGGATAGATTTTGTAATGCCACTACCAAATTTATAGCTTCAAGCTGAGCAATATGAAAAGAATTTTTCAAGAAATCATTGGAATACAACTCAGAATAATAATGTGTCCCACTGAATGCCCCCCCCCGCCCCCGTGCCAACAATGAAGAGTTGCATTCAATGACCCACTTCTTCTTGGGGAATTGCCTCAACAAAATTAACCCATTACTCCCTCCTGCAAAACGAAAGAACCAAGCTATGTCCTTCACTAATTCTTCACTAACCATAATCTGACATCTGAGGGAGGAGGGTGGCAGTCTGCGTCCGGCGTGAGGCGACGGTTAGGGGTGTCCAGTGACGCGTGTGTTGAGCTGCTCCAGCTTGTTTTGGCGGGAATGTCAGCGTCGGTCTGGGCCGGTCGGGCCGTTACGCCACGTGGTGCGGTTTTGGCGGGAGCAGAGTCGCTGTGCGCGTCAGTGGGTGCGGGTTCGGCCTCAGTGCCGTATACGGATGGGGTTGGGTCCCAGGGCGGGAGTGCCGGGACGAACCTGCGTGTGGAGGAGACGAGGCGCAGCACGGGTGGGGTCGGCTGCAGCGTATCATGTGCGTCGTCTGAGGTGGCGTTTTCTCCGGCCTCACCAGGGCCACTATCTAAAAATCCGTTCTGGCTGATTCTTCCGTGTCGAGTGCTGCGGCCTTGCGCTCAGTCTGTCGCTTCTTGTTGTTGCACTCCTGCTCTCTGTGTGGGCTTGATTTTTTTATTTATTAGCGCACCAGGCGCACACATGTGCACGGCGGTCGCTCCCGGTGCCGTGCGATGCAGTGTGGCCACAGTCCGTCCCCCAGTTCCATTTGTGGCATGGGCGCCCGTCTGTTTCAGTGTTAAACTCTGGGCGTCTGTAAGGTGTATTGTTTGTGGCTGTCGTCTGTTCGTCAGTGCGTGAATGGTAGGGTCTGGTCGTGTGGTCGGCGTTAGCGGCTCGCCTCTCTTCTTCCTTCCGTATGCCTGCAAGGCACGCTGCGCACTGCAGATCTTTGATGGCCTGTTCGTCGCGCCAGGCCTTAGGGAGGTGGCCGTCCTCTATCATAGAGAAAACTTTCTCTGACCATGCGAGGCATGTCTCCCACTTCCACTCTGCAGCCATGTCAATCATCTCGTCCTGGTGGCTGAGGATAGGTTTTATCCAGGATTGCGGCACCTTGGGGTCTTTGCGCATGCGTGACAGGGCCGCCAGGTACTCGTGCCGTGTGCTCTCCCCGGGGCCCACCTTACCCTTGCGCTCGTCCCTGATAACGTATGTGTGGGGGAGGAGTTGGGTCCTACCTCTTTTGTCGTGCCGTCCGTCTGGGTTGGTTCCGATGATGGCGTCGATCACATCCCTTTGCTGGCAGTTATCTTCACTCGAGGATGTGGCGGTGGCACACCGTGCGTGGCGCGACCTCCTGTGTCTTGGCCGCTCTTGTGATTCTGACCTGTTCCGTCGATCCTTCTGGGTACGGTGGCTGCGTGGCGTGGGTCTGGGCGATCTAGGGGATCTCGGTGAGTGTGTGTGCGAGGACGTAGCACGTGGTGTTGGTGGAGATTGGTTTGAGTCGGGGGTGCCGCGTTTCCTGCATTTTGGGACGGGCCTGTCGTCCGCCGAGTTGCTCTGCGATCGCTTGTCTGTCCTGCGCGTCTCCAGTGCCTTTTTCGGCCTGCTGACGTATTGAGTCGGTCACAGACTTTCTGAGCATATTGATCTGCTCGGCCACAGACATGTCGTCGTCGGTCGTTTCGTCCGCCGTGGGTTTGGGTTTGACTACCACAGAGCGTGGTCTGCCGCGCTGGCATGGTGTGCGTGTGGCGTCGTCAGAAACGGCAGCGACCGGGGTGGCTGCTGTTCATCGGGTTGTCTTGCATGGCAGTTGGCGGTGCGTGGCATGGTGGCGGTTGTCCGGTGTTAGTTGGTGGTGGTGGTGATCAGCCAGGAGGCGAGTTGAAAGCAGGTGTTGATGGTCAGGTGTGTGGTGGAGAAGTGGCAGAGTGAGAGGAGAGCGGAAGGAAGCAGGGGGGTGGGGGGGCCAGGGGACCAGCGGCGGCACCAGCGGTGGGTGCCGGTGCCGCCACCTGGAGGAGAGTGAGGAGGTGAAGAGGAGGGAAGGGCGGCGGTGGCGCCGCCTGGAGGTGGAAGGGGAGAGGGGAGGGACGAGAAGGGGAGGGGGGGCGAGTAGGAGTAGTATAGAGAGGACCGATATGGGTCCATATTACGTAATCGTCCCGCGTCAGAGGACCGACGCGGTATCTTACCCATTACGCAGGAGCTCATATGAAACACAACAATAACACAACAAAGTAATAATCGCGTGGATGATTAATATAAAGATACGGCCACCCGTAGCACAGACATGGCAAAACAAGTAGCATTTAAACCATAATAGACAATGGGATGACAGTTTATTAACCCTCTGGCGTACCAATCTAAAAGCAGCTACCCTCCGATTGATAATTCATGAAGGCAAATTTCTCGTCTGCCGAATGAAGCCAAATGCACAGTCGCGCAGACGCAGAAGGCCCGCGCTGCGCTGCCGGCGCCGGTTAGGCGCTGCCCAGGAGCATCAAAGCAGCAGCGGGCTGCACAAAGCATCAACGCAGCTCAGTGCTGCCCAAACACGGCGGCTTCAACGTCCCACCGGACCGTTTCACCAAGTAATAGAAGCCTCAGCTTTTAATAATATTTGCGTAACATGTTACACTCTACATTATTAATACGCGCCGTAGCAAGAAAGGAACAAGACATTAACATATATACAATTGGATGAGTTATACCTCTGGCTGGTACCTCTAAAAGGCCCAACCACCCAAACCAGCTAGTTATTATCGGCCGGCCAGTAGCGTGGCCACCCGCATATCCCTTGACATTCTCTCTTGTAGCGAAGCCCTTAGATATTCGAACACCGCGTCTGATCTCCAATCGCCTCTCTCTTTTATCTCCAGTATGGAGGCGCCACATAGTCGTAGAAAGGTTGCGCCTCCCCGTCTCAGGCTATGTGTAGAGAAGTCGCGGGGGTCCAAACCCGCGCGCGCGCATAGGATCTTTAACGATGATAAGTAAAATGAGTAAGGCATTGATACGGAGCTTGCCCCTTTTGGCAGTCTGAACGCGTGGGCGTCCCCCCCGCCCTCACGTCCCGGAAGTGCTCTCTCACCCAGTAGACTGCGCATAGTGCCTGGTCTGCGACTTTGGAAACGGGAATTAGGTGTACCCGTTCTCTGTACTGTATAGTTTTCGACTTCCGTACCCTCACCATCATACCCCATTCGTAGAATGCGAAGTCGGATCTTATTAGTGAGGCGTCCGATTCTGATACATGACACTTACGTAGTAAGGCCCGGAATGAGACCAGTATGGCCGCTCTTAGCGCTACGTGCCCCCTTGTGTGCAGCATCAAGCTAAATATTGACCTTAGGTGTCTAGGTAATAGGAGCGCTGCCTGCTTCGGCATGTCGCCCAGGATCCTACGTATCCCAGCTAAACACTTCTTCAGCCTATGACTGGTGTAGTCAACGGCCCCCACCCCCACGTCTTTCAAGTGATTGCTGAGTGCGCTCAAGTACTGCCTGATCGAATTGTAGCACAAACGTCTCGCTAAAAAGGATATATAAAGACATGCCTGGGATGTCGAGCACGGGTATGGTGACAACTGGTCCGCGAAGATTTCGCAGAACTCAAAATATGCTTTTATTTGAACAGATCTAGTTATTTTTGTCGAGTCTGCATGGTGGGCGCCCTCGTATCGGGCACACTCCAGCGTAAGCCGCCCCCAATCTGCAATCAACAGGAAAACAGGTCATGGCAGCACATGGTTCGTGCAGTGTCCGCATCTCGTATGCGTGCAATGTTTTTATATGCATCCAGCCTGCTTAGGCTGTCACAGATCACGTTGTCTCGCGTATTTATATAGACCGATTGGACATCGAAGTTATGTCTTATTGATAACCAGAATATTAGCCTCAGCCAGGTCATAGTGGTTTTATTTTTACTTCTCCCCGAGTTGAGGGCTGCCATTACCTGGGTATTGTCAGTCACGAATATCACTGTCCTGTTTTCCCATAGGTGGCCCCACCTACGGACTCCCGCCAGGATAGGCCATAGCTCTAGCACATTTATGTTGTCTGTCCTGCATCCCACACCTTTCGCCTCCGCGAAGTGGTGTCCCAACCACTTCCCCAATTTCCTACCTGTTTTTATGTTAAAGGCGCCTGCCAACCAGTCTTCCCCGTGTATCGCCCCGAATCCCACCAAGGACGCGTCACTGTAGACTGAGATGCAGGGTTTGCATGGTTCGATTATTTTGGCCTTCCCGTTGAACGAGCTGGCAAACTCTATCCACCATTTCAGATCTAGCCTAAACTCGTCATTGAGCCTAATCCTGTGCGCGCCTTTCTTCGCTGAGGCCACTAGATCATACACACGGCGGGAGAAAGTCCTCCCACCGTGGATCACTTTACAACAATGCGCCAAGACCCCTGCCAGGCTTTCGAGCTCTTTTTTTGACGCCTTTCGTTTACGTAGGAACCACTTCAGCAGTGTATGTAGTTTCCCTAGTTTGTCTGCCGGGAGCCTCAACTCCATCAACACTGAGTCTATGTCGATGCCCAAGAAACGTATGGTCTGACTCGGGTCTACCAGTTTCCTGTAGCTGACATAAAACCCCAGCCTACGCAGTATTTTCACCAGAACCCACTGCGCCTCCCTGCATCCCCCTTCTGTGTGTGCCACCACGCAGAAGTCGTCCAGATAGTTAATGCAGCTCGTGTACCCTTCCCTTACCATACAACGAACAATCATATCACTCACTTTGGAAAATACGTACGGGCTGCTACTCAGCCCCATGCATAGGCGGTTGTCGCGAAGGTAGACCGTGCCTCCCCCGAAATCCCAGGCCAGGCCCTGCTTCTCTCTGGATGTAGGGTGTATGTTCACCGCCCTATAGGCATTACTTATATCGACCGTAGCTAAGTAATCCCCTTCCTGTAGTATCTTCGTGACTGACTCCACCGAGTTATAGCTAAAGTTAGCCCGGCAGCCGTCGGTGTAGTCGTTGACACATACACCGTCTGGGCTAGAACAGTCCACAATAGCCCTAAAATCATCATGACCTTTAGGTACAGCGCCAGCACACAAACTACACAGCACATGGTTCATCACTACATACGTCACAGTTGCTCATCAATTTCAACACAGCAACCTCCCACACAATTGCCACCCGACCTCGCCCCAGTTACATCGAGCCATAATTGGTGCTTTTATATGTCTTGCTACAAGATATTCAATCAATTACACCTGAAACCACAAAACAAGCGCCCCGCAACACATATTCCCAATCGGGATCGACATCCCCCCTACAAAAGCATTCAGAAAACACACGACATGGTTTTAATTGGGCCAATGCCCCATCGATGTAATAGACACAGTCACAGTAACCCCCTATGCAGGCATCCAACACATCAATGTAGTGTTCAGTCCAGCTATAGCGACACTCCCTGTCCACTACCCACAGTGTGCAGACTAATTCGCCACTCTCCATGCGGGCTGGTTCCGGGCCGATTACCCTGAACCAGTCCTCGTTACGGGCCGACAACTCCGGATGCGATACATCAAAGTTAATAGGGGTGCGACCACCCCCCCGTCTAGGTCTATGCCCGTCCTATTGTTGTTGTCTACCCCCGCGACAGTCTCAAGCACGAGATCCCTGCCCGGGTTTGTTTGCGCAGCACTCGCATCCTCCATTGTCGGTTCTTCTATCACCAAAGCTTCCCTTTGTTGGCCGAC